>OY776112.1:156522818-157122818 GCA_963675035.1 Allygus modestus | reverse complement strand
TTGATATATGTAAATCAAGTCTGTGTTGATTTACTATAATAGCTATGCTAACTTATGCCCTTCTACAATGTCTTAAAACAATATACGGATTCAGTACGTTGTAGCTTCATGAATTAGTGCGGTTGCAAAACTGGTAAGGGAAAAACATATTTCACGACGTTTCGGGACATACAATCTGATACAGTTTTCAGGTGCAAAGAGAAACTACCGAGAACATAATGAAAGTAAAAAGTTGATGTTCAACCGGATAACATGGAGCTTGAAGAAATTACAAAATCTAAGCCAAAACAGACAGAAGAAGTTCCAAAAGAAATAATTATACTTAATAATGAGGTAACTTTACTCGGTTGGTGCTGGTGCGCAGGACAAAAGCGACAAATTACAGTGGTGTCTGCGAATGACAATATATTTATTTCAGGGGCATTATTAAATCCTAATCAATACTATAATTCGCATTTGTCTGAGGCGTCGTGCGTCGGTCCGTCCGCTCCGTGTGTCCGTCCGTCCGCTCCGTGCGTCCGTCCGTCCGCTCCGTGTGTCCGTCCGTCCGCTCCGTGCGTCCGTCCGTCCGCTCCGTGCGTCCGTCCGTCCGCTCCGTGCGCCCGTCCGTCCGCTCCGTGCGTCCGCCCGTCCGCGCTGTTTTGTGAGCTGTAATGGCTCCCAAGCTACGAAAATTTATTTTTTAGGGGTAATCGAGGTCGGAGAAGCTGCACGTGTCATTTGTTTTTCTTGAAAAGCAACCTTATTTGAGTTACAGTAGCTTTAAGCTATGCTGTTTTTAGGTCATTTTAGCATAAATTTAGCGGAGCCGGGCGTATTCAGCTGTGGATTTCTATTTCTAAAAGCTTTGTTCCTGAAACAGCTGATAATTTCCTGAGAACGCGATAGCGGCCGCCAATTTGGTATTTAATATACCACATTATACTGTAGGTTTTAGTCGGAAGCTAGTAAAAAATCCATAATAAAATATACTTAAATTAGTTTACCTGATCAAGGTTTTGCAATTATTTAAAGTTATAATAGTCTTATTTTTATTTGATTCTGTCTGTTTATAACTGTGATCTTGACTTTGTTAATTCAATTTGTGTAAAAATCCAAATAAATCATTATTTATTCATCCAAAAATAAATATTTGTACACTTTTTTTTTAGAAGTCTACTTTATAAATGTCATGAGATTTTATTACTCGTAACTTGTAGTAAAGTACTGCGTTCAAATTGTGAATGCTAACTCATTTTATTACCAAAGATGGGCGGGGTTAGGTTATCCCACTATCTGAAGCTGAAGGTTAGGTTTAATGAACCATTTCCTTTATGAATAGGTGAATGCGGGTCATTTTTTGTTGTTATTTCAATGTTTTATCGCTATAACTCCAGAGGGCGTTCTAAGCATGTATTGGGTTAAGATTAATGTGTTTATACTTAATTTTGTACCCTGGTTTGAGGCAGTCATCATGAACAGATCGATAGATGATAAATCCGTGGTATCTGGAGGTCAAGGTGTGTTCTGGAAAGGTCATTTGGGTTTGTTAACTTTATCTTTAGTTACTGAAACCAAGCTTCCCTTATTATCCAGTTAAATATCACTTTTAGTGTTACTAAATATATCTAAATAACAGATATAATAAAAACCCAATTTTAAAAGCAGCTATGATTATGTTGTAATATGCTTTGATAAAATCTTCATTGAAATTTGTGATGTATTCAAACAAATCCGTGGATTACAAACTTTTATTAAGCCCTTAAAAACCTTACTACACTTTAAAAAAACGTTTTTCGTGAATTAGAAAGAATCAATCGAACGTTACCATGCCTTCTCGCCCGGGTTTAAAAATATTAATTATGCACTCATATGTACATTTGTACATTTGTATAAAGCTACTGCAAATAGTTACTTTGACAAACCCAAAACTTAACTAGTTTTCAATATAAGGCGAAACCGTTAACAGTTAACAGGTGCATATCGGGAGGGGCAGTAGTCTCGCTCGTGGTCAGTCAGACGACTGGTCAAGGATAGCCAGACCTGCTACACATTCTCCTGTGGGATATACCAGTCCGCCCTTGTCGAATGGCCACATTATAACCGGTCGTTGCATTAGGGAATTGCTAATAGAATTTAAAACATTTCTGGAAATGTTTTCCTTAAGGAACTGGTTTATTCTGATATGGTGCAAATATATGGTACGGTATGTCATAAATATATGGAAAATAATATGAGCTTATAGTAGGAATACTATTAATTAAAGCTTGTTTGCAGTTTGATGGAACGTCTGTCACAAAGTAGGAACATTTCAATATTTCTCATATATAACTGAAAACGTAAATGTAATGTGCAAGATGGATGTCAATTTTTTCAAATTAGTTTACCGATTCGATAAACAACCGTCATAAATGTTCATTATTGTCTTAGTTTTAAGCCAAAATTGAACAGCTATTGACTTAAAAGTTATGTAAGGTATTCCAGTAAGTAAATCCCGAGTGCAACAACAGTAACCAGCTCTCAACCGCAGTCAATATAATCTTTGTATTAGCCTAGTCTTGTAGCATGTTTTATAAAAAGTACCTTATCCAAAGCACTATTCGTTTCTTACCATGGAGGAAAGCTACACTTTTTCTAGGTTACCTACTATTTCATCTCTTTGAATAAATTGAAATAACTTTTAATTATTAGTCACACGTTCTTTATATTCGGCCATCTCTTTCAGCAAAATTTATAAAACTAATTCTTATTTACGTTACCATTAATTTTCCTCTAACCTATCCTATACTCTAATATGTGTAAGGTTTGATTGCTTGTATACATGCGTGCTTGCCACTCTGATCTCAAAAACGGATCCAACGATTGCCTTCCAAAGTTGTAACTAACTAATTTCTGTGTTACAAATAAGTTCTAGAGAAATGTAATCCCCAGGAGAAATCTAGTTAGGTTAAAAAACTAATAAAAACATAACGATGTGCTTATGGAATATCAAATCAAAACAAAATAATTATAACAGCTGTTTAAAACCAATCAGTAAACTGTCAAAGTTGTGTATATCTTAGTTTAAAGTATTAGGCCTAACATGATTGTGGTTTCCTGAGAGCAGTGACTAAAATAAATTTAAATCATTGAATTAAGATTAAACATAGAGGGTGGTCATATAAGAAATGAATCAAAGGTACATTGAGCTATAACTGAAACATAAAGAGAGAAAGGAAAACATCTAAAGGCATTCTTCCTCACCCGTCAAGACCTAACCTAGTTGACTTCACTAGGAAGAACACGCACGCGGTACAGGACTTTCCCTTTTGTCAAATTAGCCCTGTCGCTGCTCGTCGAGTGTCAGTGTTGAGTCACTCTGACATTGCCTTCCACTTAATTTGCGTAACTGGAGTTGACTCGGACAAGTGGGTCGGTGGACGGCTCGTGGAGGCGGAGCCCTAAGCGGACATGGACAGGTCACCGTCAAGGAGGGTGTGGTCGCTGGCAGTGCCTGACACCTGCTGCTGCTGTATATCTATTAGCTACTGTAAATCTGTGACATGGTCTAATGAGATAGCAATTTATCTTGGACATCTGGGTGGTGCTTCGTTTGCTTTACATTTTACTATTATTCATGCTTTTGATTTTCCATCCTTTGTAGAGAGAGGTCGACTGGAAAAAGACTTCGAGAAACTGTATTACGATGTTAAAAAGATCTTTTGCTAGAGATGGAGAGATTGGATGGTGTACTGTATCTTCACGGCTTTACTTTCACCACTCAGACGTGTTTCCGACTTAAACAGGAACAGACTATAGTAATGAAAGTAAGATTAATTCTTCCGTGGTGGGGGGTGGGGTAGATGAACAATTTTCAATTAACAAACTGTTATTTGACAACAGAACCAGCGTAATGATACATCACAAACAGAACGATGGAAACAGCGGCCATGTATGATTTATTGATTTATACTTCATAAGACCCTATTTTACACGGAGAGCATGATACTTAATTTATGTATGATCAGGAAGACATTTTTTTCTAATCAGCAAATGTCTAATCATTTCTTAAACAACATAAACTCAGCATCATCAATAATGAATGGGTGACTTATACAAGAATGTTTGCACTTTTTGGTGACAGTACAAGATAACAAATATATTTAGACAGAATATCTCAATGTGATCAGTACAACTGTATTTTAAACACATTATACTGCATCTCCAATTACTCCGACTAGACCAGTCTCCAGTCTGGTTGATAACCGGACGGAAGTACCCGCTACAGATTCGCCACACCGAGTGTGTAGTGAGTGGTGAGTGGTGAGTACGTGGTCGCTGTAGCCACTCACTCGCTCACCGGGAAGTACAACATTACTTTCTCGCTCACTAAATGCTCCAGTGCGCGAGTCTGTGAGTCCTTTATACTCGCCTTCCCCCTCACTTGTAGATGTGCCTTGCCGTACAGGGAAATTACCTACCCAACACCTACAATTCAACTGTTATTACGTCTTACATCACACACCAAACCGATTCCAGCTCTCGATATAAAGCTGGTTGAGAAGGTGGTTTTGTTCGCTCCGGGAGTGTTGCTTTGCTTCCTCTGAGTTTATTGAGATTCGTTAACTCATATTTTTAAACCGGATTAATGGAAATACACAAACACACATTACTTTCGCCAAATTAGTAATGTGATTGTAAATAAAATCATATATTGAACGGTAAAATATGAACATTGTAGACACATTCTCTCAGATACTTAAGAAGTTATAGTTCTCCTCAACAGTATCAAGAAAAAAAGTTCAGTTGCTATTTTTGTGATACAAATTATGTGGGGTGTTGATGTTATAATCCACTAGGTTTAATGAGAAATGAAGATAAATATGATGTCAGTGGTGGGAGTAAGTGAGGTCATTACTGACTTTGTATGCGTGTAAAAACGTACACCTTTTAGTAATAATTTCTTAAGCAACCCTGAGTTAAAATTAATTTAAAGCTCAGATAATTTATTTTACGACTAGATATTTTCTAGATGTATAGTTAAACCAAAAAATGTCCATGTGTTGGTGATTTTGTATTTGATACGCAGAATGTTGTATGTCGTGTGCAGGTACGGGATACTGTATTATATGGTACTGTACGGTATAGTATCTGGTATGAGTTTTTCAGTATGTGTTAAATTGAGTCGCTCCATGATTTGTAGTATAATACCCCCGTCACAGCAAACCTGCGTACTCAGCGAATTTCCAATGCATATGTCTTAATATCACATACAGCCGCATACCAAGTTCCATAAGAATATATTTACAAATAAGCGACGTATACAATTTTAATTATTCTCCATAAGAAAATTGATTTTTTTGTGAAAATAACAATAGACCACAACCAGATGAAGCCGTATACCAAGTTTCGTTAGCATACGTCCATAAATAAGCAAGATATACACATGTTCTTATTCTCCATAAGAATAACATTAGACAACGTACTGTGTATAGAACTTTTAATATCTGTGTAACCAACTGACGTAGAGAAACGATAAAAACACCAAATTGTGTGTTTTTTAAACTAAATCCAATGGTGAAAACTAAAATTTGACTTTTTAAAATATTACATGTAAAAACTTAAAAAAAATTTTTGGGTAAAACCCCCCCAAAATACCACTTTGGATGGGTCGATCTGTTTGGTTTTCGAACTTAAAGTCATAAATGCTGCTTTACACGTTTTTACAAAATGTCATCAAAATCGGACCTTTTTTACGAGTTATCGCACCCACAGACACACACACACACACACACACACACACACACACACACACACACACACACACACACACACACACACACACACACATATAGTTTCGAACGAATGGTGTTTTTGGGGTCTGGGGACCTCAAAACATAAAGTTATCATGGACCCGGGCCTAGGTCTTACCATTCTGACTACGGTAATAGCTTCTTCCCTATAGGGAAAATTCGCTAAAAATGTACAAAATACAACATGCTATTTTTAGGATTTATCTATCGTACTACTGACTATTACAGTCAAAATTTTCACGCAATGCAAGGTATTCGTTTCAACATCCAGTACAAAACAAGAAATTGCAAAATTGGTCGAACCAGTGAGCGACCTCTCCTGGGGTCCAATTCGCCCAGAGGACCGGTTGTCGCCCAGGATCAATCAGATAGCCCATGACTGTGGTGACGATGGCGACCTGTCAGCTGTTATCGCTCGCGGCTTCTTCCGCCCTTTCTCTTGGGAACGTCCACGGAGCAATTCCTTATTAAGCGGTAAAGACCCCATAACCGGGAGGTGTTTGCCACCTCTGGTGGCTATCAAGGACTGTCAACGTCCTTCCTGTTATTTGCAGTTAAGAACCGAAATTGCAGGACGAAATAAGCAGTAAACAACTCTAGTAAATAGATTTCACAACGGACGTTTAGTGAAATTCAGACCGTTTTGGAGGAGAGAGAATTCCACTTGATTCGCTGGTTGGTATTAAATATCCCCACCTTGTTATCTGAGCCTTTTAGTTTATATGGCGAGTTAAGGAAAAGGAATAGACCTGTAAGGTCACAAAGAAGCTGCCAACCTCTCTTTTTATCTTTATTTTTTTAATGAGTTACCCGATATGATTAGGCTATATAAATATAATGTTATAATATGTTGATAATGCATGATTGCGTGTTCCTCTATAGATCAAATAGGGATAGAAACTATAAGATCAATTACTATAAGGAATTGGGATTTAATTTGTTCAATCAATCTTTATCAAATAGATATATCCAAGATAATTTATCGATTCACAATTACTATTGATAAATAAATATATAATTACGAATTTAAATAAAATACAATTAACTAACGTAACTAATACGGTAATTAACTAACGTAACAAAGTTGATAAGACGGTATAAACTATATTTCTAAGAATTAAGGCGATTGTTAATGTGGGTCAAAATAGAATTAGTACTCGCAAATTACTTTCTAGTTCTTGATCAATAAATTGTAGTAGTGAAATATAGACCAAATATATTATATAGGATATATTAAAGTAGTAAAGTTTAAAGCTCGGTTTATGTCAATTTTGAGCAAAATCACGTCATTGTTTCTAATTTCCCATTCACTAACTAGTTGTTGCTGTAACTAGCAACTCAGGGATTATGAATGAATTATGAGTATGAAATTAATTCCTATAGCCTTTGTTACTAAGACCGACTGATTCTTTAGCCATGATCACTAAATGAGCCCAAGGGATTGACCAAGATGGAAGCTCGACCCCGTTTCCAACCTTCACAAAGTTCACTTTCTTCTGACTTTGGTAAGATTTATCTGGCGAACTTCAGATTGAGACAACAGTAGTAACAAGTAAACTATCCATTTTAGTGTATTTAAAACTAATATTAAATAATATAAGAGCAAACTCAAAAGCCGCTCTTTGTCAGATCTTGCTTTGCAACCAAAAAATAATATAAGTGATTGTTGATCTTGATTCGTAGTAGTTCCAAAGGATAACCACAGAATGCAGCACACACAACTGTCTTAGTTTTAGCGAATTTCCCCTATAGGGAAGAAGCTATTACCGTAGGTCTCACGGTAAGACTTAAGCCCGAGACCATGATAACTTTTTCTTTTGAGGTCCCCAGACCCCAAAAACACCATTCGTTCGAAACTGTATATATATATATATATATATATATATATATATATATATGTTTCCGTGGGTGCGATAACTGCTGTAAAAAGGTCCGATTTTGATTAAATTTGGTAAAAACGTGTAAAGCAGCATTTATGACTATAAGTTCGAAAACCAGATAGATCGCCCCATCAGAAGTGGTATTTTGGGAGGGTTTTGTACCTCAAAAATTGGTTTTATGAAGTTTTTGTATATAATATTTATTGAAATCAAATTTTAGTTTTCACCATTTGATTCAGCTTTAAAAAAAACATACAATTTGGTGTTTTGATCATTTGTCTATGTCAATTGGTTACAGAGATATTGAAAGTGCTAAACACAGTAAGTTGTCCAATGTTATTCTTATGGAGAATAAGACAAAATTTATATCTTGCTTATTTATAAACGTATACTAACGAAACTTGGTTTACAGCTTCATCTGGTTGTGTTCTATTTTTATTTGCACAAAAAACAATTTTTAAGGATTATTCCTGTAGCAGCAAACCTGCGTACTCAGCCCCCATGTTATTATTATGGAGAAAAAGTAAAGTATAATGTCTCCCTTAATTATGAACATAAATTAATAAAACTTGGTATGTGGCTTCACCTAGTTGAGTTATATTGATATTCACATAAAATCCCATTTTTTATGTGTCTTTTTGCAGCAAACCTGCGTACTCATCCCCCATGTTATTCTTATGGAGACTAATTAAAATTGTACAAATCGCTTATTTATGAATGAATATTGATCAAACTTGGTATGTGGCTTCGCTTAGTTGAACTATTTTTATATTTGCATAAACACCAATTGTTTGTGATCCTTGTTTCAGCAAACCTACATACTCATCCCCAATGTTATTCTTATGGAGAATAATTCAAATTGTATATATATATATATATATATATATATCTCTTATTTATGAATATATTTGTATGCAACTTGACATGCGGCTTTATGTGGTATTAAAACATTTATTATGGATTGGAAATTCGCTGAGTATGCAGGTTTGCTGCAACGGGGATATTTTTTATCAATTATTACTTTCTCCCCTTATACAGAGTATATGGAGAAAGTATTGCTTTAGTCAAAATTTTCGAATTTGAGTTGTTAGTGGAAATATTCGTTTTGGTGCTCCCTGAACCCAAAAAAGTGGTTTTTACGTGATGTCTGTGTGTCTGTCTGTCTGTCTCTCAGTCTGTCTGTATGGATGTGTACAGAGATAGAGCCCTAATCAATGGTCCGATTTTTATGAAATTTGGTATGTAGGTACTAATCCACGATATCTCCAGGTTTTTCATTCTTTGGAATTTTTGATTTTTAAGGGTAATTATCCCCCAAAAACCGCCAAAAAACATGAAAAATCAAGATTTCTCAGAAACGGCTCTAACGATTTTGATTAAACATTAGTCGTTTGTAGAACTTTAGTTTTACAATAAAATGACACCACCTGCATGTCTGTAAAAATTCGGGTTCGGAAATTACAAGACTTAAAATATCAAAAATTCAGTTTTTTGGATTTTTCATAATAAAACATAAATATAAAAAATATTACTATTCCCCATTAAAAGAGCTCAAAAAACTAATAATTTAGTATATTGAATTACTATTCCACGATTACTGGTTGCGGAGAAAATTTAGATTTTCATTTTGCAGTAAACGCAGTACGTTGTCCAATGTTATTCTTATGGGGAATACAAAAATTACTACTTCTCTCTTATTTAATGATCAATTTCGTTCAACTTGATATGCTTGTCAAGTTAGCATCGACCAACAGAGGAAATTTGAAGTATGTTGCCTCTTAATAACCCTGACGGGGGGAATAGGGGCACGTTATATATATATATATATATATATATATATATATATACCGTGAAACAGTTTTTTGTATTTGCAACTCATACTTTCTTTACCAATTTTAATGTTTGAAGTGTCCAAAAATTCGACTCAGTTCTTAGTTTTGCAATAAGGTTTTTAATTTTCGATATTTTTATTCTCAAGGGCACGGCCTACCCTCAAAGTTAATTTTTTGCCCTTAACATTAACATGGGAGTAATTGTATTTGAATTGCAGGTGTTAACACATTATGTACAGGTGGTTATTAGCAATGCCAGATGTTACAATAAGGAATATATTTGTATATATAAATAATATAAATTTTGATTTTACATTGCTTTGAGCAGTGAAATTTTATTTGCAGTGAAGATATTTAAATTTGGTTTATCTGTCTGTTTGTTTATGAACCAGGTTTGTTCTGCGTTTCCCTACAAAAGACTAACTGATTGAAATAGAACATTTTGCCCATTTTTGTTTGGACAGGAAACTTTTAGGCTTCTGCAAATTGTTACGTACTCTGCAAATCGTTACGTACGTATAAAATGCACAATATTTGTTCTAATGAACATTTAGTCAGACAATTTATCTTTTACTACAGAATGGAGGAAATACGTGCTTTACTAACTACTTCACAACGGTATAATAAACAATATAAATAACTGTACGGCAACGAATTATTAGGTAGGGAAGACATGGTTTTTAAAGCTCAGTTTGTGTAGGTAGTCGTTATGATTATAATGCTGAATTTGTTATGTGTTTTTAAGCCCATAATGCACAAAATACTTGATTTATTGAACAGATATTTGGAAGAAGATAGGCCCATCCCAAAAATCAGCTATGGGCTTATTACCGTTCCAATGAGGCTTGGCCCTATTTATGACCTTTAAATATTCCAGATTAATCATATACTTACTAGACCGATTGAACAAATAATTGTTAGAAAGACAGCAGGCAATGAGAATGTACCATAAGCAGAAATAGGCCTATACTTTCCGTCCCTTTGCTCCGTTGGCCTTTAACATTTTAATTTGAACAACACTGACCGTTACTAGTTGAAACTGGACCGATTGAACATGCATTTATCAGGAAGACAGTTAATAAATCAGAATAAACCCACGACCTTTGCCTACCCCTGTTTCAAAACTGCTTTAGGGCCCTTCAAATGTTGGAGCTATCAAATTTGCTTGTAAAGAAATAAGTTATAATTAGGTCTCACCCCGGGAAAAATATAGTGATAAAAGTTGTTTGAAAAACATCATTGGGATTAGGGTTAAGATTTGTAAATAAAACAAAAGGATCTTAACAGATATTCAAAAACAACCAGTCAGTTGTAAAAACAACAATCAATTGGTAAGGTATCAGCATGTGATTTTTGTGAGAATAGTGATTAGAACCAATGTATACATAAATTTAATTTATAGAAAATTAGGTTATATATACATTTATAGAACCATTACAAATGAAGATAAAGCAATTGAACGTAAAGCGGACATGTCCAAATAAAACGAAAAGAGAAAATAAACAAAGTAAATATGATCGCTTTGGAAAGGAACCGTGAAGATTGGCATTTTTAACAAACTGACTGGATTTTCAAGCAAAGCTCGGTCCCCCAGGTACTGAAGTTCTTTAACAAACGTATCTAACTTTTCAAATATAATATTGCACTATGATCGCGATCGAAGCCTTGAGAGGCTACTAGTAATAAGTGAATAGGAGATTGTAGCGGCCTTGTCTGCAAAAGCTAAAACATAGGGTTATTTTTACGCGATGTTCACTCTACATCCTTATGTTTGCAAGTCATGCTCACTTGCTACTTCTATTCCATGGCTCGAATTTTTCGCATTACGATGCTTTACACCGTATGATTTTAATGTGATTTGTAAACAAACTTAAAATATTTGCATTGGCTGCTAGACCTTTTGAAAATTCAAATTCAAATTATAAACAATTTAAAACCCAAATTAAAATCGGGGTTTCGACATTCCCTGCTATTGAAAATTGCCTTTCCGTAAAAAAAACAATCATTCAAAACCAACAAGTGGTTGTCTCAGAATCATTCCGGAAAAAAAACACCAGCTTCTTTTAATATGTCGGAATGGTACATTTCTTGGCTCTAATAATTCCCTTAGGAAGTAATCTACCATATAATAAAGGGATAGCAAACCCAGAAGCCAGTGATTGCCTAACCCCGTCATCTCGGTGGTGGATGAAAGTTCTCCATCACAAGTGATGTTCCCAGCTCGTCGGTGACCTTGAGGTGGCGCGGGAGGGTGACACGACCTTGGACCAACTTTCCACTTTCTCCGCTCACGTTTGGCAACGACTGCGTGACCTTTGCTCTCTGGACCTCCTGAGTCACTTATGTTACGACTTCCTCATCGGCCCCTCCCTTGCCCTCCCTGGTCACCCCTCATGGTCACCCAGGGTGTAACTGGTTTCGGTTTGCGTGTGGGCGAAGTGTGGCATCACCGCTTGTGCAACAAAGGTTGTGTTGCTTGAGTGATTTGGGATTGCGGGAAATAATAGGCAGGAAGTTTAAGTTGCGATATTACATCTTGTAGATGTCAATTAGTGATGTGGAACCCAATGGTTCACGAAAGAAAATAAAAATGAAAAGTCTTGAAATTGTTCAGATTTGTTTGATGTCATCAATTTCAAACTGTCTTGTGCTAAAATAAGGAAGAGTGTTTAGCAATGAAAAACTTGGATTCTACCTAAAATATGATCAATAGATTTTTAGCTTGCTAAATTAACTTAGCGACTTAGCTAGTTTGTCGTATACCATAGCTAGATAGGCAAACATAGCCAAATATAAAACTATTTATTACTTTTCTCTTAATATGCTTGACAACTAGGATAGCTCAGACCACATTATTATCAGAAAACCTAACTTTATACATGCATAAATGTGATAATATAAGAGGAATCCATAATTTTACTGTATACAAAAACGAGCTACAAAGCAACCAGCCTAAAGCTTAGACTTAGAGGTCACAACAAATTTAACCGTTACTACAACTCCCCATTAGGCAAAACTGTTAGCAGTATTAAATAATTTTGTTGATATGCATCTTAAACTACTTTCAAACTATTGTAAGAGAGATACTGAATGGTGACCATATAAGGTGTGAATCTGCATTAAATTATAATGTTGTGAAATTATTATACATGTAATATTTATTCATACATTGAATAGAAAATTCCCAAATGTAACTGCAGACAGAATTTTGTGATTGTTGCTGATTAGTGTTATTTCATTTACAGTATTATCATTTTGTTGGCATTTTAAATTGAACTAGCCGATCCGTTATAGCTTCACCCACGTAAACTATGACAGTTGTGTGTGCTGCATTCTGTCGTTAGCCCGTAGAACTACTACGAATCGAGATCAGCTGATTGAATTTTCATCAGCTCAAACACAAGAAAGTGAATGTCCATAAGGAATACATGGGAACTTAGGGACCCAGTGGGGCGAAACACAGGGGGAATTTCGTAATACCGTTTCTTAGAAAGCACCAAAGACCAAAGAGGAACCTCTATATCAAAATTCAACTCTGTAGGCCTTATAGTTATGGAGATTTCGTGATAGGTCAGTCCGTCAGTCAGTCAGTAAGTCAGTATTTGGATTTTAGCGAATTTCTCCTATAGGGAAGAAGCTATTACCGTAGTCGGCATGGAAAGACCTAGGCCCGGGACCATGATAACTTTTTGTTTTGAGGTCCCCACATGTTAAAAACACCATTAGTTCAAAACTGTATACATATCTATCTTAAGTGTCATAAATGTTGCTTTACACGTTTATACCAATAAATTTCATCAAAATCGGACCTTTTTTACGAGAGTTATATTGCACCCACAGACACATATATATACACATACAATTTCGAACCAATGGTGTTTTTGGGGTCTGCAGACCTCAAAACGAAAAGTTATCATGGTCCCGGGCCAAGGTCTTACCATGCCGACTACGGCAGGTTTGCTCCTTCGGGAACTATCGGCAAAAAATTTTGTTGTGCAAATATCAATAGACCACAACTATATAAAGCAATATTCCAAGTTTTGTCAGGATAAGTTGATAAATAAGCGAGAGATACAAATTTTCTTATCCTCCAAGAGAATAACATTGGACAACGTACTGTGTTTAGCACTTTCAATATCTCTGTAACCAATTGACGTAGATAAATGGTAAAAACACCAAATTTTTCGTCTTTTTAAGCCAAATCCAATGGTAAAATTTGATTTACTAAAATATTATATGTAAAAAACTCAAAAAAACCATTTGTGGGGTACAAAACCCCCCAAAATACCCCTTTGGATAGAGCGATCTGATAGGTTTTCGAACCTAAATTCATAAATGTTCCTTTACATGTTTGTACCATATTTAATCAAAATCGGACCATTTTTACGAGAGTTATCGCACCCACGGATAAACACACACCCACACACACACACACACACACACACACACACACACACACACACACACACACACACACACACACACACACACACACACACATATATATATATACAGTTTTGAACGAATGGTGTTTTTGGCATCTTGGGACCTCAAAACAAAAATATCATGGTCCCGGGAAAGGTTTTACAATGCTGACTACAGTAATAGCTTCTTCCCTACAGGGGAAATTCGCTAAAACTTGATACGTAAGTTTACCTAGTTGATTTATATCCATATTTGCATAAAAACCCCATATTCCCTTGTTGCAGCAAACCTGCGTACTCATCTCCCATGTTATTCTTATGGAGAATAATTAAATTGGTATATATCGATGTTCTTTAATGGAACATGGTATATGGCTTTACCTAGTTGAGTTATATTTATATTTTCATATAAACCCATTTTTTGTATCCCTTGTTGCAGCAAACCTGCGTACTCAGCTTCCATGTTATTCTTATGGAGATTAATTAAAATTTGATATATCGCTTATTTGTGAACTTAGTAAGATTAACTTTATTTGGTATTAGGACATATATATGCATTGTAAATTCGCTGAGTACGCAGGTTTGCTGCGACGGGGGTATTATATATTAAGATTATTATTTTAGTTGCTAGCTGGCCCGACAGACGTTCTGTCCTGTTGTCATTGGATTTATTTTATGTCAAATACTCGTTAATTTTCAAAATGAGCTCGTTCGCTACGCTCACTAGCCTATTTTCATATAATGCTAACTTCGGCATCGAAAAAAAACAGTTTGAGTTGCCATTCAAGTTATTTGCGTAATAACATATGATTATGCCTTCGAAGTATGTTGAGATATAATCCTTGTTCACAGCTGTTTGGTGTAAATAACTGAACTTTAATCAAATCAATGGGAACTTTGATGGCCAGTGGGGGGCATACTTGTTTTGCGCACATTGCTCAGTAATCTGTCAAAATCATTAGTCGTTTTACGCACAGCAGTCACTTGGGATCCCTCGCGGTCCTAGTCGTTTTGTGCACACGGTCAATGCATACTGCTCTAATGACCTATTCGCAGGTTTAAATTAGATGGTTATGAATCGAAGATAAAAATATTAGTTATTAATATAAAAAGGATCAAGAAAAACAACTATTTTTTACATATTATTATTATTTGGTAAAAACTTCCCTGGAAAAACAAGATTGAAAATATTTAAGAAATACGGGTTCGTTTTTGCACTTTGTTGAGAAGGTAGTGATGAGAGAGTTGTACGCTTCCAAAGTACGTTGAAAGATTGTTTTCATAAATACTGTATAAATTCAGATACACATAAAGATATGCAAAACTACAAACTAAGATACACATACCCAAACCGCATTCTTTTGCAATTAGAAAACTCGTCTTCCAATGAAAGCAGAACAATCGCCAAAACAACCCCGTGTTAAAGGCAAAGGTGGCAATAGTGGCAAAGGCATTTTTGGCTTACTAAGAATGCACCTGTTAGGATCAATGGCCACAGGCTTTCATTACGAGTATTTCTTCTAACACTTCCAAAATACATTAATACTTGAATCTAGATCATCCTACACTTAGTACCACATTCTTGATGGTAAAAAACTCATATTTTTGTATTAGGACAACGGTTTCTAAAAAGGGGTATAACACAACTTTATTATATTATCTTTATTAACACTGCATACTCAATTCATTACATTATTGAAAGTAAGTAAAGAATTGATAGGGGATGAAGGAATTAGCTCAACCCTGATGAAAAGTGACCTTGTGCGCAAACCGACTAATCCCGACTCATCGGGGCGCCATAAAACTGACCCTCATCAAAATCCTGACCGCTGTGCGCAAAACGAGTATCCCCCCAGTGGGACAGAGCCCTTAGGTCGGATTAACAGTTTTCTTTTATAACAACCTTGTCCTGACATTAACGAACACAACAAAAAAATTATTCAATTTGATGCACTTATTCTCAAGTTATGGCGTGACCAAGGGAAATAGGGATTCATTTATATATATTAAGATTTATTTCAAAGTTTAACTAAAGGTAACGAACTATCATTCAAATTTAGAAATAGATTAGATTTTTTGAAATATTCTAAAATGTTATATCTAATGGAAAATAACTATTGCAATACACAGTAGCTTTTGTTGAGTAATGAATTTATTAATATTAAAATAATTGTAACAGAGTACACTTTAAATATTTTTATAAGAAACTGACTAGTTTTGGCATTTAGGCCATCGTCAAAGTCTAGTTCATAACCTCAAATAACATATAAACATTAAACACAGGTTATTTAGGTTAAAAACGTATCATGATTCTGTTCAAGTTGCTGGGTGAGTTTTTATGGTATTTATATTTTATTATATATTTATAGTTTATTTATTAAAACGCTTGTACAGTTATATTATTGAATTAAATAATATTTTCTAAATAATGGATAATTTTCATGGTATTCTGTAACTGCAATACACATGGTTATCACGATGAAAATGTTGCTTTTGTTAGGAAAATTTTAATGTGGAATTATAAATTACTGAATATACTAAACTGGATGTTATCGGGATATATTGTATGTATGGAGAACTTTCTTAGTTCCATAACTTTATTGTACGCCAATCAGTGTTTTCTATTAACAATTGTAGAAGTATAGAAATAGACACCTCGTTAAGAAGCCAGTTTGGTCGCTTTCAATTAACTAATACTAATCTTATAAGTGTTAATATTTAGCGATTATTTTAACTAAATGGCAAATGAGCGAAGTCAATATAGCAAGGTTGCAACCCTATTGAGGATATATTTCTTGGGTGTAAATAGATGTCATTTAGGTACACCTGGCTGATTCTCAAGGACTCGCCCAGGAGCGGCTTTTCCTTGACGTACCTGTCTGACATACTTGCATCAGTCCCGACCTATGCGTAGTTAAGGATTCTTATATAATGAACTACTGTACCTGTTAAAGTACCGCCTTCCTTAGATTTTCGTTCACCTTTACTTATCGTTTTAATAGACAAATTTTACAACCTTCGTTATGTCTAAGTATTCACGATTAACAGCGTCCATTGACAATATCGGTTCAACATTTAATGTAACCTAACAAAAACCATTAACACAAAAACAAAAGGACAGCTGTTTTGTTAAAATAATACTATCAAATTATGAAGAAACTAAATATTTAAAAGTGTAAAACACACGTCAGTGTAAGTTGTTATCAGTCGTATTTGCTTAGCCTCTTTACTATGGCTAGCCTCTTTAATATGGATTTTGAACCGTAAAATAAATATAATTTTACTAGATTACTTTTGGTACTGAAAGACTTACTCTATTGAGCATTTAATTTTTATTGTTATTACATAATTCATACAATACATCAACCTATATTGCGAGATTGTATTCTGAAATTGTTTGAAAAATTACGATAATACGTTAAAATGTGACGCTTGTGACGCTTGTGAGGACTATGTGAGGATATATGTGAGGATTCGCGATGTTGTTCTTGTTTTGGATTTAATTTTTACATGTTTTAAAGCGATTATTTAAGTACAGAAAAAACTGACTATCATAAAAAATAGTGTGGTTCTTGTTGCTGCTACTGTGAATAGTATGTAGTAAGTAGAAATGAAACAATTAACTGTAATTGCATCAACTTTTTAAATAAATATTTATACTTTAGTGAGAGGGCCCAGATTTAACCCTATGAATAACAAAGTTATTCGGACATTGTATGCAGAACTCATTAATTTAAATGCATTTAATTTTATAATCATACATCACAAAAAGATGATTCTGTATACGCGGTTTTTTTAACTTGGCCACATTGGACCTTAGAAACCACATGACTAACAAGAAACAATAAATTGAGAACCTCACTTTCTTGTTGGCGTCCATGAAAAATATGAATTTTGGCCGCCATTTTTTAATACAGCGGCCAACTTTAAAATTACAAAACAACCCTTCCCCCCAATTGTATGGTCCATTTATATTTAAAGTATAATTTAAAGACGTTATTAATCATTGTATATTTTTCTAAACATAGCGAGTTAGGTAATGAAAGTGGCTTTAGTTCATTATTATGATTGCATTGGGTAAACTATGACAGTCTTTATTTAACAAATTTTGGGGTGGATAAGAAAATATCCCAGAGTGAAAATTTATCAAAATGACATTTAATTTCTGTGTCTTCAAAAAATGTTGGCTTATACTTTCATGTTTTTCATTTAATTTCCCACATATATTTCCAATCTGGCGGAAATGATTATGAATATTTGTAACAATGTTATATTTGGATGAATAAAACGTAAATACAATTTGATTTTGAGACACAATACGTGAGGTCCCCTTTTTATGTATCCAGTCTTATGGATTTTAACCGTTAAAATTAACCACCTATATAGACACTGTTCTTTATCGAAAGTTCGTTACATTGATGATAAATAAATTTGTCTTCAGTGTAAAAATAAATATATTCTAAAGTTGTATGGATTTTAGAGACTTACCTGTTTGATATTTACCATAAAATATTGCTGGCATGCACAGGGCTTAATTAAACAACAAACAATATACCGTAAATTATATTTATTACTAACCGTACAAATGGGGATTTTGATACAATGGTAATATACAAATGAATGACGACATGTAAAAATTGCATCAGCTTAAAAAATCATCCTATTAAAAGTGTTACTGAGCAATATGAAGGACCAGGAAGAAAACTCGTCATTATAATACAAAGACTTCAATAAGTTACTACAATAAATAGTTTGTAAGTTGTATTGAAAGGGCATAGTGTAGTGGAGAAGGTTGAAGGAAGAGACAGCAGAGGAGGAGCAGAGGAGGTGGTTGAGATAGTACATCGGGGGGGGGGAGATTTGGTAGTTTTTGGTGGATTTTGGGGGGTTGACGGGATGTTTAGGGGTCGGGGTACTTGAGTTGGTCGATAGGAACGTGCGTCGGGTTGCTGGCGGCCGCAAGAGCCGCGGAGATCGAATTCAGAATCTTCGTCAAAACTCCAAACTTTAGCTGGAAGAACAAACGCACTAGTTAATACCACATTAGAATAGCCAAACCCTTTAAAATATGTTTCAATATTATGCTTTTTAAATTTGAATGTAGTAAAATTAAAAATTATATTGTTGTATAGAAATTTTACTTTAAAAATAAATTATTATATAATTTTATTTATACAAGTGTGAAGGTTCAGATCTCATTCAATAGATCTTAATATTTATATTATATTAATATTTCTCAAATAATTTCTGTAGTTACTTACAAACAACCAAAAATACAATTAATATAAACTTTTAATAATTTATTTGATAGTAAAATTAATTATTTTATACACTCTGCATTCGTATTTTGTAGTAATATTCTAACGAACATTCTAAATATTCTGGTAGCAGGTGTGCAAGTAAACTGGTATGATGCAACGGTATGGTTCTACTGCAACGGTAAAGGTCAATCTGGGACAGAGAGAAATGTATCTCTTACATGGAAACTAGAGGCTACATTTGAAGGCGGGAGACATTTGCAAATGAGGTCAGGCAGTGTAAGGTTTCTAGAGAGGGAAATCAAATGGATTAATAAATGGTCAACTGACTGGACTACAAATTGACCAATGTGATTGATCAGCATACTAAAAATGTTGATTCATGATCAGAAATTAATTAATATAACGATTAAAAATATTCCGTTTGCGAAAATAAATGTTCCCTGATCACACTTATAGTACATAACCAAAGAGCATTGGTTAATTTGTATTTATAATTCCTAAAGCCTATTTGAATCCCAAGTGCTATTATTTCAAGATGTCTGTAAAAAATAAATATCTTTGCGCTAGCATATTCTCTACATCATATGAATTATATGAAATAATAAATAATAATAATATAATTGTGTTTATATAGGTATGTTTTTATTTCATGAAAAGAGGCTATGTATGCATTTACGTATACTCACATACAATCTCATGTTCATAGTCTTCTTCTGTTCATTCAAATATATTATGACTAATTGAATTGTTAAATCTTACCTCAACCTGTTACCTTACCTCTACCTGTTGTTCGCTTACAAACTGAGATACGACTCTGCTGAAAACTTACCCTAAGCAAGAGTTGGATTTTGTCTTGCAAGAAACCGAATTTGACTGCCTAAAAAAGGTTTATAAATCCATTAGTTCCGCTTCGTCTCAAGGGCCGCCACCCAGAATGCCTTGCAGGTTAGCGAAGAAAACGAAACCAAGTTTAACATCCCACAAGATGCAAGATGCGTCAGAGTCGTTTAAGATCGTGCAATGTAGATTTAGCCGTTAACCATGAAGGATAGATTGGGAGGAAGTCAGACGTAAATGACGGAATGAAAATTAACTCAAGTCAATGGGATGATTGTCCGTTGTCATGCTCAAAATTGAGAATTATCAGGCAAATGTAAAGGCACACACTGCACCATGCATGAGAATAAGGAAAGCATTATGAAAGTCTCTTATGGGTGTAAAGTATTATTTTGAAAATGGAAGTTGAAGAGGAAAGGAACTGTGGGACTGGGAATGAGGAGAGCGGAGGCTAAAACTACCAATGCCAGCTGAGGCTTCCACCAGTCGCGGGGTGACAGGGTGATCAAAATTCGAGCAGCTGGCTGAGTAAATAGCCACATGATGAAACAGTGTTACATAGTAATGGAGCAGTAATGGCTAAGGCTAACGTCATTCTACAATGAGAGGATGAGAGTGAAGTGAACACACTAAGCTGCTCAGTTTATTAGCAAATTTAACTTTATGACATTTGAATTTATAGGTAATCTATTTTCACTGATTTATAAAATTAACAAATACACAATTAAAAATTACTTTACTGGTATAAAAAGCGAAAATTAAAGTTGAGCTTATAAAAAATAATATAAGAGAGCGTCTTTTAGTTTTCAAAAAGCAGATCATCTTCTAAGCTAATCAAATCTTAAGTCATATTTTTTACATAATTTCTCTTCCGATTCACCTTTCATTAGTCATTATATGTTCTCTTCATAAATCATTTTCAATAATGTTTCTTTCAGTTTTTTATTTTTTTGTTTAACTGTAGATCATCAATTATAACTCTAAAAAATAAAACCTCAAAATGATGTGCAAAGGATTGTAATATCAAGATAACACAAAATACATTTTTATTACATCTGATTGAACTTGCAAGTGGCAAGAGAGTAACGTGGTCTAATTTTGAACTAATAAACTAAAAAGTTATTTAAACAAATAAAACGAAATCACTTTAACGACAGTTAAGTTGAAAGTAAACTTACGTTAACGGCGCCACCAATGCCCGCACCGCCTCCAGCGTGGTCACCGCCCCCGCCGCCCCCACTGCCGCCCCCGCTGCTGTTGCTGATACCCAGGATGGAGCTCAGGTCACTGCCACCCCCGCCGCCGCTACCGTCTCCGCCACCCCCGCCCTACACACGAACAGGCATGGACTCATTACAAGTCTCGTTACTATACCAAGGTTGCTATGTTTATGCTAACCATGAATTTATACAGAATCTGTTATCAGTAGTTAATACCATTGACAAAATACGAGTAACAGAGATTTAATAATAATAATACTTTATTTCATGAGACAATTACAATAAATTGTATTACAAAGGTCAAATTTTGTCTACAAATATATATACAATTTCACACTCACATGCAATCTCAAATTATTCGGTTCCCATTCTCTCACCAATCAGAAAGGGGTTTCTTCGGCACACTGGTTTACATTTTTAGGACAAATCACCGGCCTCCTAATTATGTGCCAACAATTATCGGACATCACAACACGCATTTGACAGTAAAACCTGCTTCAGCGAGCCCTCAATGCCTTGGGTAATAGAGAATTTGTAATTGGGTCTGGCAGTATGTTGACAATTTATATGGTACGTTATATATATTTGCTGGGACTTCACTATTTCATTGAGGTGTTCACTAAACAAATTGGCATAACTATAGGACTAAAAATACGAATAATAGTTGCAAACTGCTGTGAGCTAAATAATTAATATGATTTCATTAAACCCAAAATCAACACTTCGA
The DNA here is from genome assembly GCA_963675035.1 of Allygus modestus. Classification (NCBI taxonomy): domain Eukaryota; kingdom Metazoa; phylum Arthropoda; class Insecta; order Hemiptera; family Cicadellidae; genus Allygus; species Allygus modestus. The sequence goes on along the minus strand of OY776112.1, from coordinate 157,100,866 downwards.
GCTTCACTGACAGGCTTTCCCCTACTGTTAAATCAAAATTGTAACTAATATCCACAACTATAAAAATTAGTTTGTGAAAGTTATCAAAATAATGATTTTACTTTTTGAACAATCGAAATATGGGCCCTTAAATTCAAATAAAGGACTTTCCAAATACCAAGGGAAATACATGCCACAAATCTTTACAGAATAGGTCACTTAAAAGATATTTTTGTCATAAAAAAATCAGTCTGTTATATTGCAATTTTAATCGTCCTATAACAAAAATTATGCATGGTGCTCCAGAATTGTTTCCATAAAGTTTTAGTCCTTTTAGAATATTAAAACAAGGTACGTTAAACTATTAAACCACAGGATTACTAAATCCCTAAATTACTAAATTACTTTATCATCATTTTCAATCACTATTAAACCGGTAGATGGCCAGAGTGTGTGTTTTCGGGATACCGGGATCTCAAGATACTGCCCGTGCTAGGCGGTTGGGCCTTCTGAGTTGCCTAAATCCCAAAGTAATCTAAAAAAATACCATTTACAGTAAATTTATCTTAGGGCTCTATTATCCAAGTTAACATTTGCACTGCAACTGTTTCCCGTGCTCGCATAACTATTGAAAATGGGTGGTATTATTGCGTTCCACGATCGCCGGGCCGGGTAACGATTGCACGGAGTCTATCATACTACGGCAACTGTTTCATGCAACAGTTGCATTGCTACTTACGCCGCTGCTGCCACTGCTGGAGCCCAGTAGAGGGCCAATCAGGCTGAGGATACTACCGGAGCCGGAGCCAGCGTCACCGCCCTCGCCGCCACCCTGAACACCAGGCAGGGGTTGGTAGGCGTCAGAGATGAAGGGGAGATGTCTCAGGTAGTTGCCCCATCATAACTGCTTGTTTTACCCACTCCCGTATTCCTCAGCCGGATAAGTTCCGGATACCATGGTCCCTCACCTCAATTCTTCATTGGATGTAGGGAAATATCGGAAAAGAGACATTTAGAGCGGGGAAAACTGGAAGAGAGTCAGTGTATATGTTTAGAGTGTTTGGCTTCCAGAGTTAAACCGGCTGAGAGGAATGTTGATGTAAACAAACAATTACAATGGGGAACTACCTGAGACATTTTCAACTTACTCTATAGGACATTTTCACTGCGCCCAATTAGTTTACACTTGCGTAGAACGTTTGATCAATCTTTTAGTTTTGGTCCGACCGATTGATTTGTTAGATAATTTGATTTGTTATAAGTAAATGGACAAATGTTACATTTTTAAATAAAATACTCCACACTATTTATTTTATAACACAACAAGTTTGTATGGCTATATTACCTGTTACTTTCTCCCCCTTATACAGTATATAGAGAAAGTATTGTTTTCATACAAATTTTCGAATTTGAGTTGTTATTGGAAATGTGCTCCCTGAACCCAAAAAAGTGATTTTTACAAGATGTCTGTCTGTCTATCTGTCTGTATGGATGTGTACAGAGTAGCCCTAACCAATGGTCCGATTTTTATGAAATTTGGTATGTTTGTACTAATCCACGATATCTCCAGAGATTTTTTCATATTTTTTGAATTTTTGATTTTTAAGGGTAATTATCCCCCAAAAACCGCCAAAAAACATGAAAAATCAAGATTTCTCAAAAACGGCTCTAGCAATTTTGATTAAACTTTAGTCGTTTGTAGATCTTTAGTTTTCCAACAAAATGACAGCACCCGCATTTCTTTAAACATTCGGGTTCAGAAATTACAAGACTTAAAATATCCAAAATTCAGTTTTAATTTTTTATTTTTGTATATAAAAATCATAAATGTAAAAATATTACTATTCACCATTAAAAAGAGCTCAAAAAACCAAATATTTATGTATTTTGAATTACTATTCTACGATTACTGGTTGCGGAGAAAATGTAAATTTTCATTTTGCGGTAAACGCAGTACGTTGTCCAATGTTATTCTTGTGGGGAATACAAAAATTACTATTTCTCTCTTATTTATTGATTAATTTTGTTCAAACTTGATATGCTTGTCAAGTTAGCATTGACCAACAGAGGAAATTCTAAATATGTTACACCTTAATAACCCTGAGGGGAGGAAGAGGGGGCATTTCCCCTCTTAAAACCACGTGTGTAGCGATGGATTCTATAGTGCCTCCTAAACAGGGATTTGGGTGGATGTTTTTGAAAACAACTTGTTTACAAGATTTTCTGTACATTCGACCGTCCTTTGTATTCTATATTTAGTAAATAAAAAGTAATTTATTCATTAAAGTTGGGCTAAAAGGGAGAAAGTATGTGTCAGTTTTCTGGTACTGTTTCTTTTATTATTAAATAATTTTTAGAACCCTGACCAGACTAATAAAGTATTAAAAAAATATATGTAGTACGGAACCCACCATATTTACCCACCAACTATCGATATTTAAATTTATCAATCCTAGTTTTCTGAATTTTGTATCGTTAAATAAACACCGACAAGCCAAAAACACATTAAAATTATATCAGCACATAATTTAATCTAATAAGTATTAGTTTGTACGTTTCACCTCTTTGAGTAGGTAGTAAATAAACATTTAATTGGATTTTAAGTGACGCAACAACCTGATAAAGAATTGACAAGAAATCCAATATGCTAATAACTAACTACCTATCTACAAATTAAACTTATTCAAATTTTGTAAAATAACATTGTTGGTGGTTCGAGAAAGGCAATGTTCGTGTCTGTTTATCGCAATGTGGTAACGTGTCGTTGAAAGTTCCACTGGTACTGGAGTGGCCGAGCTGACTTTTACTCGACACAGATACAATGTGCGGCTTTTGTTAGTAATCAACATTTGGCAGTACATAAATGTAAGAACTATTGTATGTACGATATTTTAGAAGGTTTTATTTTTTATCGACTTTCTTTTAAAAAGAGTGGGTTCAAATGTTCCTTGTTGCCAAGATTAGTAAATGATTTAAAATTATTTGACGATTTATTTGCGAGTTTACTCTCTTGTACTGCCGTACTTTTATCCAAGCTAAACGTAGAATATATAAACTTATAAAAAGAACAACACTTATTTGTAAGATTTGTGAAACATATAAATGACTGCCCCGACCAAATTGTCGATTGAAAATAAAATAAATTTACCAGAATAATAAATAGTATTTTGACAATTAGTTCCATATTATTATTTTAAAACATGTTAATCTCGTTTGACCTTTGATTAAGATAAATAATCAAATTAATTTTTCAAATTTCCTTTTTATACATAAATATTAGCATTCTATATGAGATAAGTTTCCAAATCAGTGTGCTAGTATTGAACAATTTTTAGTCAATATTAACTCCCAATAAATAAATATTTGTTATTATTTTTGATTTATTTTAAGTATTTTATCTTATTTATATTGCCACATATAAATCATAAAACTTTGAATGAACATCTGTAAAATCAGTTATTAACAATGAAATTGAATTTAGTAAAGTAAAATAAAAAAATTACAGTTAAATTCATTAACAAGTAAAAAACTAATAACAACATTAACAAATAAAACTAATAATACGAAAAATCAAAGCCTATAACCATTGAAAATGTAGGTACTAACTGACCTACCTTGCGTTCTGTGGTAGAACGTGAATGTATTCATCACGGAATTCAACGGTAAAACATACAAATATTCTGTTATTAAACAAAGATGGTGTTAAAAAAGGTGTGGGTTCATTAACTATTTTGTCATTTGCTAGTTGAAAATTGCATTTAAAGAGAAAAATGGAACCTAAACAAAAGTTGTAATAGATTAGAAACAGAAACAAACACAAGACCAAACAAGGTGAAGGATGTAAATTAAATATTTAAAAGTGTATTTGTGATTAAAGTGAACAGTTTGGAAACACGTGTGTTTAACACTTTGTGCATAATTAAAACAAGAGTTGGTAAGTAGTGAGTTGTTACAACGTACTTATATGCAGTTATAAATTAAAACTTACAAATAACTTAAAAATTCTGAAGTTAATATACATCAAAAGCAAGCCAAGACGAAAACATGCAAAGCATTATTTAACAAACATACCCCAGCGCTGCTGGAACTTATCAGGGGGCCGAGCAGATTCAAAATAGCCCCCGAGTCAAACCCTCCACTTTCCTTAGGCCCGAGACATATACAGTACACATATATACAACATTTTTATACACACAAAATTACATTGATATAGTTATGACACTACATGCACATAAAGTACAATACCTTTTGTATACATAAATACATCAATAATTACATAAAGTGCATATAGTATGTACATAAATTGGAATAAGTAAATATTTTACATTTGTATTGCCCAAATATGGCAGTTATTTTCCTTATAGATTATAATTGTGCTGTAAATTAAATGCCGTCAATAAGAAGGGAAATTTAAATCATTCTGAAAGTGCTGAAAATAGAGTAAATGTTTAATTATTGTAATTTGATACTTACTATTCCGTGAAGTATTTAGTTATGTAATTCATCTTTGTATGACTTAAGGCCCTGGATTACTTGTGACTACAAAATGTATACAACTTATTTTCCAATAGTAATCTGTTCTACCCTGTTTGGGCGACTTGCTTCGAAGTGTTAAATCATAATCACTAATTGATGTTCCGTGTATAATGTATGTTACGTTTTGATGTGTTCGTGATAAAAGTAACGTGTGTTTTGAACTTTTAACGATAGGTAAAAACGTCTTTAAACCTCGAAACCGGTCGCCTAACAGGAATAGAAAGGAATCCCGAAATAAACAAGGTAAGATAAACCTTTTTTGAAATTTACCAAGTCGGGAGTAAGTTAATTATACAGCTAAAATATTATTTTATACCATTAGAACTGGAGTGTTTTTTAAATAATAACTATGAATAATAAAACTTAACACGTTTGAATTTATTAAGCTAAAAACTCAGTCATCAGGAAACTAAACCGTACTGAGAAAAACCAGAGTAAATTCAATATTTTAAAGCGGTTTAATGTGATAGATAAATCAACAGTGCAGAATTACAGTGACTCTAGGACAATAACATGTTTTGCACCTTCTCCTCGGTTACGAAACTAGACATTTAGAGGTTATGCATCACTCGGGAATGGCAATTCACAAACACTCCCCCTCACCTCGATGCAACTACATGACTGCCCGTTACAGCGAGGCATCGTGCCGTATTGGCAACTAGTAGGGTAATCACTCCCATTCGGTGTTGCAACACTTCACAGTCTTGAGTATCAATTGTTTAGCAATTCAACAGTAAAATGTTGTGAAATTTACATGCACTATTGAGAAATAAAAGGACACTTGAACAATTGTCTCAATTGTAAAATTATTGCAATGTGAAAAAGTATATTTTTTACGGACGAAAATTGTGTAAAGATTTGTTTAATTTATTGGCAAATAGTAATTTAGTGATTTGGCATTACCTTTGAATTGTAAGTTTTGATAAATGTTAGGCCTATGTGGTTTAGGCCTAAAATGAAAATGAAATTTTCTATTGTAGCTATGAATATTAATTCCCTGTTGCAACTGAAATTTCTAAGTGCAAAAATACATTTAAAAATTCCCTCTGGACGGGAAAGGACAGCACGGGTTTGAATGTAACTTTGCTTCTGTGAAAAAATATGGGAAAGAGATTGTAAATTTAATTACTGAACTTCTTAAAACTTAGATAAGTTTTAATTTGTTAAAACTTATCCAAATGTACCAAATGTACATCCTACACAGCAGGTACGTACCCCGTCTCCCTCGCCGCCACCACCGCTGCTGCTGCCCAGTAGGGGTCCCACCAGGCCCAGGATAGCCCCGGAGTTCGACCCTCCGGCCGGAGCCTCCGTCCCTCCTTCACCGGAGCCTTCGCCGCTACCCTCACCACCACCGCTACCCTGGCACACCCTCTAGTTAGCTCCACCCTGCACCCTCGCACCGATCGGGTATCGGCACAAGCGGGCCAACATCCGGGAATGTCACGTTGCCAAGTTATGAGAGAGAGAATTTAGAGTAAGCTGCCTAACTAGCCCTTGCTTACTTTTTAAACTGTATAAGTATTTTTAAGAACCTATTGTTTACCTGCTGAGTATTCAACATAAGTGTAGTTTGCCTTATCAACCATGGTAAGTAGAGAGTAGCTCCCCGCACTCCTTGCATTTCAGTTTCCATTAACTCATCTCCGGGCAGTAAAATATGTGTAACAGTTACAGTAACAGAACGATTTTTTCGTGTTTATATACGTCTAAGGCATTTTTAACGTTTGAATAGCGAACGGCCCAAGCTCTGATCTTGTTACTATCTAACGACAACCTTTTGTTAGAAAGTATCATTAATTAGACAATCATTAAGGACAAATGGTAGCTGAGTACAGAATAAAACTTTTACAAATAACTGAGTACAGAATCAAACCTTTACAAAATTTTCAGATTTTGTTTGGGATTGATCTGGTGGGCCTCGAATTGTGAGGACAGCACTCTAACCGCTTTACACCCAGCAAGTTTGTTATCATAAAGTTATTATAAAAGGTAAAATTTAAGTGATATTAGATTATTTGCATGGTTTAAACGAGATAACACCTCAGAAACCAATTAGTCTACATATTGAGCGATAAAGTGGAAACTGAATATTTCAAATATCAAATGCCAAACTTCAAGGGTGACAATGGTTCATGCAACCTGAATATTTAGCTCTGAAAGCCCAAAATTTAACTCATCATTATCTATAAATTAGCATGTCTGACAAGTGTTCCTTTATTATGAAAACCATTTTATTAATATATTATGATCTTCCTATGTTAATATATAAATAATGTAATACATTATTATTATTACGAGTATTATTAAATGCCTAAATCTATAAAAAAAATATTAATATATTTAGGGAGCAAATGTTTAACTCTATTCGTTTATCGAGACTTACAGAGTAAAATTACTAGATTATTTCAATTTTAAATGTGTAACTCGATCCAAATAAAATAAATGGGTTCAGGGTTAAAAAGAAGCTACTCTGAAGTTTATATTCGGAGCAACTGAGTACATGTTGCCAAATACATTGCGGTTTTTCTCGCAAAAGGCTGCTTTTAGGCACTTGTAAATTATTTCAGTTCACCTCTTATATGTGTCTAAATCCAATTTACTTTCAATTATCTTTCACCGATTCCATTATTAGACAGGCATACACCGGATATGAATGTTACCAAATTAGAATTAACTTTATTGGACTGTCTTTTACTGTGACAGCTTGAGTTGACACAATATAACAAATTAATTAACATCGTCAATTTAGTTTCGTATTAGTTACTTTTTGAATGTAAGGTAAGGTCCTCTTATTAATTCATATTTTTACCGTCTGCTGATATCAAACAACAGGAAAATATTCTACTGTGGCTGCTAATTTAGGTAATTTTATTATTCTTTCCTGAGCCACGGCTAAGTAATATAGTTTAACCAGAATAAATGGCGATGGGTTGACAATGAACACCACCAATAAAACCTGGGGCAATTAAAGCTAAGCATAGCTTCAATCTAATTACCAAGCCCTCAAGCTCTGTTTATATATGCACAGACGTTCCTACACACTACATACCCCGCCGCCACTGCTGCTGCCGAGGATGGGTCCCACCAGGTTGAGGATGGACCCTGAGTCTGAACCTCCGGCGCTGGCCTCTCCCTCACCACCGCCCTAGCAGCATTAGACACTAGTATGCGCTATCTACTCCAAGCCTTTGTACAGCGAGAATACGTACACATATGATTTCAGGCACATATTACAAGTAGATACAGAATGCTGCTTGTGCTGTGTTTCACGCGTCACCCACCAGGAGCGCCTCAGAGTAAGCTTTAGCGAAAGGGCGCTCCACGCTCCATCTGGGCCGACGCGAGAAACTTGCCCCACTAACACACTGCGGCTACTGTAATCCTTTTTCTGTGACGTAACTGAACTCTTGGAACAAATTAATGCACTATTGTATTTGGCTACAAATGGAAGGCGGTATTCTCCAAAAATAAGACCTATCTCTTTACTTTCGGGAAAACCAATGAAAATTATATTTTAAATGTTTCCGATGAGTAGAACTTAATCGCAAAATATAAATTGTATTTTCACAGAGAAATTTCAATTTACTTTTGTTTTTAATTTTGAGTGATACTAATATTATATTAACTCTACCAAAATACCACCGATAGCTGATTATCAATTAGAAAAGTTTTGGAACGTGAGTTTACTGAAGTACGTGGCAGACGAGGTTGCAAAAGGTCACGTATATGTCATATTTAGGTCCACCCATAAAAAATGCACTATTTACTAAAATAACTGATAAAATAACAGAGAAATTGGTTATACATAGTTAATAACAGCATTAATGTTGTTCCAGGATATTATAGTGTTCAATCAGGAGAAAAGTACGTTTGCAAACTCAATTACCAATAACTAAGCTGCAAAATATAAAAGCTTTACGTGTTTTAACTTCTAACTACAAAGCAAAGCACATATATTGTTAAAGCAAAACATATCATTAAAATAAAAATAATAATATTTACTGTTCATACTTGTACCACTGCACTATTAAAAGCTCTGTTAAGACTAGTGTAGTCTGTTCAACGTAGGCTATAATTAAAATGAAATAGCAAAATGATACGGTTAAAAGCTTAAGCGTATTTTTATAAACCACTAATTACTATTGATCTACAGTATTATATTTTTACACTCTTCACAGATTTAATTAACATAACCTTAACTTTCATAATAATGATACCTTGGCACTCCACAGTAAACCTAAGTTAAAATATGCTACTTTACCTGACTAAATCTGTTCTAGAAAGACTTACCCCTCCACCACCTCCGCTGCTGGAGCCCAGTAGGGGGCCCACGAGGTTCAAAATGGAGCCAGAGTCAGAGCCGCCGGCGCTGCTGCCCTCACCGTCACCGCCGCCGCCGCCACCCTAACACCGCACTGATATACTACTACTACATAGCTGCTACTGCTACTGCTATTTTACTACTAGCACTTTATACACACATGAATAATATACAAGTATCTGTGGGAAATTGCTTTCTACAGATTATTATGTTAATTATTAACATGTGCTAGTTAAAAATTCCATCTCAACTGAGATCTCTCATCTCTCAAGGGGGGTTGCCATTTACATTTTTTTACTTACCCCCCAAAACCCTTATTTTGGGGGAGGGGGTTGAAAATTTTGACTCTACAAAAGTTTTCATTTTGAGTCACTAAGACTTCCCCGGAAGATAATCTCGTTATATACAGTTGATAAAAAAAGTAATAGGGGGGTAGGACTTTTGGGATACACGGTGCCTATGTTAATATGTGTGTTAGCAAATTCCATCTTAACTAAGATCTCTTTGTTGGGTTATGATGTAAAATACTTTCCTAAGGTAAATTAGAGGATAATTATAATCTTAAAATTCAAAAAACTACATATTAATTAAAATTAACTTAATATATCATCATAATCCCCTACACAACCAATTAATTAATTATTGACCGGAGAATATTAATGTATATAAAGTAAATAATTTTTCTTATATTCGACATTGACTCAAACTCTTAAAAAAACAAAGCAGAAATATGTTTGATTCACTAGCAAAACATTCCAGAGATTAAACATTAAAGCAATAATTCCAAGGACAACTGTATTTACAAAGATTATAATTTTGTAGCACTTTGTTAAGCAATATATAACTTTCTTGGGAAAGAGGTCTCGCATTCTTAAAGAAGAACAATATATATACAATTGGTATTCACATCTCGACCTTTTTAGCAGCCGAAGAATCCCCAACTCAAGTAAGACCATTGGGGTACCAGGTCACCACATTGTTATGAAGTAAACCCAACTACTAACAGGCGCTTACTATTGGCACAATCTACACACTCAACCAGCCCGTACTTACTCTACATTAAAATAACGAGAAGCTAACAAGTTGAGCAAAAGGCACAAAGCTTTAATAGAGCTGTATGACTTACCCCTCCCCCGCCACTGCTGGACCCTAGGAGAGGACCGACGAGGTTGAGGATTGACCCGGACCCCGAGCCGCCACCACCCCCGGAGCCGGCGTCACCTCCACCGCCGCTACTTCCCTGGGGGTAGGGGATAATACTGTGAGATACAAATATGGCATGTGTACAGGAGGAAGAAGAGTGCATTTTAAGCACGAGAAAAGCGATAGTAAATAAGTGAGGTATGTAAAAGATGTTAGAGAGTGTGGTGGAACTTACCCCACTGCTGGAACCCAGAAGAGGGCCAACGAGGTTGAGGATGGAACCAGAATCGGAGCCCGACCCTCCACCCGCTCCTCCGCCGCCGTCCGCGTGACCGCCCTGTAACAAGCATGGGTCGCCCATTAGAGGATTACAACTCCGTCAAATTGGGGGAATAATACTTAATAATGCTACGGAAGGAGTACGGTAATGTGTAATGAGCATCGGTTCCCACTGTTCCTCCGCTCCCTTAACAGATCTCACGAGGCATACTTTTAACGCAACACCTGAATCCTATAATTATTTCTTACCCTTACCCATATATGTTGTGTATTGTTGTCGGTTAAAGTATTTAAAGAACAAACAAAACATTTTTGATTTTTAATACAATGTTTCAATCTCTTCCTAACAGTAATAAAAAAAGGTCTGGTTAAAAAAACTGCCCATTCATCTACATATGTTAGCGAATTTCCCCTATAGCTATTACCGTAGGTGGCATGGTAAGACTTAAGCCCGAGACCATGATAACTTTTTGTTTTGAGGTCCCCAGATGCCAAAAACACTGTTCGTTCAAATTTATATATATGTATATATATATATATATATATATATATATATATATGTGTGTGTGTGTCCGTTACCGCGATAACTTTTGAAAGAAACGCTCGATTTTGATTAAATTTGGCACAAATGTGTAGAGTAACATTTATGACTTTAAGTTTGAAAACCATATTAATCGGACTATGGGAAGGGGGTTTTATGGGGGTTTTAAAATTTCCAAAAATCAGTTTTTTGACTTTTCCCCCCTAAAATTTTAAAAACACTCAATTTTGGTTATAGCCATTTTGTAGAACTTAAAAAAACAAATAATTTAGTATTCTGAATCATTAACCTAGGTTTAGTGGTTGTAGAGAAAAGTAAAAAAAACGCGTCCATATAATTGCCGATGTTAACCTTATGGGAAAAAGGTTTTTGGATTTTCCTCAGATAATTTTACTGAAAACTTGACATTTGCTGATACCAATCAGTTCAGCTCTACAAAACAATCATTTTGGTGTTTTAAGTGTTGTTCTACGTCCAACCGTTGCAGAGATAATCAACGTGCTAAACACAGTACGTTGTCAAATGTTATCCTTATGGAGAATAAATAAAATTTTATATCTCGATTATTTATAAATGTATATTGATGAAACTTGGTATGTGGCTTCGCGTAGTACTGGTATATTGATATTTGCTCACTAAATGTTTTTTTTTTATTTCCCCGTTGCAGCAAACCTGCATACTCGGCTCAAATGTTATTCTTATGGAGAATAAATAAAATGCGATATATCACTTATTTATAAATGGATTTTTGTGAAACTTGGTAAGTAGCTCTATGTAGTAGTGAGACACATATATATATGCATTGGAAATTCGCTGAGTACGCAGGTTTGCTGCGACGGGGGTATTTAACCCGTATCAGTTGTGCAAAGGTGGCAATAATGTAGCTAGGTTCTTGAGATCATTGTTAATTTAAAGAAAAGTTCCCTCCTGATCCTGATTTTTTTATATTTATGTGTATTATTAATAAAACGTTAATTGTTTAAATTAAATTATTAATATTTACATTAGGAATTTAACTCTATCAATACAAATATTTTAATGGACAATGTATCGTAATTTTTATGCTTAACCTACAAAATATCATTTGCACGCCTAAATGTTATTTAGGTGAAATAGTTTTACGACTGAAATACTTTTGTAAAAACATAAAAATTGCCATACTCAAATAAAATGCATGGTCCTTGTACAAATTAATATCAACAGTCAGGGCTCGCACTGGCCTTGTCCTTAAACGCTTCTGCAACTGACATTCAAATTGCTACTTAACTGTTCTCTCTAGCGGTACGCGTCGTCATGTTTACGAGAGAACGGCTTAATTCAGTGACGAAACCTCTCATTACTCGATTCTGTGAGGAATTGGTATTCCACCATTCATTTTAAGGATTATGACACGTTCTAAACCATATTTTAAAGAAATTCTTCCAAAAATGTCATAGCCTGTGTTTGTGTTGAAAACCACACGATTGTCTAAAAATAAATACTGGAATCTGATAAAAGGATCGCTCAGAATAATACATTATTTACGCCTTTTTCTTTTAAGAGCATTGCTGTTGACAACAGTCTGAAATATTGACATTGGAAGAGGTTTAGCTGGTGGCGAAACTTGTAATGTGGACTTAAAAATAGGTGAAGTAACAAGTAATATTGACAATAACAAGAAATAAGGAAATTTTGGAAAGAAACCTTTCTGGAAGTACTGAATAGACAATAGTTTTGAAAATACGTTTCTGGAACTACTGCTTTAAAAAGCTGTGTAATGTTTAAATTTGTAATAAGTAAATTATTTAATGTTTACTTTTATTTTATAAGAAAATGAACGGTTATTTTTAAATTAAAGAAAGTGATTACAAAATGCCCAATGAAGCAGGTTGGTCTTCACTACTTAGGCTTTTAAGGCAATGTACTTGAAAAAGAGCTGCCAATACTCGACATTTTTATTTTTGAAATCCCCGGGAGAATAAGTTTGTCAATGTTCTACAAATTTAACCCGTTTTAAGAACTCCTGTTATCGTCTCATTCCACGCAAGTATTAAAGAAAAGTCCTATGGTGAAATTTGTAATTCACATTTCCTTTTGTGTGTGTAATGAACGTATTGCCCCTAAAATCACACACATCGCTAAGATTTTATTTAAAATACATATAATGTAAATAGAAAAGGATTTATGTTAACTTAGTAGTATGTATCCCTGTTTCAAGTTATAGATTAAACATAGATTACAGGTAAATGAAATTCAAAAGAATACTTTTTGGCTCAAAAAGCTGCTGTGTAAGGTTTTTTATTATTTCAATACCACATCTGCATTGTTATTGCAGGATTTCCAAAAAGGCTGAATAGTTCTGACGGGAATACCTACAAAGTATATACATTCAGATAAAACACCGATAGAATATTTGTAATTGTTTTGTACAATAATAAAATTGTAACAATTTACATTGAGTTGTTCTTATTTAGAATTGTATTAATAAACTAAAATGCATTGCAAATGTGAACAGCAAGAGCCAAATAACCAATGAAAGATAACGAACAGAGATATAATGTACGGTTGCACGTTTTCTTTAGTTGGATATTTAAAATATTGGTTATTATTTTTCAACAGGTTAATGTTTCTATTTGGCTAATCACCAGAACAGCGTGTAAAGGTTATTATTTAAATTTATCATATAGGACCAGAGTAAATATCCTAAATTTATATATTATCTTGTTAATGGTTCAGGTTTGATTGTAAGTAACGAATCAGGTTTATCGTAGCGAACGAAACAAAACCTAAAATATCCAACAGATTTGCCCACTCAGACAACAGATTTACATGTTTTTGTGGGCGCCCAAGTATGAGTTGCAAAAGCATATCGTTCGAATAGGAGCAATGAAAGTGGTTGTGCCCGTTTCACAACTCCCGACCGGACAGACGGGTCTCGGGTCTGCGACCCCCCCCCAGGCCCAGCGACCTTGTGATAACGTAATCTGTAGCACTGATAACGGTGTATACCACCGTTAAAGCTGTATCCACTGTTGAAGATGCTGAAGGGAGACGTTCAGTAATGAACAGTTTTCCAGCGTTTAGTGGTAACTGTACAGGCGTAGTCGTTACACGAAGTTCCTCCTTCCTGATTGCTCACAGGTAACACGTGTACATATCAAGCTTTTAAAGTATTCGATGGACTTTCAGCTATTGAATTAAGTCAGCCATATTTTCACGTTGGTTTCTTCTTGCTATACCAGGGGAATTCTTAGAGCCAGGGCAGAAATTAGATAGCCGGTCCGATCCCTTAGAGAAAAGGGCCTTTGGAATTTTGGGTAAGATTACTTATTAATCTTATCTGATTAAGAGGTCTGGCAGGGTATTCATTCTGGGGAAGACGGCTCCTTCCTATCGGGTTGGGGTAGCTTCAAGTTTTTAAAGGGGCGATTCTTTATCAAGATGATTTCCTGACCCTGTCTGACCTTTTCGATGCCTGACATTTACGCTTCTTTAATTTTAGTTTCATGAAGACTAACCTATTCTGTGGATTACGGGATCTTCTGAGTCATCAAGTCTCACATATAACATCAAGTTCTTATTGGTACATTAATTTCGCTGTGAACTGGACGCGTTGCATACAGCCACTTCAGTTCTATTGTGTGCAATGCTATAGTCACGTTTAAAGGAGACAATTTAGGTTATAATTACTATCAGATGTACACTATTTACAAACTTATAGATATTTTGTCTGTTAAAAATCCTTAACGATGTTTTTCCTTTACTAATTTTTAGCACTATTTATTATAATTTATCCTATATAGTTTGGTCTGTAAAATTCATTTTCTTTTTAGAAGAGCCAGTGACTGATAAAAATAAACATGCATACCATTTGTAGTCTGGCTAAAAAAGATGCGATTCGTATATTTATGCGAATTACAACTAGTTTTCTAATTAATTATAAATTGTATTATTCACTGACATAAAATAGTGATTGTATAAAACACATATCGACATAAATTTAAGAAAGATTATGACTTAAATTACGTATGAATATAATTTGTTGCCTATAGAATAATTGGTGAAGTTTAGGTCAGTAATTTCTGAAAAAGTTTATTTCAAGCGGAGACTTTAATGTACAACAGTACTGATACCTACTTTACAACTGAGCTTCGTATAACTGAGCCTAGTTTACTATCTTTTCCTCCCATCCTAACGGAATATTTATGCAAAAATGGTTTAATTATTTTGTTTAAAATTGCATTAAAAAATAGTAAAAATAAACAAATAAATAATTTTAACGGGTTTTGTTAAATACAAAAGCTCTAATAGGTAAAACTTACTCTCTTAGAAAATTTGATTTAAATTCACAATTTAAATTAAATCGTTTTATATATGAACCTACATCCAAATATGTTTTACATAAGTTATAGGCTGCCTTTTATTTAGGATTTAACTTGATTAAATAATATACTATACTAAAAGGACAAATTATAAATATATCCTTAATCCCTCCATCCTTAATGGTAATTTCATTTAGGAATTTCCTGGAAGAATGAAAGTGCATTATAAGGAAAAGTCCATTTTGTGAGTGTTTATATTTAAATTATAAAGATAATTTTGAATGAATGTTCTGCCTCGTAGTCTCTGTCATGTTGAACTGCGTTATTGTTCTATGGTAAAATAATGACGGTGATAAGTGACTTACAGTTAAATCCTGCATTACGATTTGCATTGAATTAGGTTGTGGAAAGGTTGGTGCCCTTGACACGAGTGTTGCATTTTTTGTTTTATACGTTGATCTTGAATATCGAAAGTCCGACCTTTAATCATGGTAATCAACTTCGCTCAAGTAGTTACAAGTTTTTATAACTTAGGTTTTTTATATTAGCCCAGTAAGTAAGTGGAAATATATCCACCGTAAAAACACTTTATTGCCAAAATTTAGAACTACTCAATCGAAAACTTATTTCTTCGCTATGGTATAAAGTAAAAAATTGAAAATAAAAGTAGCCATAGTTCAATTTGGTTCCACAGCAATTTCCTTATTAAAATCTTTGCTAGAATTTTAAACGATAATTTATCTTCTTCCTTTACACTATAGAGTTCCCAAGCTCATCTGCAGGAATTTATTGCTTAATGACCTCAAACCTATTAAATCCTATTAAATCCCTTTCGTCAGAACCGGTCCTCGTAATACCTTGGTGGGACTCTAATCCCTCACCCTAGATATATAATACCCACTCACTTCCAACTCGTACTAACTAACGTGATCGTTATCACGTTACGTTACGTTTAAACTTACGTTTAAACTGTTACGCTTAACAACGATTATATCATCAACAAAACCAAACAACACATTTGCCAAAGTGTGTAAAATGCCACTTAGATAGTAAAGTACTCTGCATATTTATGATAAGAGGTGTGTGTCGTAACCGTAATGTGTAGGCTTTGTAGCTAAATACTGTAGCTGTGAAATTGACACTAATGTCGTTGAAACTGAAATCGAAGTGTACATGAAATATACTTGACAATTACACTGACCTTATTTTCGATTACCACAGTTAATTTTATAAGTACGTTCCGAATTTAACATACTGTATCTTAATGATTAACATGTTTTACTGAAATAACCGATTTTTTCATCAATTTGCTTTATCAACCAGACATTAAAATTGGTTCGTGATGCAAAGCAAACAATTCCTTCGGCCTCAACTTTATTTCCTGTACATGCAGACAAGATAATGTTGTACAATAATAAATATACTGACGAATGATTTTGTTGAAACACTGGAAATTTCAACACTTACTTCTAAACCTCACGGTATAATTAAACGTTTTGATTATAGTCTATAATTCTTTGCAGAATACATAGAGCATATTATAATGTACGTAAATATTTCTTTATTGTTATTCTTAAACCAGCTAACTGAGAAACCAAGTTGAGCGAAATTATTTTTTAATCATCATTCCCATTTTCTCATCAATATGATTATCTATTGAAGATAACCAGCTAGTAAACATGATGTTGAGGGGGAAGTTACCCCGTCCACAGTTCCTTCACTGTTTATTGATAAAGCCAACCAATAAAACTATCAATAAAACGCAATGGTATTAAATGGTCAGTTGTGATACAAATTTTGAAATAAAAAACAACATTACTTTTTTCAATGACATAAACACAGAAACATATTCACTCAGAAGGGGTGCATTCGGGTACATCCACTGCAATCCCTATCGGCGACCCGAATGTATGCCGATCCCCACTCCACCCGCTGCCACCCTCAAGGCAACTCGACTCGTGACGCTGCCATAGGAGCGCAACCCTTACCCTATTCAAGTCAGCCTTCTATAGTGTATTATAGTTCTCTAAGGTATAAGCAAAGAAGGGCAATGGTTGGGGTGACATTCCCCTCACCTCCTCATCTTCTAGCTGGCCATCTGCTAGTAATGCTGATACTCTGTACAGTAGTGTACTAGTAGAAATGGGTCCATCACCTCCTCCTATAGTAGCGGACAAGAGAGTTGACAGTTGGGCTGTAGCCAATAGCGGTTGTACGCGGTCACTGTTGCCATTTTGTCATAGAAAAATATCACGCGAACGTTATTCCAGTCAGCTGGTGTGCAGTTTTGGCAATGCAGCACGTCTACTATTGGCTAGTCTTGGTTGATACTTCTGCAAGCCACGCCCTCAACTGGCAACTCTCTTGTCTCCTGGAATAGAAACGTTTCAACCTCTACTCACCCCGCCGCTGCTGGAGCCGACGAGGCCGGAGATGAAGTCTACGGCGCGCTTGTCCCGACGCCACTCGTCCTGCAGGTCGTGCAGATCCCGGGCGGCGCGGGTGGGGTCCTGGGCGTCCCGGGCGGCGCTGTCCCGGGCGTGGTCCAGGATGCTGTCCTCTAGCCGGTCCTCTAGCACCAGAGCGTCCACCGCCCTGCCGGACCGCGCCGCTCGCTCCACTCCATCCTCTAGCCTCTGGGAACGTGACGGAAACAACATCAGAACAATGACAAAAATTGAGAGGGGGCTCCAGTCCTCTCCATCTACATGCTTCTCCCAGAAGACCAATGTTAACTTTCAAAGTCTGTACCTCCTCAACGGAGAACCCAAAAACCATGATTTACTTTTAACTTGTGCTGGAGCAAAATAATTCATAGTGATTTTAGTGACCAGAATTTTGATAGCACAATTATTCACCGATGACAAATCTTAATTATTTTCAAATGTTTTGAACAATTATTATTTGTGATATCAAAACGTATCGAAACAATAATCGTTCACAACAATGCCAACGTATTTAATATTTGCGATTTTTGTAATGGGTGAACGATTAAAATTCTGCTCACTGATATCGCTAGGTATTGTTTTACTTTTAAAATTAGCCATAACTTAACGATATTGGGTAAACGTTGAGGAGAAGCGGGCGTTGAAATTATAATTGGTTTATGGGGGAAGTAGTAAGAAACGCGAAAGGTTTCGTGACTGGAGTGCCCTCTTAAGCTGGGATTGCACTATGTAGCAACACCTGCTATGTTAAAATTATTTTATAAATTTGTTAGATGTAGCACAAGTTATATAACATGTTAGTTTGTGATTTTTCTGTCCATGCTACATATTAAGTTTACCAAAAGTTATCATAATCCTGTATCAGACACCTCATTTCTTATTCCTTTTCTGTTTATTTATTTCCATTTCCAATACTCGTCCACGTGTCGGCGTCGTATTTCTTGTTCCGCATTTTGCAAAAGCATCCCAAAAATAAGGTTGTTTGTGGAATAGCTCAGTAACGTTGCAGATCGCACCCCGATCCCTCACACTTTCACTTGATCCTTCCATTACTAACAATCCATCACAGTCTCACGTCACCACACGCGAGGACTGACAGCAACGCTGAACTGACAGAAAAACTGAACTGACGTAGTGGATGCTATACGAAAAACCCGCATCTAGCATTGTTACATCCAGCATCACTAGGTGTAGCACGGTTTTCTTTTTATATTTACCGACTTCTAATGGATGAGAGAAGTTTTGCTAGATGCAGCAGAATACTACATCTAGCAGTGAAATTTAACTCTTTTCGGAAGTGAATTTTCCCACTTTTAGCAAATGTTATATAACGTTTGCAAATATAATGGCTTGCAAGTTTTGCTTCATTGTGTAAACCCGGCTTTACCATTTAAAACTGTCGTTTAAACACTAAAAAATGGCAAGAACTAGAAATAATATTTGGGAAACATAAGGATATTACAAATAATTGGATTAAGGGCAAGAGGCGAGGATCGTTTACCATAAAATCAAACTAAGATTATACCAACTGTCAACACAAAGTATAACTGCCGATATGGAGTAATTACACTCTAACCATAAGCTTGCATGTAACATAGAGTTTGTTAATAGTGAAGTATGTATTCATTCTTGTAACATACTATATTGTATTATTAATTTTTCTAAGATCGTAAGGTTTGATATCTCGCGTTCTGTATGTATTTTATATTTCTAGCCATCTGTACTTCAGTTTTTAAATTGTTAATAAATAAATAAATAAACAAATAAAATACACTTTTTTGAGATTTCAAGGTAACCTCTATCATTATCTAAAAAGCCTTGGATGTATAGTTACTGTTAGATAATTATAGGCAAATTGGGAAGCTACAGGTAATAGGATTTACTGGTCCTTGTTAGAACATACAGTGAGTTAATTTTGATCATGAACATTGACATTTGAATAAAGGAAAATTGAAGAATATTATATGAGATTTGTGTTCCGTAGGCTTAAATTGCTCTATTGTTCTGTTCTGATGATATCGAATTATTGGATCAGATAAATAAGTAAATTATTCGCTTGTCTTACCTGAGCACCATGGCTGTATAGTTGTGCAGTGATGTTTCCTTTGTGTGTTTGCCGTTTGTGTTTCTTTTAGTTTTTTGTCGTTGTTTTTTTACTGCTTTTACACTTCTCTCTTTCCGTTTTTTCTAGCTGTGTCGGGATTTTGACAATAATATGTTCTATGTATTCTTATCACCTAAGAATTTGTTCTTATGAAACTTCATGAGGAATATTTCAAATGGTTATTTAAAAAAAACGATATAATAGTTGTGAG
This sequence comes from Allygus modestus, assembly GCA_963675035.1. Lineage (NCBI taxonomy): Eukaryota > Metazoa > Arthropoda > Insecta > Hemiptera > Cicadellidae > Allygus > Allygus modestus. The sequence continues at coordinate 157,081,001 of OY776112.1, read as the reverse complement.
AACTCACCCTAATGTAGGCGGCTCTCTCTCTTTCGTAGTCATTGTAGTTGTAGTTATAGTTGTAGTAGTTCTGCGGCAGCGAGAGGGTAGAGCACGCGAAGGCAAGCCCTATAACTATTGTCTGCCAGGACCACATGATGTTTCTGGAACAAATTGACTTCGTAAGCTGCTGGTTAGTTACACTGGTTAAACTAGCATTTTATATGTTTTTAGTTTTATTTATATTACACATATATGTAGTATATAAGTACATCAGTAATAATCTGAAGTTAACAAGATCCTGAGCAAAATCCTCGAGGAAGTTTTTTGAAGGTTTGAAACTGGATCCAGCTGCCATTGGTCATTGGGCTATTAATTAATGATCCTCGTTAAAGAATCAGTCGGCCTCAGTCAGTGTAAGGCTACACAAGGTATCTCACCCATTCTACACTTATCTACTAGTTAGAACTCGTACGACCTTATAGCCCTTGTATTTATATTCGCCTTAAAATACAGTCTAGCTGCGTAGTTGTATTATCCAGTGATTACTTTTATATATAGTGCACTTATTAAACTAGCACCACTCATTGGGAATCTTACTATCCTAACGGTTAGCGTCTTGGACTTCGGTTTAAGGGGTTACGGTTGAAATCCTGGGGTGTCCATACGAATTTGAAAGGTTTGGACCCCTTTCCCTTGAAAGCGTTTGTAGTATGCTATGTTCCATAATGCCGTTGGGGTTAAACAAGTCTTAAAGATTGTACCAGTATTTTAACAAGCAGGCTGATTTGGAGTATGACAAACCCAATGAAGTTTTTGTACCAGTATTTTAACAAGCAGGCTGATTTGGAGTGTGACAAACCCAATGAAGTTTTTGTACCAGTATTTTAACAAGCAGGCTGATTTGGAGTGTGACAAACCCAATTAAGTTTTTGTACCAGTATTTTAACAAGCAGGCTGATTTGGAGTGTGACAAACCCAATGAAGTTTATAAACCACTCGAGCGCACAATTATTTGCCGAACGTTCCAAAGCATGGTCATAATTTCACGCTTTGACCAACCACCGTGAAGCGATCCCTTACTGTGGGGACGCAGCCTCCGCGCCGGACCGAGACCGTCACAACACCACCGTTCCAGTAGAGGGAGCAGACATAGACATAGGTGATGGCTAAGCATTAATCCATCAGAGATTGTAAAGCAGAGAAAACTACTGGGGAGATATACACTCACACATATTATTAATTGTCGATGAGTGTCCTCAATAGTAGGCTAAATTTTGGTCATAGTTATAAGATTCTTAAACTAATCAAACTAAAACAAAATTGTAAAATGGTACTCTATCCCAAGCAGAATAAATTCGAAATTATTATTCCAATTAATGCAACTTTAGAAGGCACTATCATGTGGTTTCTGTGGACCGTCTCTTTTATGAACCGTAATTTACTTTAATTTTATTTATTTATTCCAACGGTTGTCACCATTTTACAATTTTTCAAATATATAGTGACAAGGGGCTATACATCTATGCATTAATGTGCTCTACTCTAATAACTTATAATTACAGTTATGTACGTATGTCATTGGAACAATAACCCACTATCAACATAAACCAGTAGACAAATACAAGAAATCTAAATTTAAATTAACTAAAGAATTATAATAAACTATGTCCCGCAAATTATTTATAAAAACTGTGGCAGTTGTGTGTGCTTCATTCTGTGTTTAGCCCGTGGAACTACTACGAATCAAGATCAGCTGTTTGTATTTTCATCAGCTCAAACAAAAATTAATGTCCATAAGGAATACATGGGAATGTTTTTGGGTTCTCTGACGAAGCTCCAAGGTTAGATCAGGATCCTTTTAGTATTCCTATTTTATGCCTAAAGAATCAGTCTACAACATTTCAACTCTCTCGGTAAATGGGAAGTAAGAGAATTCGTCATGAGTGAGTGAAGGCTTTGCCTTTAATAGGTGTAGATTTTAACTAGCTGTGTACGCGTCCTTCGTACAATTTGTACCTATAAATAGTAGATTAATTAAACAAAATAACAACCCATATAATTTTACAATATTAAAATAACATTTAATATATTTAATGTACAATCAAATAAAAGTTAAACTGTTTATAAACCTTGGTAAAAGAACTGTCGATCAGTAAATCCTGTGATTCATCGATTGTGCCGAGTGAAGGAGAGATGTTTTCGGGACAGCTCGATTGGTAACGCGGTCAGTGTTCAGCCATGCGAAAGGGTTGAAATTAGGCTTAAGTACAGTCTCGTTCAGGACCACCCCAAAACCATTTGGGACGATTGGTACTGTATCGCGGCTCTCTGATAAGCCGAGAGAAACAATGTAATGCATTTAAAAACACGAATTATTGCGTATTTTGTATATTTTAATTTGTGTTAAAAAATATAACTATCAATATGAACTCACCGGAATAAGATAAAAAAATATTTGAAACGTGTATAACTTACTATTTAAATAACGTTTATTAGATATGTCTATCCACGTGCTTTACGTTTTCACTAGGTTATAAAACAGAATGTTTGTATATAAACTCGGTCGCCGCGCGGCCGCTCCGCCAGTCACTTTTTCGATAATCGCACTATAAATAAACGGTATCAGGAAACTGACACATACTTTATTCCTTTTAGCCCAACTTTAATGAATAAATTACTTTTTATTTACTAAATATAGAATACAAAGCACGATCGAATGTACAGAAAATTTTGTAAACAAGTTGTTTTCAAAAACTTCCACCCAAATCCCTGTTTTAGAGGCACTACAGAATCCATTGCTACACACGTGGTTTTAAGAGGGGAAATGCCCCCTACTCCCCCCAGGGTTATTAAGAGGCAACATATTTAAAATTTCCTCTGTTGGTCAATGCTAACTTGACAAGCATATCAAGTTTGAACGAAATTGATCAGTAAATAAGAGAGAAATAGTAATTTTTGTATTCCCCATAAGAATAACATTGGACAACGTACTGCTTTTACCGCAAAATGAAAATTTCAAATTTATCCGCAACCAGCAGTCGTAGAATAGTAATTCAATATACTAAATTATTTAGTTTGTTGAGCTCTTTTTAATGGTGAATCGTAATATTTTTTATATTTATGTTTTTTATGAAAAATCCGAAAAACAGAATTTTTGATGATTTAAGTCTTGTAATTTCTAAACCCGGAATTTTACAGAAATGCGGGTGGTGTCATTTTGTTGAAAAACTAGAGTTATACAAACGACTAAAGTTGAATCAAAATCTTTAGAGCCGTTTTTGAGAAATTTTAATTTTCATGTTTTTGACGGTGTTTGGGGGACCCTTAAAAATCAAAAATTTCAAAAAATAAAAAATTGCTTGGAGATATCGTGGTTTAGTACCTACATACCAAATGTCATCATAATCGGCTAATTGGTTAGGGCTCTAGCTCTGTACACATCCAGACAGACAGACCGATAGACAGACCGATAGGCAGACATCACGTAAAAAGTCAATTTTTGGGTTCAGGGAGCACCAAAACGAATATATCAACTAACAACTCAAACTCGAAAATTTTGACGAAAACAATACTTTCTCCATATACTATGTATAAGGGGATAAAATAAAAGGATACCAAATTAAATTATTAAGTGATTATTTGGAGCCAATGGACAAAACAACTGCACACTTGTTAAAAGCATGGTGGTCCCTGCAAAGAAAATGTCCACAATAGTTCACGCAATAGTTTCTGGTTGGGTGAACGGTGAACCGACGACTGCAGACGTAGCAGGCCTAGGTAGCCTTTACTAATCGAGTGTTTGCTAGTTCTGAAACTGACTGTACCCCCTTACACTTGACTGCAATTCGACTTGACCATTTTACCAATCGAGTTACGCCCGATATTTTGAGACGACATTTGCTTTTCAATGTCCCAATCTCAACGTTTAAAAGGGCATAAGAACCCCCTTAATCCCTTAATCCCTCAACCCCTTAATCTTTTCCAAAATAAATTTTCATATTTACTGTTAAGTTCAGAAGCTCAGTAGTTGGCAACATAAAAGATATTTTTAGAGAGGCGTAGATCTCGTCTACCCATGTCTCACTCACGACAAAGGGACTGTGTGAAGTCTCCAGAGAACTACACCGCGACTCCCCATGTTTTTGGCATGATGTTGTTTCTTATTTCCTTTAAGGTACCAAATTTCAGCTCTATTGGTTGAGTAGTTGGTGTGTGATGATTAACACGCTTATATTAAAGGCCAGTGGGCCAGAGTCCTTGAGTATATTTGTATCTGGAGTAGGTAAATGTCTGCATTGAGCTATCAGCTATATTCCTACCGAATTTAAGATCCATCAGTCCAGTAGTATGTGCAAGATTGTATTTTTAAACAACGGGGGGTGAAGCCCTTAAACATTTTCCTAACGGCAATAGGATTGCGTTTTGTTCTGATGTATTAGTTATGTTCATCCCGAATTTCAACTTACAAAGGTCCAGTAATACTAATACTTATAAGATTGCCATAAAAGTAAATTAGGGACAAGCCCTATAGCCCTATAGCCCTATATCCCTATAGCATAAGGGGAACCACCATGCAAAATTTCATCTTCATAGACATTGTTGTTTTTTAGATAAAGTGATCATGTCAGTGAGTGCATGAGTCTGACAACCTCAAAACAATCTAAATCTATACATTTAGATCATATGTCCACTCTGTATACTTATTTATTACCAATCCTCACTCAACGTACTAAATAAGAACTACAACATCTTTTTATAGAATAATTATTCTCAAGTCATCATCTGGCTCAACATAAATAAATGCTTTGTCTATAATAATAACATAGGATATTTAAGATCCCGTGGGGCAGAGGTCTTCGGTGATTTCAAAAAATCTAATTAGCCTCAAACCTTCTAACGCACTTACAGAACATAGAAAAAAGTTTCATCGAAATCAGTGCACCCGTTTCCCTGTAAAAAGCGAACAAAACCTGAGCAAAACCACACGAAATCACGTGTTTGAGAGGCTGCCATTCTTTTTCCAAAAGGCGTATGCCAGTTCAGAGTGGCCTAAAACCTTCTCACGCATGTCTAGAACAAAGAAGCAAAGTTTAATCAAAGTCAATTCACCCGTTTTCCCGTGAAAAGCGAACAAACACCCGTCTTTGAGCGTTATCGACAGATAGACAGAAATTGAGATAAGACCTTTTTTGTTTTTCGAGGGTGTAAAACGAGAAACTATGCAAAAATTTCATAATTCCAAACAATGTACAGAAAAACTCTAATTTTATTTATATAGATGAAGGAAAGAATAGTTTATACCGAGTTAATCTAAAAATATGCTTTCTTTAAATTCACTTAAAAAGAGTTATATGTACTCATAATGCCAGAAAGGAAAAACGTTAATCCTTCCAATAGACAAAGAAGAAACTTGGTCGAGCGAAAGAAAAGAAAGAAAGAAAAGCTAAAAAGCATGAATGCCATATTTAAAATGCCACAAATACTCTTAAAGAACAATGACCGTTGGTTTTGCGGGTTGGAACAATTGAACAAGTCTCCAATCGAAAAATGATAATGGGGCCAAAAAGCGGACCTGTCAAGTCAACCAGCGTTTGATGCATGGCAGGGCATGGTTGGAGGGGGGGTAACGTACAGTGGGTCAGTGGATGACGTAACAAGGTCCTGCTGCTGAGGTTACGTGGCTGCACTCGATACGCATACCAACTCACACACGCACACGCAAATGTCTTACAAGAAAACCTGTGTCCTAAAGGTAAATAGCATTTAATAGATATAGGGGGATTTTTTAGCTTTTAATTCGTGTTTTGTAGCCAGCAAGGCTTAAGTGCAGAATAATGTGGTAAAGATGTGGTTAATGTGCTTGGTTTAAGTTAAGGCAACCGAGAAGTCGATGCTACAGTTTAAAAATAAGTGAAAGGATGTTAATTTTAAAAGAGTAAATCAAAGAATGTTAAAGTAGTTGTACACTTGGATGTAGCCAAATACCGTAAACTAAACTATACATTCCGTACCCCATGACATTACGACAATGCCATGAACATGAACACTTCCAGAACGTCCTGCTTATAATAAATGGGTGCTGATTTGAGTGTAAAAAGGATTATCTCTGTAGACTCGATCAGAGTTAATAAAAATAAAAAACTAATTAAAAACACGGAGGAATATAAGTTTTTACAATATAGTCCATATTTAATTAACAAAATGTATACAAAATCAGAATATATATACTGTGTCTCAAAAAGAAGTACACAACTTTATTAATCTATAAAATGTTAATGGCAATATTTTTATGGGACAAGTTGTTATGTATTGGTGGCAAAAATCCTCAAGTTTTACTCCCAAAAGCTAGTAGTTGTTAACAATGTCGACAGTGAAGTCGAAAGCATTGTTTACGATTTAAAAATAAAATGTTAATTTTCCCACAAATTGAAGAGAACAATAATATTTCATTTGTGTGTGGGCCTCTCCTAACCCCTAACCCCTGATTTGACTCAATGTGATTTTTGGTGTGGTGATACATAAAATATAAATTCTTTATACCCTTAACTGCTTTCAAACCTTTTGAGCTTAAGGCAACTAATAACAGTTGTAGTTCAAAGTATCAATGATACCATTGACTATATGATACCATGCTTGAAGGCGTTTGGTCAGAACTCGATTTTAGGATTACAATGTATGTCGAATGCACCGAGGTCATCATACTGAACATTTATGGTGTATGAAAAAACTTGACCATATGTCCTTGCTTACTATGTCAGTTTTGTTTACCGTGTGGTAACAATTTGAATGTAGTATACCATGAAAGTGTTATACTTCTTTTTGTGACACCCGGCATTACTTGTAATACGATCGAGAAATGGTAAGCTTAATATATTTTAATTCTGTAATGTGGTAAAAGCTTCAAGAGTATCAAAGGTAACTTAAATTCTGTAACTGTTTAAAGCTTTTATAAATAAATTTAAAGAGAGCTGGTATTAAAAGATTATAAAATTGAAATGAAGTAGAGTATAACTATAATTTGAGACTACAGATTTATAGCTCGAAATAACTTTAAACCGGGGTATTTTTATGAGTTTAATTTAGATGGGCCAAAAACCTCGGAAAATTGAAACTCTTAAAAACAAATTTCTTATGCACATTCTATATATACAAAATTAAATAAAGGAAAGAAGAACTCACAACAAATGTGTGGCCTCTATTTTAAAAATAAAATGAAAGTAATGTAAGATGAGTGTTTAACACCATTAAACGATCAAACTCAAAGGAAACGGTTGACTGATAAGACTTAACTGGATGTAAAAGGTAAAAATATATTAATATACCACAGAATCTACTTAAGCACAGAAGTCAAAGACAGATCTCAAATAAACATTCAGATCCTTCAATTTATACTTCGCCAGTAGCTAGGCACCTCAATAACCTCTTAGTGATAACCGTCTGGCTTGAGGAATCGCTGCAATTTTACTCCCTACATTCTACAATTGAAAGTTTCTCATAAACAGCATAGTAGAATAAGAAATACACCACTAATTCGCTTCGTAAAAATTATACGAATTCCTCTAGTAATAGTTGGAGTTTGTTAAAAATGTCACTTTAGTTTCTCATCTCAAAAAGTATCTAATTTCTCTGCACCTACTCAGGATTGAGGTGGTTTTAAGATTTTATATTATAAAAAAACTTGTCATTACTACCGGTCACACGAATAAAAAACAATTAAATCCTCATTTGCAGTCAAATTCTGTATCAAAATAAAAATCAATACCCCCGTTACAGCAAACCTGCGTACTCAGCGAATTTCCAATGCAAATATATGGGTATCATTACTACCTAGAGCCACTTACCAAGTTTCAAAAAAATACATTCATTAATAAGTTATATATAGCATTTTATTTATTCTCTATAAGAATAACATTATAAATGAGCACGCAGGTTTGCTGCAACAAGGAAGATAAGTTAGGGTGTTTTTTGCAATTATCAATATAACTCAACCAGGTGAAGCTACATACCAAGTTTTATTAATTTAGGTTCATTACTAAGGGAGATATAAAACTTTACTAATTCTCCATATGAATAACATGAGGGCCGAGTATGCAGGTTTGCTGCTACCGGAAAAAATCAACAAAGAACTTTTTTGTACTATTATCAATATACCACAACTAGTTGAAGCCACATACCAAGTTTCATCAATATACATACATAAATAATCGAAATATAACATCTTATTTATTCTCCATAAGGATAACATTGGACAACGTACTGTGTTTAGCACTTTGAATATCACTGCAACGGTTGGACGTAAAACAGCAAAACACCAAAATGATTGTTTTGTGGAGCTAAACTGATTGGTAGAAAGAAATGTGGAGTTTTTAGTGAAATTATCTGAGGAAAATCTAAAAACCGTATTCCCATAAGATTAACATGGGAAATTTTATGGACACATTTTTTGACTTTTCTCTACAACCACTAAACCTAGCTTAATGATTCAAGATACTAAATTGTTTGTTTTTTAAGCTCTACAAAATGGCTATAACCAAAATCTAGTGTTTTCAAAATTTTAGGGTAAAAAGTTCAAAAAACTGATTTTTGAAAAAATTTAAACCCCCATAAAACCCCCTTCCCATAAACCGATCGATCTGGTTTTCGAACTTAAAGTCATAAATGTTACTCTCCACAATTGTGCCAAATTTCGTAAAAATCGGGCGCTTCTTTCAAAAGTTATCCCGGTAACGGACACACACACACACATATATATATATATATATATATATATATATATAGATAGATAGATATATATATATACATATATATAAATTTGAACGAATGGTGTTTTTGGCATCTGGGGACCTCAAAACAAAAAGTTATCATGGTCTCGGGCTTAAGTCTTACCATGCCACCTACGGTAATAGCTTCTTCCCTATAGGGGAAATTCGCTAAAAACAGCCTATGAGGTCTAAAATTGCTTTCGATTTCAGCCAACTTCAGATTGTTTTAATTTATTTCAGCCTACCCATAGTTGGTACGAGAAAGGGTTACTATATTCAGGATTACTAAATCAAATTAAAACTACAGACAAACATTTGTTCAAACAAAATATAGTAAATTCGTATTGGGGACTTTAACAGTGGACTAGACTAGCTTTTTTAATTCGAAGGGAAAAACAATATAAACTGCAACTGATATTGTAATTTGGGATAGAAATACCTAATTTGGTAAATTGTACTAAATGTATAACTAAGTGTAAATTTTGTAAATGCACAAATCTAGCAAACTTAGCAGTATAGTAATTGTGTATAGTTTCCTTTGCCATTCTCCCGCCCCACTCCCCTAAACATAAAGGAAAAGGGGAAAAAATAAGTTTATTTTTACTATGTGTGGCCAACTATACATACTATGTGGAATGGAAGTACACACATACCATATTATAGAGTTGATAACAGTAAGGACATTTTTGTGAGATTATATCGAAAAAGTCTTGTATCGCCAGAATGCCACGGAAAGCCTACAAATGTTACACCAGACCCGGCAGTAGAGGTCAACCAACTCTTCACGACACAATCCAAAAGTTCATCTCCACAGTTGACGCAATCCAGCATTAGCAGAGTCACATTTATCATATAACGCCAAGCTCTTATAGCTCAGACAAGGGAAACGTCTCAATTTAAAATTTTGATGAGGCTGAGTCCATTACCACAAGCTGGTATTTGTTTTGTCCCTAATTCTTTCGCAAGGAAAGTATTTAAAAAATGATTAATTAAATGTCATTTGGATATTTATGGAGGTTGCAACAACTGTCTGTAGTAGTGTGGGTTTGCGGGTTTTGCGCCGGAAGTGACGTCATCCGGTCACGTGACCGGATGCGCTGAGTCATGAAAGACGTCATCTGGGGCTGAGCCAGTGACGTAGGCGGTTTTGTGACGAAATGAGTTAAAGTTCAAAGTTCAAGGTCACGGGGAGGTAATTTTAAAAAAGTACTACCTCGCACGCGTAAAATCCGATTGTGATTCGATAGTTTTAATTCGATAAAATATCGAATGAAAATTATCGAATGAAGCAATCGAATGATACGAGTGCGAGGTAGTACTAATACAAATATTACTTTATTTTATTTACAATAATTCATATTACAAATATTACTTTATTTACAATAATTCATGTTTACAATAGTTCCCCGTTGTTGGTTGTCATCGATGTTGTTGATCCGGACGAGTTGCGGCCATCACTTCGCTTTCTGAAGAAAGACGGTAGATACTTCGATCCCTGCGCAGAGTCCATGTTGTGTTTTTGACACCTATCTGTTCTGTTAGGTGTTTGCATTTCATTGCTGTCAGGAGGAAATAATACGTGACGGCAATGAAATAGAAACATCTATCAGACCTTGAGTGAAATGATATTGTTATTTTGTGAAGAGCGTCTCGGAGAGCTCGATGTTCACCGGTCGAGAGCCGGAGGTGTACTGACTATTCGCTAGCTAGCGTTCTGGTATCAAACAAAATGGTGGGGGTAAAAGTGTAGTAGAACGAAGCAGATGGTTGGTGGGAGGTGGCAGGCGGCAGGTGGCAAGTGTGCGGCATATGGTAGTCCCCCCACTACACCAGTCCCCCCACTACACCAGTCTCCCCACCAAGTTTTACATCGCACAATAACTAGTTTACATGTGTTAGTTAGGGTTTAGCTCTTAGACTGTCAAGACCTTAGCTCCGTAACTAAAAACTTCAATAATGTTTGCGCTTCAACGCTGTATAAGTATAACAGCTACTATGATCTAAACCGGTGCATGTATTCATATGGTTCTTTTTGCGAAGCAAACAACTAGCTAAAAGTGTTTCAACCTCGATTATTCTTCGATGAAACCGCTCATTGTCCACTAAAAGTGTAGACCTTCTGTCTTCATTGTCAGGGAAGTAGAAAGTAGTGTCAAGGGGACTACTGAAGGTCACCTTCCTCATGTTCCTGTAAAACTGCGACATTTTTCAGATCCTCTAGGTAGATGTTTATCCGTCAAGAGCTGGAAGAATAATGATGGAGCGTTATCGTGTATGATAGGCACCTAACCCTCACCACAACGTTACCTTGTCCTTCAAACCATCGTTTTACGCTACAGATGCTATACTGTTGGTTAGATTTAAATTTAGATTGCACCTTCTTGTTTGTCTTGGCAAGCCGCGTAATTGAAGTACCCACATGTTATACTTTGAACTAAAAAACAAAGAAGTTATTTAGGTTTGTCCTTGAAAATAGGTGTTTTTTCGCTGTTGCTGCTATACCCGTTGTCAGATCTGAATTCTGTTTGCACTAACTTGTTCGTCTGATCAATCCGCGTAATTTGAGTACCCACTTAATATACTTTAAACCGTAAATAAAGAAGTTATTTAGGTTTGCCCTTGAAAATAGTTGTTTTTTCGCTGTTGCTGCTATACCCTTGGTCGGATCTGAATTCTGTTTGCACCAACTTGTTCGTCTGATCAATCCGTTTAATTTGAGTACCCACATGACATACTTTGCACAAACTTTGTACCCCCCCCCCTTTTTGGGTCATGTTCAAGGACCTTGGGACTTAGAAATTTTCACAAAGTGGGCTGCACACAAACATAAGACTAACAGTCTCCTGCCTATGTACAGGCCAAGTCCCTAACTTGAAATGCTTAGGGTGGTCCTAAAAAGGACCGTTTGCGTGCTGAGGGATGGTTTGGTTAGGAATGGTTGGTCTAGGGATCGCTGCTTAATTTAAACTTTATTTTTTAAAACCCACTTTACCCTCCCATCTTGTCTCATGAAGTACAACTCCTGGGTGTCGTTTATCAGAGGGGGTGGTGGTGGACAAGTCTGCGGCAGACGCACCTCGACGTAGTGGTCGGTGTGTTGGAAGAGGAACACGTGGTCCCCGTTCCTAGCCACAAACTTGTACTCCGTCATCCGCTTCAGATTCCGGAACTCGGCCTTGGAGGTGTCGATCGGCGTCACCAAATCATTGATCCCCATCACTCTTGTCCGCTCCATCACCTCATCTACAGTTAGTGGTGGAGTTGAAGGTCGAGCTGTGGACGTAGAAGGCTGAGGCTGAGTTGAGGGTCGCTGGTGAAAATATAATGGGTGACACCGAAAATCACGTCTAAGAGCAGACTTAAAAGCTGAAGGTTTCTTAAATCCGCTTCTTCTTTCCGTCGACTTCTTCAAGGACTCCTTCAAACGTTGAAGTTTTTCGGGAGTCAGAGGAGAAGACATGGTGTTGTTGGATGGAAGGGAAAATGAATAGAGCACGTGTATACTGGCTGAGAACCAAAGCTGGAATGAGGTGCCAGACAAAGTAAAGCAGGTCGCAAAGGATAACCTTGCCCTATCAATATATAGATAGCAAAGCTGGGTACTAATTAGAACCGGTTTACATCCGGCCCCCCCCCCGGCCAAGTTCAAGCCCCCCCCCGGCCAAGTTCAAGCCCCCCCCCGGCCAAGTTCAAGCCCCCCCCCGGCCAAGTTCAAGCCCCCCCCCCGGCCAAGTTCAAGCCCCCCCCCCTTTGGGTCAAGTTCAAGGTCAAGGTCGAGGGATAAACTTTTTAGCAGAAAGGGACAAATTCCCGACAAAATCCCGCAACGAAGTAGGGTTATCCCTTATCCCGTTTTCCCCTAAATATCCCTATTTCCCATTTTTCGCCTATATAAGCCGAGATTTCGAGCGTCTCCGCGCAGTAGCCTGCCGCCCTTTAGGATGAACGTCCCACTGGGTTGCAGTGCCTGCTGCAGCGTAGGTCTCTTGAGTGTGTGTGGGCCCAACGCGCAATTGAGAGACCATGCGCATTTGCATGTGTAGTTAAATATATTTAAGGGGATCTTGGTCAGGGGATTATTGTACTTCGGTTCGTAGTATTCTGAAGCCTACACAGTGATGAACGTCCTTGCGGTTTCAGAGTGCACGACTGTTGTAAACTGACCATATTTTGATGCTTTATAATAACATTGTAGATGGAATGTGTTTCCTTAACATTTAATGTTTTGTAGTTTGCTTAACACTTAATGCTTTTATCTTCAACGTGTCCTTGACCTAGATTAGGACTTAGAAAATATTCAAGAAACATTCAATGTACACAACCACGTTTTAGCACAAAATTTATGGAAGGGGAAATTTAATATATACTGCAACAGCGTGGTAAAAATCATCATATCGCTATGGAAGCTGTAGGTGTAAACACTTGGCTTGTTCCTTCCGAGCTTGCTATTTCAGAAGCCTTTCTGTCCATCCTTACTTATGAGTTTCGAGGCATTAAATTAAAAGTAAAAATAGAGCTGAGACCGTTGCATAGAAATGATATGCATTGTATTTTGGTGGAATGGGAATCGCCCTCCGGCATTAATCTTTTCCATTTTATCAAAAGATCGTGCAAGGAGTTTTGCGTAAAACGGATAACAGTCTCCCTTGTTTAAACGTAGTACAGATTTCTTCCAAAGTAAAATAGCAAAGGTAACACCTTTGCTATTTTACAAAATATTTTAACGTGTCCTTGACCCAGTTACCGGACTTGGAGCAATTCAAAGTGTGCTATACAGCGTTAGAACAAACTACTGTCGAAGCCCCCCCCCCCCGATATATTCCTATAAAAGCGGGAGCAGCCCGCAGAGGGTTCGCAGTCGCAGGCCGACAGCCTAGCTAGCTGTTTGCCCGCGCTGTCCGCAATAGTATCTCTAGTATAGAGTTGGTACCACTATATATTAGAGATGCTACCTTAGCTTAAGGCATGTCTGTGTATTATTAAGCATGTTAGAATAACGCTTGTAGTTTGCTGCTAGTAAATGTAGTTAGTTTAACTGTAGTTAGTTTGGTGTTGGTTTTAAAGTGTTTTTGAAGTGTTTTTTATTTACTAATGAAATATGTACTTTTCTTTCACGCTCCCATTCAAAAAGGTATGGCACGAAAACCGACCTTATGTCTTTAAATATCTCAGGGGGGATTATGTTTCTCAAATAAACACCTTTCCTAACCCCTTACAAAAAGGTATGGCACGAAAACCGACCTTAAGTCATTACGGCGCGCAAACCGGATGACTTTACCTATCTTAACCCTTACTCACGAGAAACAGATTCAGTCAGTTTGCTTATTTTTGGTTAAATTTAAGGGGATCTTGGTCAGGTAATTATTGTACTTCGGTTCGTAAAACTCTGACGCCTACACAGTGATGAACGTCCTTGCGGTTTCAGAGTGCGCGACTGTTGTTAACTGACCATTTTGCTTATCTTGGAGGATACATCATCGGGGAAATAAACTTAAGGGGACCTTGGTCAGGTATTATTGTACTTCGGTTCGTAGTACTCTGACGCCTACACAGTGATGAACGTCCTTGCGGTTTCAGAGTGCGCGACTGTTGTTAACTGACTATATCGTTTGTGTGTTGGGTGAATAATTTTTCGGGGGAGAGGTTAGTGTTCCGTTATCAGGTTTATTTGCCTATAATTGCGAGCTTTAAGCTAGTCCTCTTCTCCTAATACAGAGCGGGGAATAGAGCAGTTTGTGGTCCAAGTGAGAATCACTTACTGCTCTATTCCCCGTTTTGGCAACATGTTCAGATGACCTTGACCCACTTCGGGACTTAGAAAATTTTCGTTTAGTAAAACATTACAACAATATTCCTTCCCTAACCTCTAAAGCCCCCCCCTCTACAACTGGGTATAAAAGGAGGGTTTTCACCAGTGGTAAAATCATTCTGCTGCTTACACATCACGAGTGCAGTTCAGTTCCCGAGATGTCTGACCGTAGGAAGCAACTTTTGCCGAGGAAGGTTGAGCACTCTTCACCTGCTCCGTCATCTGCTCCGCCAGCTCCTTCCATCCTTCGGCAGGCGTTAATATTATCATGCATTGTTCCTGAGGAGCCTGCACCACGACCGCAACCACTTCAAGAAAACCTCGTTGCTCCCCCGTCCGCTTCTTCATCTTCTTCATCTTCTTCATCGTCTTCGTCGTCTTCATCTTCTTCGGCTACTTCTCGCTCACCTTCTCCATCACCGAGGAAGGATGAGCAAACAACTGCACCATCTTTGGCTTCACCAGCTCCTTCGCTTCTTCAGCAGGCGCTGGCAAGCATTCTTCCACCTTCTACACCAGGCTCTTCAACACCATCTGCAAGTCTACATTCTTCTTCTCCTACCAAACCTTCTACACCTTCTGTAAGTGTCCTTTCCCGTCCTTCAGTGATCTGTATTAACAACGAATCTCCTTCAGAGAAATTTCAACAATTAAAAACCTTGAGAAGGCAGTCTATACTTCCTGCACCAAGATGCAGCTACAGTTTTAAAAAAGGTGCAAGGAAAGGGGAACGTTGTGCTAAGTCTTGTGTTTTAAATGAAGAAGTATGCAGATCACATTTAAAACAAAATCACAAGGGCACCGTTTCTCTTTCTACACCCCATCCAACAGTGAGACCAACCAAAATTCGAATTAATAGGCTTTGTAGAAATAAACGATACTTTTTTGTTAAATCAAAGGGCTTTGCAAAGGTGGTGGTTCAATGTGAAGGTAAATTGTACTATGTAGAGTTGCCTAGAGGCATGGACCTCCACGTCAAAGAACTTACCAAACAGAACTATTTAATTCGAAATGATACAGGTTTCAGTGTGTGGAAAACATTTAAAATAAAAAAAGATTAAAAAGTGTATTCCAAATTAAAAATAGTCTTTTCCAAATTAAAAAAAAAGTGTGGACAACCTATTTACAATTTGTAGCATATGCTGCAGAGTGTAAATAGGTTGTCCACACCTTTTTTTTTACAATGCTACAATGACCTTGACCTAAATAACGGACTTAGATATATTGCACTAAGTCAAAGATAAAACTTAAATGGAAAAAGGAGAAATATTATATTAAAGACATTATTCAACAGTAAAGAGGGGAGGGGGTAAGCGGGTATTTAAGCGAGAGATTCGGAATATAATTATTAGTTGTATCGTCATGAGCGTCAACAGCAACACATGGGGAAAGGAAATTAGCGAAGAGGAGTTGTACGCGATTGTTGAGGCTGCTGAAATGACTGAGGTTTATAAAATTAATAAGGCTGCAGAAAATGGTGCTCAGTCTCAACCGCAACAAACTACATCACCGATGCAGTCTACAACGCAACAACCAAGACCCTATCATGTTATCCTGGAGGAGTACAATGAGGCGATGAGGTACGCCTTTACTAAGTGGTGTGGTCAACCGCGTTCTCCTGAACAATGGGAGGAGCATGATGCAGACTTTCGCCTGGTTGCAGACTTAGAACTTGAGCGGGGAATAGATCAGTTTGCGGTCCAAGTGAGAACCACTTACTGCTCTATTCCCCGTTCTGGCAACTGGTGTAAATGACCTTGGGACTTAGAAAATATTCGTTTGATAAAAAATAATGAAAGATCTTCTTATTTCTCACAACAATATCTTTTCCTAACCCCCACCACTACCTAAACTAAGTATAAAGGAGGTTCTCCATCGCTGGTAAAAATTAGTACTCTGCTGAAAATGAATGCATCCACTACTTCTATCTCTGCAGCAACTATAATAGTTAGCAGACGGGTCGAAAACATTGATCAGGTGCTTGCTGTAAGGAGATTACTGCTACGGTATCTTGATATAGAGGTTAGTTGTCAATTGTACATGTGGAGACCAACAGGTGAAGTTTATAGTAGTGAAAATGAAGCATTTGAAACAAACTACAGTAGAAAGTTATATAAAATCTTTGGTAATATGGTAAGGTTAGTCGATAAAGGATGGAACATTAATATAACATTTTATATTGTTCCAAAACTGTAATTAAAGCAAAAAAAAAAAAAAAACAAAAAAAAAACGATGGGTATATAAGCCCGATGTTACAGAGACAATTATCACTTTGGTTCTGAATTGCGTCAAGAGAGCACCTACCATGGTATACCTCCACTATATTGACTCTACTGCTAAAGCGGATACTTTTATCCAGCGTGTTTACCAACTGTTAACGGAGTACCAACATGTTCAGGTCAAAGGATTGGGTATTCGTGGAACAGAAGAAGTAAAAATAGATGTAAAACCAATCCCTTTGAAGAAAAAAATTGTCCAATTATTACAAGAAGGCTACACACTGTGCCTTTATTACACAACCTCATAAACTAAATAAAACGCCAAAGGGGGGGGGAATACAGAACGGGGAATAGATCAGTTTGAGGTTTGAATAAGAATCTCTTACTGCTCTATTCCCCGTTCTGGTAATAGGATAAGGTGACCTTGACCCACTTACAGGACTTAATCATTTGTGTTACAATAATACCTCTTCCCTATCACTTTTCCCTACCACTTGCACTTTCAACACTTACCCCCACCACCACCGAAATCATGTATAAAAGGTGGTTTCGTATTAGTGGTAAATCAGTCTGCTACTTGGAATCATGTCGCCCAGAGATAACATTTTCCCTTCTAAGAAGACTATACTAGAATTGATTAAAAATATTCCATTAAATTTAAACGAAGATGAAGACGAAGACGATTCAGAGATGGAAGGTGAACTATTTAGTGATCTTGAACTACTGAGTGAGTTTGCTAGCAGTGAACCATATCTTGGAGAGATGGAGCTGTTGGAGCTGTTGACTGACGACGACGATGTCGATAATAATGAACCGGAATTTCATCATCAGTTGCTTTGCTTGGAGGAAATGGACCTTGTTGATAGTGAAACCCCTCCAAGCAGTATTAATATCGATGATGTAGTTCTAGATCCAGTCACAGGGAACTTTTGTGTTCGTCGTCGCTTCTTTAGTGATATGAGCTCATCATCATCATTATCATCGGAAGAATCTGAATAAGTTTTTGTTGTCTTCAAATAGTTTACTTTAAATACAAAGCGGGGAATAGATCAGTTTGTGGTTATAGTGAGAATCACTTACTGCTCTATTCCCCGTTTTGGTAATATCGTTGTATGACCTTGACCCATTTACATGATTAAAAAAGTGGGGTAACTTATACATTTAATGGTGGGGGAACGTATATTTAAAGACGATGCAACAGTGTATATTTATCATATAGACATGATGAACCCACCAGGAAACTTTGTTTGCTACAGCTTTCCCCTCATCGATATCGATGATGTGATAAAACTTACATCAATAACAAAACGGTTCGAACTCGAAAGGCGACTCATAAAAGTCGACGTAATTCCACAAGATCTTCGTTCGGCAATGTTGACTATTGAATATGTTAAAGATGAATCTACAACTGAAGATCCCTATTGTTTTATGAAATTTTTAGTTGATCAAGATGCAATGTGTACAATCCAACTTCACATCCGAGTTTAAAATTTATCAAATGTTTCTGTTGGAGAAAATTGTCTTAGTTAAATACAGAGCGGGGAATAGATCAGTTTATTGGTTTAATATAAAATCATTTACTGCTCTATTCCCCGTTTTGGTAAATTTGTTCAATGACCTTGACCTAAATACAGAAATTTGTAGCCTCCAGCTACAATAGTAAATATAAAATGCAAAAAAAAAAAAAAAAAAAAAATAGTAAACTTAACGTAATACGTACCCCCATTACTTTTGCTAGGGTATAAATAGAGGGGTATTTGCAGTGTTGTTCATTATTGCCTTGACCCTTGTGGAGATCGCACCTACATTATGCATCGCTGCGATATTTGCAAGTCTTCATTTAAGGATGAATTTATTTTAATGATACATAAAGAACTGAAACATAACAAAAACCAAAATGAAGAATATGAAGAAGAAGAATTGAAAGAAATAGATCAAATGTTAGCTCAACACCAAAATTCCAGACCTAGTGTTATTCAATATGCACCATCAACATCGACTTCTACCTCTGCTATGTCTACACTTCACCGTCCTTCAACATCATCATCATCATCTGCATCGACTTCTACGCCTGTTCTGTCTACACTTCATCATCCTTCAACATCATCAGCTGCATCGACTTCTACGCATGCTCTGTCTACACTTCACCATCCTTCAGAATCAACAGCAGTAAATGTAGAACTACATGCCCGAGCACTTCCGGGTAATGTAGTAACCCACTTCAAAATTGACAATGCAAAATTACAACTCGAAGAGTTTTTAAATAACGCAAAAGGATTGGTAAGCAACACTTTGCAAAATGAATTAAAAAGATTAAATTTTATTAAATTTGGACTATTAATGGATGCTTTATTTACAAACATTCAAAATGAAACTTCACCGAGAGGGTTTTTAACAAAAAACCGAACTATTATGTTTTCGTCAGATATTGATTCAATCGTAACTGAATGTTTTGAAGAGCTAATGACTAAAATACAAGAACATGAAGGAAGAGGCTCTGGATGGAATTTGTTAAGCATCACAGGGCTAGACTTAAGAGTACACAAACACGGCTATGGAATTCGAGGAAGTAGCTACATTCCTCTACCAACAAAGATTAGAAATACCTTATCCTGCGTCAACGTACAAAATCAAGATACGGAGTGTTTTAAATATGCTATGTTGGCCAAATATGTAACAATTCATCCGGAAAGACCAAGTCACTATTATGAAGAAGTACAACATAGATATAATTTCCAAGGGATGACTTACCCTGTTGCTATAACAGACGTTTCAAAATTTGAAAAACAAAATCCTTCAGCTTCTGTCAACCTCTTCGGATTGGATTCGACAAACAATTTGTACCCCTTGCGTATAACACCAAATGAGCGCAGAGATCATACCGATTTGTTATTAATTACTAAAGGTGATATTTCACACTTTGTGTATATCAAAAAATTTGAAAGTCTTGTTTCTAATCAATTATCTAAGCATAAAAGAAAGATGACAATTTGCAAAAGATGTTTTTGTCACGTGAACAAAGAACTAAGAAGGGGAGGGTCTGATTGGTTAGTAGAACACCAGCGGTTATGTAATGGAAACTATGAAGTAAGAATTAAATTGCCGCATCCTAGCAGAGCGCAGATAAAATTTGACAAAGTAATACAACAATACCGTGTACCTGTTGTTGTTTACGCTGATTTCGAGTCTTCTTTACATCCGCTTGAACAACAAGAAGAGGACGTTACAAGAAGAAGCAAATACCAACTTCATTCACCAAACAGTTATTGCATACTATTTAAATCCACGTTGACTGAAGACCATCTTCAAAAATATGGACTATCATCTTCTCCAAAGATTTATCGCGGTGAAGAAGCAGCCAAATACTTTGTCGATGATTTGTATGACATAGCTGCAAAGGTAGAAGAACTGTATGGAACAAAGGTACCCATGTCACCTATGGAAGAAGAAGAACTTCAACATTATGATTCAACAACAACGTGTTATTTGTGTAATAACACCTTTACACTGGATAACGTTAAAGTTCGTGACCACGATCATCTTACGGGAGCGTACAGAGGTGCAGCCTGTAACGCTTGCAACTTGAACTACAAACTACCATATTTTATCCCCGTAGTTCTGCACAATCTGAGTGGTTATGATTCGCACTTCATAATCCCCGAACTAGGAAGAGATAATGGAGCAATAGACGTTTTGGCTACTACAATGGAAAAATTTATAAGCTTTTCAAAAAAGGTGGGTAAAATTAAATTAAGGTTTGTTGATTCATTTAGATTTATGCCTTCAAGCCTCATGAAATTATCTGAAAATCTAAGAAGAACAGATTTGATAGAAACAAGCAAAATTGTACCCAATAGTAAAATGGATTTGGTTCTTCGAAAAGGAGTCTTCCCCTATGATTACATCGATGGACTGCATAGATTTGATGAAACATCACTACCTTCACCAGAACACTTCAAAAACAAACTTAATGATTCGGAAATATCACTTGAGGACTATCAACACGCACGTCGAGTATGGAACGAGTTAGATATGAAGACCTTAGGAGATTACTCGGACTTTTATGTCAAACTAGATGTAACTCTTCTTTGTGATGTAATGGAAGAATTCCGAAACACCTGTTTTGCTGCATACGGTTTGGACCCTCTACATTCGTATACTTCACCAGGATTAGCTTGGCAAGCCATGTTAAAAGAAACAAAATGCAAACTCCAACTTTTAACAGACATTGACATGGTTTTAATGGTTGAAGCTGGAGTAAGAGGCGGATTGACCCAAAGTGTTACCAGACATGTCAAAGCCAACAACAAATACCTACCCGATTACGATGAAACCAAACCGTCAACCTATTTAGGATATTTCGATGCAAATAACCTGTACGGATGGACAATGTCAAACCCACTTCCTTTTGATAACTTTAAATGGATTAATCCCGACTCTATTGGCGATATTTTACAAATTCCGAAACATGGTGACACTGGATATATTTTGGATTGCGATTTTGAATACCCAGAAAATTTACATGATCTTCATTATGACCTTCCACTTCTTGCTAAAACAGAAATTTCACCAATTGGAAAACACCCCAAATTAATGATGACATTAAATAATAAACAACGCTACGTGGCTCACTTTTGGGTGGTTCAACAAGCTATCGAATTAGGACTACGTCTAACAAAAATTAATAGAGTTTTGGAATTTTCTCAATCATGCTGGTTGAAACCCTACATTGATTCAAATACCATCAGAAGAGCAGCAGCTACATCAGACTTTCAAAAAGATTTCTTTAAATTAATGAATAATGCGATATTTGGAAAAACATTGGAAAACAAAAGAAGACACAAAAATGTTAAACTTGTTACCGACGCAAAAAATTACAGAAACTAGTACAGCAGCCAAATTTTGGAACATCTATAATTATTAATGAAAAACTTGTAGCAGTGTCCATGAAGAAGACGAGTGTGAAGATGGATCGTCCTTTGTATATAGGCATGTCAATCTTGGACATCTCAAAAACACACATGTACGATTTTCACTACAACAAAATGGTGGCGTTCTACGGAAGAGAAAATATATCTATTACATATATGGACACTGACGCTTTCATATATCGCATAGTAACATTGGACATGTATAAAGATTTGCGTACATTTATTTACAAGAACGACTTTGATTTCTCCGATTATCCAAAAGATCATCCAAACTACGACAATGACAGACACAAAAAAGTACTAGGCAAATTCAAGGATGAGGCTAATGGTGTTCTGCTTGAAGAGATTGTTGCATTGATGTCTAAACTATATTCTTTGAAACTCTATAATGAAAAAGAAGAAGAAGAAAAGAAGAATAGCTATATTAAGAAAGCTAAAGGTGTAAAGAGTTTATATTTAAAGAAGAAAGTGCATTTTGAACACTACAAGCAATGCTTATTTGAGGATAACATCATTACAGCTAAATTCAACACCATCAGAAGTTTTAACCATCAGCTGTACAGCGTGACTGAAGTTAAAAAGGCGCTATCCTGTAATGACGACAAAAGACAAACACTTCCAGACAAAATCAACACATTACCATTCGGCCACTACTCCCTCAACCCTATTGACGAGTAACCTTTTCATCGTCCTAGATCCTTTATCCTTTTCCTTTCCGTAAAAAAAGGGGAAACACAGCAATGTTAAGCTGTGTTTCCCCTTTTTTTACACAAGTTTTAAATGACCTTGAACTATATGTATATATATATATATATATATATATATAAGCAGATTTATACCAAAGAATATTTAATACCATATCAGCTGCCTTCGTGAAACCATCATGTCAGACCTGAAGGAGAAGATTATTAATGAACTACACAAACCTGCAAGAATAAAGTTTCCAAGAAGAAATACTGTTATAAAAGGGATAAATGATCTATATCAAGCGGATCTAATTGAAATGCGACCGCATAGCAGAATAAACAAAGGATTTAAATATATACTCACAATTATTAATTGTTTTACAAAAGTTGCAGACGCTTTGCCTCTAAAGGACAAGACTGGTAAAAGCGTAACAGAAGCCATGGAAATAGCCATAAAAAGAGATAAAAACAAAATTAAACATTTACAAACTGATGATGGAACAGAATACTTTAATACAAACTTTGCACAGTTAATGAATAAATATAAAATAAATCATTATTCTACAAATTCAGAGAAAAAAGCAGCTATTGTAGAAAGATTCAATAGAACCTTGAAAGGAGCACTGTATAAACAATTTTCAAAAAGAGGTTCTTACGTATGGTATGATGTTTTACCACAATTAATAAATGATTATAACAACAGGTTTCATAGAACTATTGGTATGAAACCTAACAAAGTAAATAAAAGAAATGCAAAAGATGTATTGAAACGCATAAAGAAAAATACAAAGCCTAAAGTAGAAAAAATGCAGCCAAGAAAATTTAATGTAAGTGATAAAGTACGGATTAGTAAATATAAGGGAGTGTTTACCAAGAAATACCTTCCCAATTGGACAAATGAAGTTTTTACAGTGTATAAAGTGCAACCGACTGTACCTGAAACGTATATCCTAAAAGATAACAAAGGAGATTTGTTGCAAGGTGCATTTTATGGACATGAAATGTTAAAGTCAACAGTAGGTGATGTATATCTTGTTGAAAAAGTGTTACAAAGAAAAAAGGACGCAGTTAAAGTGCGGTGGTTAGGGTTTAACAAAACTGAGGATTCATGGATACCTATAAAGGACTTGGTTTAATGCAAGCAACTCATTTCATCGTTAACCTTTGAGCAGGATGGAGATTATTCACCATAAAGATAGATTCAATATTAATAACATAGATGATTTAACTGTGGATAACGTTAAAATCAACAATGGTAAACACGGTAGTTTACTTCCAAACACTGTTCGATGTATAGTAAGTGGCCCCTCAAACTGCGGAAAGACCAATGTTGTCTTTAATTTGATCACTAATCCGCAGGGATTAAGGTTTAATAACCTATATATTTTTTCAAAGTCTCTACATCAACCAAAGTATCAATTGCTGGATAAAATCCTATCTGATGTGTCTGATGTTAATTTTTACAAATTTAACGCTAGTGATAGCATTATGCAACCAAACGAAGCGAAACCGTATTCTGTATTTATATTTGACGATGTATCTTGTGAAAATCAGGATACTATTAGAAACTACTTTGCCATGGGAAGACATAATAACATCGACAGCATATATATAGGACAAACTTATAGCAAAATCCCAAAACAACTTATCAGAGATAATGCAAATATTCTAATTGTATTCAAACAAGATGATACTAACCTAAAACATATATATAACGACCATGTGAATGCGGATATGCCATTTGAAAAGTTTAAAGAGCTTTGCGGAAAAGCATGGGCGGAAAATTATGGATTTTTGGTTATTATGAAAGATCAAGCTATAAAAGATGGTCGTTATAGAATAGGTTTTGATAAATTCGTTTTAATACACTGATTAGCGGTATTACTGTACAAGTCGTCAAGGTGTGAAGATGGTTAACCAGGAAAAGCTATTAAAGGAAATAAAATCACTTAGTGATTCTATTAGACAAAAAAACCGAGCTTTAAAATCAGGTATAAATGAAAGAGAGCAATTTTTAGAAACAACATTCAAACCTGTTACTGAACCTTTAAAGCGATTAGCACAAAATATGGAAAAACCTTCAATTCGCTTCGAAGGAGACAAAATGCTACCAATTTCCAAATATGAAGAAGAATTTCAGAATGATGAAAGTTCTGACCAGTTACAAACATCTGAAGAAAGCGACGAGTATGAAGAAAGCGGAGATATAGGAGATTTAAGGGAAAAGAACATTGCAGGAGATACAAGTACAGAAGATACAAGTGCGGAAGATACAAGAGCAGAAGAAGAGGATATCAACCCATCCAACTTAAGCAAATTAGGCACAGATATTATGTTTAAAGGAACACTTGGAAGAAAATATACATTAAAAATGTTACATGGCACACATGCTAATCGAAATTATCATACATATGGAGCTAGAATAGAGGATAAAGGATTAATGATTGGAGATAGAAAGTTAGATATAAACGAAAATGATGATATAGTTATTGGTGATAAGAAATATAAAGGTACAACAGGTTTGTTTGAACTCATCTTTAAAAATAATCCTGGTAAATATACTAAAAAGGATTTACAATTGTTTAAAAATATACTAGAGTATACAAATGCACATAGAAAAAAATATTCCAAAGACCTATCTATTCATAGAAACAGGTCAATAAAATACACAAACATTATATCTAGTCTTTTCCCCTCGAAATCAAATAAAGCTCCAATTAAAAGAAGAGCTTTATCTTCTGCTGAATTAAATGTTTTGCATAAAAAAAGAAAAACAACTGATCCTACTACATCTGGAAGGGGATTATTAAAAAATTTGTATAAAACCAATATAATATATTACAACGATATAAATAAGTTAGTTGATCGAATGAGGTTATTACATGAAGCTATGGAAGCCGGGCACACTGGTTTAGAAAACGAATGGGTAGCTTTGGTTGATGAACTGCGAAAACGAGAAATAATTGTTCAGTAGACGTATATATATATATATATATATATATATATATATATAGTAAGAACCTAAACGATAGCGATTCAGTTACATCATGAGTGTGGACAAGTTTGGACGGTATTCCGAGTTTGGAGTAAAATCTGGATATAGTGAAAAAAGAGCTGGGTTTCCGTTAACACCTGATGGTAATTATAATTTTGAAGGAAAAGTAATTAAAAATGTTGGTGATCCGCTTTTGTCTTCTGATGCGGTTACGGTACAATATATGGATAAAAGAACCCCGATTGTACACGAAGACCATTGGGGATTTTCCGGTAAAAGGTTAAGCAATATAAAACATCCCATTTATGATGGTGAAGCAGTAAATTTAGCGACTTTAAAATTGTTAACGATTTACAAAAAGAATGAAACTGATACAAGCTATGATGTAAAAAAATTAAAATTGTCAAATGTAGGTGATTGTGAGCAGGATGGAGACGCTGTAAATAAGAAAATATTTGATATAGTACACAAGAAATGGACTACAGAATATGAAAAACATATGGAAAGGTTTGGTGCAGCTTTATTTAATTATATCCATCGGGCTTCAGGAAGAGCTGTAGCTTCAGATGTTGACAGCCACAATTATTTAGACTGGAAAAAGATACACAATCCAGAAAAACCTAATCAATTAGATAAACCGTCTGAGCCTTCTAAAGTCAAGACATTAGGAAAGGGGGATAAAGTGAATGTGATTAATGAACCAACAGAAAACGATGAAGATTATATAAGAGAAAAAAGAATTTAAATACCCATGATAAGGGATAAAGCATCAGTCATATTCGAGAGATAATACAGAGAGGATGATGGAATCCAATATTACTGCGTGGAGTTTAATATCTCAAGAGCCGAGATTTCCCCAAGGAGTGCTGACAGATGGTTTTGTTCAACGGTTTGATAGATATATGGATTGGGAACAACTTTCCATACACTACCTCTTCACAATGACTATGTTAAGAATTTATTTTCACAGAGTTAACTGGATTCATATTTTACAAAGACAACAGTTTTCAGAAGACTTCCTTGTAGAGATGACATCAAATTTTAATAACTGTTGGGAAGTAATAAGTAAATATCAAAATCTCTCTGAAAATTACATTGACAATTTTAAAGATAAACTAGACTGGAATGTGTTATTTAATTACCAACGATTAAGTGGCAAGTTTCTAAGGGAACATGACAACTATTTAGATTTTATTCATTTTACCGAAAACAACGATACCATCACCAGCGGAGAAACATTTAAAACATCTTCAATTACACCTTATTTCTATTTTTACTACTTTTATTTATTATGTCTACATTTAATTAATTAATCCATTTCTATATAATAAATGGATTTTAAACAGTATATATATATAATACAAGAAGCCAAGACTAATATTACATTCATTGTAAAACATTTATAGAGTGCACCTACTGATTGTAAGTTTGGCTATAAATAGTCATGCCGAGGGCTAAACGCATCAGTCATAATCGAGAGAGATTACAGAGAGGAAGGGGAATAGCATCAACAGCATTTTCTCTATTAAGTAAACCGGTTGGAGCTATAGTTAACAAGGCGATTGATTTATTACCTGTGGAATTACATTTACCAGGAGGATATCAAAATTGTGGTCCTGGAACCAAATTAGAGAAACGGCTTGCTAGAGGAGATCCTGGAATAAATAAGCTTGATCAGGCCTGTAAACAGCACGATATAGCGTATTCCAAATTTGGTGATACAAAATATAGATCAATAGCGGATAGAGCACTTTCTGAGAAAGCTTGGCAAAGAGTAAAATCTAGTGACGCGAGTATTGGTGAAAAAGCAGCGTCTTTAGCAGTAACAGCAGCAATGAAAGCAAAAACTACGTTTGGAGGAGGAAAGAGAAGAAGGCGTGGGAAAAGACCCGCTAAGAAACAAGGAGGTAATATCAGAAGAAAACGTCGATCTACCAGTGGTAAAGCTAAAAAGAAACCAACAATATGGTCAATGATAAAAAAGGGAGGAGGATTATACCTAAGACCGTATCGTGTGTATTAAATAAAAAAGAGCAATTAATAATTAAAAACAAAGAATTGACCAATGAAGAACTGATTACATATGCTTCTTGTTTGAAAATCCCATTTTTTAGAGGAGTATTTATGAAAGATGAATTACCGGTTAAAATGTGGAAAAATGAGACTGGTATTGTAAATTTGGATAATAGTGACGGATTAGGCACTCATTGGGTGTGTTACAAGAAACTTGATAAAACCATTTATTATTTCGACAGTTTTGGAGACCTTCCACCACCGAAAGAACTTCAACGATACTTTCGTGCGGCAGAAAATGTTTTTTACAATCATACAAGAAAACAACCTGATGATACATCCATTTGCGGTCATTTATGTTTAGACTTTTTAGCTAAAAGTGTTAGTCAACTTTAAGATGTCCTCGTATACAGTGTCATTAACCGGTAACTCATGTACTTTGCGCAGTATTCTGTTTCCAGCGCTACGTTTGCAAAAAGGAAGACTATGGGAAGCCGCATTATTGGATTTAACAACATATAACTCTATTCCAAACGTTAGTGAAGGAATTAATAACAAAATACATTATTACAAGACAAAAGATGATAAAGGAAAGTATTCAGCTTTGGAAGAATTCAGTTTACCAACAGGAGCTTATGAAATTGATAATATAAATGAAGTTATACAAAAACATATGGGAAAAGAAAATATAACGATAAAAGGCAATAACAATACAATGAAAGCCGAAATTACTTCTAAGTATTATATTGATTTTGGCCAAGAACGTTCAATTGGTAGTTTATTGGGGTTTTCTAAGGAAACAAAGGTATTAGAACCTAATACAACTCATTCTGGGAATAGAACTGTGACGATCATCAAAGTAAACAGCATAGACATTACATGTAACATTATACAAGGATCCTACAGAGATGGAGAAAATCGGCATATATTACACACATTCTACCCATCAGTCGCACCGGGTTTCAAGATAGTAGAAAAGCCTCAAAACCTTGTGTACCTACCGTTAAACACCAGTTTCATTTCAGACATCGTGCTGAACATAGTGGATCAAGACGGAAACCTTATTGACTTTCGAGGAGAAGCTATTACTGTAAGAATACATATAAAATCATCCGCTTAGATAATGGGGTTATCATTTAAAAAGAGAGAGCCAACCAGCAAAGAGGTCAGTAGCTCATCAGCTGTAGAAGGATTAACAAGTGACAACATTCGTTTTCTAGAAGAAATTGGATTAAAGGTCATTAACAATGGATATACTGGATATAGCGCAGGGCCCAACATTCGACGAGACCTTATGGGAAAAGGAATATCACACGCACAACCCTTACGCTTCGTCCAAATTAAACAATAACGATGAAATTAGGATTCCTATACAACAACAAGACATTTATACTCTTCCATGCGAAAGTTATTTATATATTGAAGGAAAAGTAACAAAAGCTGACGGTACTGTTGGAACCACTGTTCCGTTCATAAATAATCCTATGGCATTTTTGTTTGACGAGATTAGATATGAAATTTCAGGAGTTACAGTCGATTCAACAAAAAAGGTTGGAATTTCCAGTACATTAAAAGGATTAGCGTCTTTAACACCAAATGAGAAGAATCTGTTAGCTGTTGCAGGATGGGTTGCACCAGACAAAAGTATAATTACTCCTGACGCTTCGGGAAACTTTGATTTTTACGTACCTTTAAGATTACTTTTAGGATTTGCTGAAGATTACAGAAGAATAATAATAAATGTAAAACAAGAACTAGTTTTATTAAGGTCATCAAACGATAATGATATTATTAAAGCATCTGCTGGAACAACTGAAGCCAATTTAGACTGGAAACTAACATTAGACAAGATTGTTTGGAGAGTACCACATGTGCGACTAAATGATGAACACAGGATTACATTATTAAGAAAGTTAAAATCAGATCGAGACATTGTAATGCCATTCAGAAGCTGGGAGTTTCATGAATACCCCGTTTTACCTTCAACACAACGGCATACATGGACTGTAAAAACTTCTACTCATTTGGAAAAAGCGAGATATGTAATCTTTGGATTACAAACAAAGAAAAAAATTATATTAACTGAAAATGCTGGTGAATTTGACCATTGTAAATTAACAAACTGTAAAGTGTTCCTGAATTCACAATTCTTTCCCTACGACAACTTTAATATCTCTTTTGATAAAAAAAGGTACAGTGTTTTATACGATATGTACGCTAGGTTCCAAAATTCATATTACGGCAAAACAAACACACCTCTACTATCTCCCGTACAGTTTGAATCGAAAGCTCCGATTGTTGTAATTGATTGCTCCAAACAAAACGAATCTGTAAAATCGTCTAGTGTTGATATAAAGATAGAAATGGAATTTCAAGAAAACGTACCTGCAAATACATCTGCGTATTGTTTAATTTTGCACGATAAAATTGTTACATACACACCGTTGACTGGTATCGTAAAGACGGTATTGTAAAACGTTGTACCACCACCGGCACCGCCACTGTCGCTAACCTATAAATAGCGGAGCAACAATGCAGGTCTTCAGTTGATCGTCTATCGTCGCATGGGCAACATCTTCTACAAAATGAGTTCTCCATCTGTTGTACAAGGTGATGCAGAAATAGCACCGTTATTGGAACGTGATAATACCAGCGAAGCAGAAATTATCAAGGAAATAACTGCATTTTTAAAGTTTGGTAAAAGAGATAGAGAGGAGGAAAGTAATGCAGACCCATCAAAGGTAGTACCAAAAAGGAAGAAGAAAGTTGAAGAAAATATTCCTCCTCACATTTTAACTGAAGTGTTTTTGCGAATCTTTTACCCCATCTCAGCATGCATCAGTAAAAGTGTATCAGTTGGATTGATAAAGTCATTGGATTATTCCCCTACAGTAATTCTACACCATGGAACAAAAAAGGTTTTATTTTCGCAAAATGCTTGGGAGTCATTTTTGAAACATGTACATTTAATAGAATGTTATTTAACTAACAGTTTGTGTGGAAGAAAAACACATATTCGACTTTTGGATTGTGACAATGAAATCGATATTGTTAAACATCGCGGACAACTACAAGTGCGAATTAGAGACTTGACTCAACATGAAAATAAGATTCTACTGTCACGTGAAGAATTCTACGTTTTAAACTACAGAACCTATTACAAGGTACATGAGACAGTTGGTATTTGCAAGCGCTATTATTAAAGAATATTTGGTCGATACTTTGGAAAAACAACCTGATAGCACCATCGTGTACGGACCTGTGGATACATCTATTTTTAATAGAATACCTCATGAAGTTTGCATGTGGAGAAAGTTAAAGGATTTTGAACCACTTGTAGAAATCGCTACAGAAGCTACAGAAGAAACAACAGAGGAAGAAGAAACGGAGAAAAAAGAAGATGAAGAAAACGAAACACGAGAAGATGAAGTTAAAATAGACTAAAGTTTAACTTAGTAAAGAAGAACACACGTGGGGTAGGCCTATTGGGGACGGTGCCCACGTTAAATATACACCAACGCGCCTGCAACTGTACGGCCTGGTATTTAACCTACCGTGGTGTGGAAAACAGTTTAGTTGATCGTTAGGTGTCATGATGAGCGGAGGGGATGAAGAAGTGAGTGTAAAGCCTTGTGTAATAGAATTTCAAGCATTTCGAAATAATGATGATAGGTTTATTATCAAGGAATTAGTAATTTTAGACTTGCTTACATTTGTAGTTTACCCATTCACGTTTGAAGCTCCTTTTTCTTTTAACAACCTTAACGCCAAAGCAAAAAGTACAAACAAATGGATAACAAACTACTTTCATCACATACATTGGTATGAAGGATTTATAAGCTACAGTAATCTGCACAGTATTATGTTTAACTTTTGCAAACAATATTCACATATATACACAAGAGGATTAGAAAAAAGGAACTGGATACAAAAGTACACGCACGGTGATGTTTTCGATATAACTATCGGTAAGGACTTTAACATTAATCTCGGTAATATTTGTGTTGCTGCAAAAGATCCTAAACACGGACAATCAAACTGCGCATTGCACAACGCATATCGTTTGGCTGCTTACTTGGAACAAACGCAGAAATGTGGTGGGGGTAGCAAAGAACAGGAATGTGGTGGGGGTAGCGGGGCCTATAAATACGAGGATCCAACACCGCTCCGGCACGAGTATTATTCGAGACTCCGAAGAGGCAACATCACAGAAGACATCGCAACCACCACTGACGAAGATGGCATCACAACAGTTTCTACAAACACTGGTTGATCAATTCAACACTCATTCAAAATCCGACCTTCTGCTAACTAAAAAGTGTTCAGAATTAAAAGAACAAAAACACTACTTTATTCATAACATCAAGAAAGTGGAAACCACACATGGAGAAGCAATTCTAGTTTCATTGAGCGAAGCACCTTTAACTTCAGGAGATGAGCCGAAGTTTCAAGTATTTCTTCCAAAACGATTTGTTCAACTGCTACAGAATGAAGATTTGCGAGATATTCAACCGGGGACGTTGTATTTGGTATCACACGGTGTAAGCGGCAACAACTCAACGGAACTCACTCTGCACATCATGCATCCTCGTACATAATGTCTCTGTTTGTATTTCTCTGTTTGTATTTTATTGTTTGTATTTCTAGTTATCAATGTTAAACTTAAGTTTATTGTATTGTAAGATGTTTGTTTAATAAAGAAAATATAAAAAAAAAAATAAATAAAATAAAAAAAAAATAAAAACAGCAACACAGCAGTATATTATTTTATATACTGCTGTGTTGCTTTTTTTAAAATTCAAATGGATGACCTTGAACTTTCATTCAGGGTTAACTTATGAAGAGGTATAAAAGAGAGGGAGCAGTGAAGTTAGTCTCAGTCTTGTCTAACACACGCTGCAGCTAACATGTCGGTGTCACCTATGAAAAATTTATTTTTCGATAACAATTTGAAGACATATTGTTGCGAGTTACAATGTTTTAAAATACCAGGCGATCAAGTTGACGGGAAAGCTTGTCGTAAGTGCAAGTGTTTCAGCTATTGCATATGTAGATGTA
Organism: Allygus modestus; assembly: GCA_963675035.1. Lineage (NCBI taxonomy): Eukaryota > Metazoa > Arthropoda > Insecta > Hemiptera > Cicadellidae > Allygus > Allygus modestus. The sequence goes on along the minus strand of OY776112.1, from coordinate 157,048,546 downwards.
AAACGTATCAAATGAACCGACAAGATAAACTACAAGAATTACGCCGAAGGATTGCATTACTGTGGCGGCGAATGTAGTAGCAACCAGCTGCCACCTGCCGCCTGCCATCTGCTGTCCGCCATCTTCTCCGCCCCACCATTTTGTTTGATACCAGAACGCTAGCTAGCGAATAGTCAGTACACCTCCGGCTCTCGACTGGTGAACATCGAGTGCTCTTCACAAACGTAAAACATTGCATTAAAATGTCCATTAAAATTAGGTGTATTCATTATGACTCTATTCATCTGGCGACTTTCCAAGACCTCGAGGTTTTTAATGAAGAGTTAAGACTTCTCATTGCGTCCGGTTACGATTTATCTTTGGAACTTTACGCATCAAAAAACAACATGGACTCTGCGCAGGAATCGAAGTATATACCGTCTTTCTTCAGAAAGCGAAGTGATGGCCGCAACTCGTCCGGATCAACAACATCGATGACAACCAACAACGGGGAACTATTGTAAACATGAATTATTGTAAATAAAGTAATATTTGTAATATGAATTATTGTAAATAAAATAAAGTAATATTTGTATTAGTACTACCTCGCACTCGTATCATTCGATTGCTTCATTCGATAATTTTCATTCGATATTTTATCGAATTAAAACTATCGAATCACAATCGGATTTTACGCGTGCGAGGTAGTACTTTTTTAAAATTACCTCCCCGTGACCTTGAACTTTGAACTTTAACTCATTTCGTCACAAAACCGCCTACGTCACTGGCTCAGCCCCAGATGACGTCTTTCATGACTCAGCGCATCCGGTCACGTGACCGGATGACGTCACTTCCGGCGCAAAACCCGCAAACCCACACTACTGTCTGTCTATATAATTAAAATAACTTCTTGATTTTTGTCCGAAGATTTTTAGCCTTTAGAATAAAGCCTTCCATACAGCTATCAACGAAAAGAGAGCGTCCAACGGATAGCGTCTTGGGTTTCGGTGCAAGGGGACACGGGTTTGATGCCTGGGGTGCACTCTTGACTGTAAGAGATTTGGATCGTTTTCGTGTCCATCTTTAACTAGAAAATGCAACTGGCGTAAACGAGGAAAAGCTCTTTCTCTCGAGAGGTGCTTTTTGGCCTTACATGAAAACATCCCCATGGGCTTTAGCAGTCCTAGTGGTAGTTTTATGGAGTTACTTTATGTAGTTAGTCAACTGATTACAACGTAAGTTTTTCAAAAAATAGGTATGTGACACCCCCAAATGGGGAATTGAAATGAAAGGTGATCTGGTTGAAAAGGTAATACAGGGAATAAGACGCCAGAATATATTGGCTTCTGTTTGTGTTTTCTTCCACGACTTTACAATTACGACAAGTACCTATTACAAGGCAATCAATGAAGTGATCTGAACCTGAGAATACAATACATAATATTTTATTTAATTGACGTCGAGTCTTTTTCTAATTATTTCGCGATTTGTTATTTCATTCAGGACTATGTTTGAAACAATTATCTTAACAACCGACGATGTGTATGCAATATTTCCTCAATATTTGTATTTACTATTTTAATATAACAAGGGAATTCGGCACGTAAACTCTCAAATATTTCGTTCAATGTTATAAGTAGATTATTCGTACTACTATGAATTACAATGTTAAGATGTGAATTGTAATCAAGAAATATAAATATTTAAACCCGTGCTTTTTGACTCGGGGACACGACTCGATCTTCTTCAGTCATCTCGCAAGAGAAGCGTTATTCTGAGTTTTTTTCCGTAGCGCAACGCCGCGCCGCCGCGATGTTCCTGACCATAACTAACAGAACATGACCTCGCGTGCGGGGGAGTTCCTCGCGTTATGTAACGCTGTGTGACGCTGCAGATCGCTGTATCTGGCATTACGTAAACTGGAGCATCTCCCATTGCTCACTGGTGCAGCCACTTTCTTTTCTCTAACATTTAATTAGCCGCTCTCTGAATAATATAACCGCATCGGTCTTCCCAACAGGTTTAATTGTTTTAAATGGACCGTTTTATATAAATGTAATGGCCTACTGGCAAACTAATTGACCTTTTTTCTTGATACATATTAAAAACGCGTAAACTATATGTGGGATAAACTAAAAGTGTTTCTGTAGGGGTTAAAAAAAATATCATAACAGATCTCCATTATAGAGCTACGTCCAGCCCCCTCATCCAATCAAGAACCGTGCCACCAAACTGAGGTGACCCGCCAAGCCTCCCGAGAAAGCACGCAGGGGGCAATCATTAACTACGTGATTCATAGTCTGGTGGTCCCCTAACAACCGTAAGCTAAAGGAAAAGTTTGTGAGGGATTGGTTTTGTGTTAATAACCGATACATTTGTTAGTGTAATAAAAAGTGTTGTCAGTCACAATAACATCACGAGCCTCATCTGATCAGACCTAGTCAAGAACTCGAGAAATTAAGTGCTAAATACAGTACGTTGTCCAGTGTTATTCTTATGGAGGATAAGAAAAATGTAATATCTCTCTTATTTATGAACGTATCCTGACGAAACTTAGTATATTGCTTCATCTCGTTGTGGTCGATTGATATTGGCACAAAAAAACTATTTTCTTACCGATAGTCCCCGTAGCAGCAAACCTGCGTACTCAGCCCCATGTTATTCTTATGGATAACTAGCTGTTGTCCGCAGGCTTCGCCCCGCAAATGATTTATAAAACCTATGACAGTGTATGTGTTACATTCTGTGGTTAGTCAGTAACAAGGCTAAAAAAGGCATGTCACCCATTCTACACTCATCATTCATTCATATTCGCCTTAAAATACGCCTTCAAGTAGTTGTGTCGGCAACTTACACCATGATTTAATGATTTCATAATTTATGAACTACTAAGAATTAAGATCAGCTGTTTGTATTTTCATCAGCTCAAACAAAAATGAATGTCCATAAGGAATACATGGGAACTTTGTCGGGTTCTCTGGCAGATCCCTAATGTCATATCAGGATGAAAACCATTCATTTTTCCCATTTTATGCCTAAAGAATCAGATTACAAAATGTCAACTTTCGAAGTAAATGGGAAGTAAGAGAATTCGTGATGAGTTAGTGATTGCTTTACCTTTTAAAGGTATAAAACGTTTTACAGCTCCCTTAATTATGAAAATAAATTAATAAAACAAGTATGTGGCGTTACCTAGTTGAGTTATATTGACATTTGTGTTAAACCCCACTTTTTGTGTGCCTTGATTCAGACCTGCGTACTTAGCCGCCATGTTATTCTTATGGAGAATAATTTAATTGTTACACATATCTTCTTTATGAATGTATATTGATGAAACTTGGTATGTGGCATTAAGACACGTATATATGCATTTGAAATTCGCTGAGTAAGCAGGCTTGCTGTGGCGGGGGTATTTTACTGTCGATTCTGGTAAAATATTAGATGATTTTTTTAACACATTTTAAATGAAACATCATATATACACAGTTCTTTCAACTGACTTACGATGAAAGATAAATATTCCCCTTTTTATAATCTATAGTTTCATAATATTTAGTGGGAACTATTAATATACATCGTGGCATTGTTTTTTTTCATACCACGTACCACGTAACCTTAAACATATTTAATTACGTAATTATTAAAAACCATTTATTTACTTTTAAAATTAATAAATACATAAATCAACAAATTTAATGATTGATGCATTTATTAATTTATAATCAATAACAAGGGCTTAAGAGGTAATATTTATTTACTGTCAAACTACCCACACTATTTTCCTAAACAAACTGTAATCCTCAGTAACGTCGAAGAGAGGGAGTTATAATATGTATAATGAAGAAATAATAAATATTATAAAAGCCAGCGTTGAGTGGAAGATTGCGCATTTGAGGCAACGCTTTCTGCACACGGGTGTTGCTAATAATGGACACTATCATTAACTGGCCGTCGCCGTCGTTGCAACATAGGCGCGCGTCTAAGGACGGTAAAAACTTTGTCGTTTTGTGACCGAAACATTAGTTCACATATCTTCCGCTTTGCAGTGAGTTAGTCTGGATATTAGTGGGGATAAAAATGTGCGGACGTCTCCCCATATCTTACTCCAACTTTATGTGATAAAAACGTGCGGACGTCTCCCCATATCTTACTCGAACTTTATGTGATAAAAACGTGCGGACGTCTCCCCATATCTTACTCGAACTTTATGTGATAAAAAAGTATATTAGAATTGATTAAAAAGTTATATTTTATTTTAACAACACCGTAAACAAAACTTGAAAGTCAATTAATATAAAAGACAGGTGTTTTAATTTGAAAAGGTATTTTTATTTTTAATTAAATATAATATAATTTTTACTAGAGTACCCCCGTGTAGCGCAAAGCGCCGCTTGCTTACTTAGCTCATAATAAGAAGAACTTCACATTGAATTTATTGGTTTTAATAAATCTGAAGATTATAAAAGATTAGTGAAGGGAGATTGGGATAAAAATAGTTTTTACTATGGCTAAATTATCAGCTGATATTTAAAAGTATGCCATAGTAACCTTCAAGACAAATAATAATCAGCTGATAATAATTATCAGGCGGTTTAACTATAATTTTATGAAAATACTTATGTTAATTTCTATAATTTTAAAACACTATACAAAATAAAAATTGTAATGATAGTATTTATAATGTTTTAGAATTTAATCGAAAAAATAAAATCAGATATTAAATTTTGTATTGTCTGATGACACATATAGAGGTAGTTAGTTACAAATAAAATAAGACATATAAAAAAGAGACATAAGCTAAATCGGTCCATTAATATGGTCAGGCTCGCTGTTATAAACTTTTGGTCCGTGTGTACTTAGGTGTTGTACTAAGTATATCTCTAAATCACCCCCAAAGAAGTTACCCATAATTGCCTCAAAATGTATCTACACATGTTTCTGAACAAAATGTACCATTTGGGAGTAAAATCGGTTGGGTAAATCGGCCAAAATGACTATTTTGTTCTTTGTTCTCTTTCTAAAAAATTGGCAAAAACAATAAAATAAGTGTAACGAAAAGCCAAGTGGACAAAATCTTTTTTCAATGTCTGATGACACATCTAGAGGTAGTTACAAAAAATGAGATATATATCAAGTAAATCGGTCCAGTAGAACGGTCAGGGTTGCTGTCTTTAGTTTTGTCAAAAGTTTTTTAATACGTAAGAAAGATGATACTAAGAAAAATATAAACACCTGTAGATAGGAGAAAAAGAAAGGAGTTGTATTTTTACTGCATTATTCTTTGACAAACCAAATGAACCCTCTTACTTAATGAACATATGTTTTAAGTAATCGTCTGATGATTACTTCCTCCAAACAAACATCCTCCAAAAGATTAACGTGGGAACTTTAAGAGCCACTGGGGCAAAGCCCATTGACAATATGTTAGTTTGGATGGGTTTTGACATATCTAGGCATAATTACCTGTCATTTAAAAAAATAATCATGCAAATCGACCCAGTAGAACGGTCAGGGTCGCTGTCGCTAAGTCTTCTTTCGGGAAAAACCTTTCAAGGCTGGTCAAATTTAACATAATCTTAAATTTGGAATATTCATGACTTTCTTTGTACAAATTAATGCAATTATAGGAGTTAAAAACTCTTCAAAATATAGTGGAATAAAGCAATAAATTAATACCAATATTTGTATTATTAATATTAAATCATACTCACGAAGTTTGCCCGTATCATAATAATTATATAATATCATAATACAATCATAATAATTATATGCAGGATACATAATTTACATATATAAATGTAATAACCTATAATATTTTGATGAATAAATACCATTAATTTTGATAGTAAGTTATTTGACTTTTCCGCCTACACGTATTACACTGTCAACCATAATTCTTCAGCAAATCAATTATAATCGAGGTAGGCTTAAGTTTGGTAGTTTGATTTTTTACATTTTGCCACAAATTACTTATGATAATTAGTCATAATTTAACGACGCGATGCAATTACCATTTTCAAGGCCCAGTTGTTACTAGACGCCTCTCAAAGTGCAGCAGATAACTGCACATGCAGCGGCTAATTGCCAAGCCGATGTCCTCGGCCTTAATAACACCTCAGTGCCGACCCACATTATGGATTGATTTCCATTTGGTTGCAATAATCGTCACCTTCATCACAAGCGATTTCTCGATTTCCTGGTTAACCAGTTGAAGATACACTTTCTGGAACTCGCAGGGATGGCTTTTGTCAATGGGGTGTCAAAAAACTTAAAATCGTTCAACTGTCGTTGGAGGAATTAAGAAAAACCTCAACTTCCCGTCGCCATAGGCCAATAGGACTCTGCGGCGATCTAAAGACAGCAAGGTTCCGTAATGGTAAATAGTCACATGGGCAAGCCAGTGGTGACCGCTGGTGAAAAAGTATCAGTGCAGTTGGCGGGGATCGAACCCCAGCTGACTTACAAGGTTCTGAGGTACCGCGCACGGTAAATGTAGCAAAAATGGAGATAGATTACTTTTTGAATATTTGTGTCAGCTAAACCATTGACTGTATATACTGAAGGTGGCATCCTATCTATATGGTTCAGCTGTCCCTGTTTTAATGAGAGCCAGAATTTGAAGTGGACGCAGTTTTACTGCTGTAAATGACTTATTTTAGTTATTTATGTTAACATGTAAAAGATCACCACCCCCAAAAGCAAGTGATAATCAACTTATGTTTGCTTCCTGTGACACCGCACCAACTGTTGAATTATCTTGGCAGGATAAGTAATAGGATATATAGCCAATGGCTAACGTAAAAAATTTACAAAATTAAACTCTTATTTGAAAACCTTGACAAGTTTCTAGCTCATAATAAAACTAAACAAGAAGTTTTTAATACAAATTGCTAATTAAAGTAAACCTGATTTCAGAATTTTCAGATTCACATAGAACAAACCTCCGTACGCATATGTGCGTTTAGATGACCCCTTTAATCATGAAGTAGAAACAGTTTAACATTTAGGCAAATTAGGAACCCCTTCAAGGTGGGGTCCCAGAATAGTAGGGATACCATTCAGATTGTTCATCATCATCAACATGCGGATTATGAAACCCCAGACAGCCAAAAGACTTACCATATGTAATGACAACTTGATTTGCTGTATCCAATGTAAGCCTCAAAACTGGTGTAGATCAGTTTAAAGGTAGTCCTGGGATCATTCACATTGTTTTTTTGCTTTTTTTTACTGGAAATATTTAACAGCCTTTAACACCTTTTCAGATTGTCCAAAGATCGCAATAATTTACTAACGGACCATTATGAAGAAATCAATTAAAATAATTAAATGATTATGGAAGAATGTTCGAAAATGATAAGAGATCTCAGATATTTTTGTGTTAGTTTAACATAGGTCTTTTGCTTGGAGGTTCCGCATTTTTCAGAAGCATATTTTATTCAACTTTGAAATAAAATAGTCAACATGTCTTCATACATCTGCCAAAGAAACATAACACCGAACTCTCTAAACCAGGCTGATTCAACGTTTTAAGGTAAAACTGAAAACTTGACAAAAAGTATTTTACGTATTAAATAGGCATTTGATAAATGTTAACCCGACTTCCCCTGAAGTAGTGTAATGTTTTCGAGAGTACGTCTATTTCTTTGGCACGCTCTGTAGCCTAATATGATTGATGGATTGACATGAGGTGTCGTTAGATTCGTCTTCGCAGTGGGAGTGATAAAGGGTATTGTTTTCGACAAGGGTTGTTTTGGAGTTTACGAAATCTGCATTTCAGGAAGTGTTTGGGCAATGTTGCGACGACGCGGAGGGACGGGCGACCTTGCAGACTAACAGGCGCAAACAACACGGAATAACATCTGCTCGGGCTTACCGCTACTCTCACCAAGTGTTCCATCTAAATTTGAGTACATGGATTAAACAAATACACGTCAATACACCAAGGACACTAAAGGGATGCCAACAACGCTGTGTACGTTTGAGGAGAGGATTCAGTTTGTTCATGTATGGTTTTAAAATTCATATGATTACAATTTCAGTTAATAACCCTTATTTTGGTCCATTTTTTACTAGTGGTTCCCGGCACACGTTTCTGCACCTAAGGATTGTGGAGAACAATCTTCACTCTTAATATTTACTTTATAACTCGCTACATAAATAAATAAGTAGTTTACAATACTTTTAATTAGTCATCTGATAAAATTATAAGTCTTGGATAGCAGGTTGTGGTAACGTGGAAGTCCAGTGGGGCCTTTGAAATCGTAGGACTTTGATTCATGGCTTTAAACCTTCCAAGGGTCAACTTGAATGCATGACCGCAAAAAATTGCATCAACTGATTGAACGGTTTAGGAGTCCATAGGAAACATATATTTGCACATACATTTGCATAGTTACAGATTTCAAGTAATCTTCTCAATCCGAATTAAGTAATCTTCTCAAGCTTTATAATAAAGCTCTCTAGCAAGCAAACGCATTTATAAAAGAAAAAGTAAATGATTGTCTAAGTGACTCTCCCAGCAAATAAAGCTTGTGAGTTAAAAGAAATACAAATTGATAATAAAGCAATTGTACCGTAGAGTGTTAGTTCTCAACCGAAGCCAGTCCTACAACACAACATCCTCTCGATCAATCCATTGAGTACAACTGGTAAATAAAATTAAAACGTTTTCGTTTCCTAAGTCAAAATCTTCCCTAAAATTGTAGGATTATCAGCAAATCAACCAGTTTCACTGCCCTCAACATTTTGTACACAATGGAAAGAGAGATGAACGGTTTAAATTTGAACATGAGTTCAATACACTTGCTCAACACTATTACTGAGGTTAATCTCCGTAAAAACTCGGTTTAAGATAAGATCGGCAGGCGGAAGAGCCACAAAAGGACGGGTCACGAAGAGAAACTTAACTTGTCCTAGCGTCGGTTGCTTCTCGGCTCGCCATCCAACAGGCTTTGTAGTCACTTTGTAGCTTTAGACTCGTCAAACCAGTGGCATTTTGCTCCCATCCCGAATATATTGACGAAATATTGTCCTTAGTTTAATGCAGAAACACTTCGGTTTAAAGCCCAAAAACATACAGAATCCAAATTGGACATAAATGTTTGTATTTTCAAATTATCAAATTGTTTTTATAAGTAGAGCCTAAGAGTATTAAGTCAAGGGTATTTTTACTTTATATGATCGCTTGATAAAAACCTTTATTGGTGAAAATATCATGAAGCATTGTAAGTATTGAGAGAACGCCTTCGCACTCTGGGAGTCAGGTCCTTCATATAATTATTTTGGTTATACTTAATTTAGTTGAAACATTATTTCAGTTATTCCTCATAGCCTAAAACTCACCCCCAAATTATAAAATTACTAACGGTTGAACAAAAGTAGTTTCATTCAAGTTTTAAATAATGTAAACAAACAACCTTGAACAGTGAAAGTTATTTTTAAAAAAATGTTATGGACCAGACGAAATTAAGGGAAGGACATTTTTTCATGTGCCACAAACTATTAATCCGTATTTTCATATTATATTTAAACTATTACTAATGGACTAATGGAGTAATGTATGAAAACGTGTCTTACTGTTCATTAAGGTTAAACATGTTTAGTTATATTTACAAAATATTTAATTATACTTTAAAATGTTTAACTAAATAATAAATCAGACAGTATCCTTGATCCCTTCAAGGTCAATTACATATACTAGACCTACCACATGAAGGTAAATTGAAACTACACCCTGAACCTTTCTGTCTCCCCCACCCTAATCATCCCCCTCATCTCAAAGCCTTCTAAAAACATATTTTCCCAATTTGCAAATTATATTTTTATTTGTACGCAATTTGACGATTGGCAAAGTCGCGAGCGGTTTGCGTTAAACTATATTTCACAACGATTGATTAGCGACCATCGGGACTTTAATATCACCAGGCCGGTCGCCTTGACCCGCTTGCTCGCTAAACGCCCGGGGTGACCGATACCACATGTCATGGCTGATTTGAAAAGTCACACTCTGGGAAAAGTAATATCCAAATTTCCATAGAACTTAGATATGATTGTAAATTAATTTGCATTGATTGATTGCTGTAACATTGAAATTGATTAGTTGGATGCAACCCTTAGCGATTTTAGAGTTTAATCAGCTGATTCACTTTCTCACTTAATGGTAAACACTATTGTTAAACACAATTTTAAAGCAGTTATGGACTGCAATCTTATTAATATCAGCTGCACAATATTAAAAAGACATCTCGCTATAATAACGATTAGCATGATATAATTCTGTTTAAGGGGGCATGGATTTGATTCTTAGGATGTTTAAATAGGTTGGGGCGGGGTTGTGAAGGGAATTATCTTAAAAAGGATTTATATTTGGTCTTAACAATTTGCGATTGACGATAAACCATCTAAAAAGGATTGAGAGAGTAATCAGAGTAATAAAGTCATTGACCAGACACTGACGACACGTTACGACGGCCATCACGTAACCGTTCACGAGCAGCGTGGGATCGGGAGAATCGGGGAGGAGGAGAAGAAGAATATGAAGAAGAAGAGAGTGGAGACGCGGTCCTCCAGATAAAGGTCTACTATCGAAAATGTAGAGATATAGCCACGCGGCACCTACGATAATACGGTAACGAGCGAGTACGGGGGAAATGAAAGTGAAACCAGTTGTGCGGGCTGGCACCGTGGAATATCTGGCGGCGTCGGCTGCTGCAGCTCCTCTGGGAGGTGGGGGGACGGGGTGATCGAATGGATAAATACTATAAACACGATATATAGTAAGGGAGGATGAAGTTACGACCTTTGAAAGGGCCATCAAACAGTATTTTTATGTATGGGATCATTTCACAAAGCTTTAAAAAACACGACGTTAAAAGATAATAACACATTTTAAGGCATTTAAAAAAATAATAAAGAGGAACTTGGACAAAATACTTTCATAATTCTAGATTTGTATTAGTATCCATAAAATAAATCGACAACTGTACTCTTAAAGCTCAATATCAATAAAGGGTTACATTACATCTAACGAAGTAGTAATTGCATTAATTTGAAAGTGTTCAATTAATCCCTACAAATGATAAAAATATGGATGCGGGTAGTAAAATTAACTTAATAACTACCAACTGATCGCATTAATTACAGCAGGCCAAAAATAAATCAAAATTATCAATATTTGTAACAAATAAATTGTTTCATACAACAACTTTAAACTCAGAATATGAATAAGTTAACAAGCTAAACAAATAAATATTGATAACATTGGCAAAGTTAAAAACAACATTCGCTTGTTATCTTGAGTGAGTGGAAGACTTACCGGTCCGATGGCGGCAGCGTCGTGGTAACACTCGAACGTAGACTGGAGAGTCAGGAGTCGCTCGCGCCGAGAGGTTAAGTAACAGTGGAGGGGACGTTGGGTAACGCGAGTACTCCTCCATTCATACATCCCTCGGAGTTATTTGGTCACATCGATCGCAAGGTCGGGGTAATCGAGCGAATCGTCGGTGATAAAACTCAGCTTTAAAAAATGTGAAACCTCCGCGGATGTTTGGAGGTTTCTGTTAATTGGGGTCGTGTTGTTTATTTGTAATGAAGTTGTTTTTATACTTGAAGGTTTGGGTCACTTTAATAATAAAGCCAAACCGTACCAGGAACTTTGAAAACCCCGAAAGCGTATGAACCGTACGCTTGCATGAAAGGTCTTGGTGAGAAAACTGGAGTACAAACATTAGTTCTTTTGGACAACCTCTCTTAAGATGAAAAAACTGTCAAGTTAAACCACATTTTAAATATTGGAATTTTATCAAATAACTATGTAATTTAATTTGACTGTAAAACTTACATCAGGTGATCAAGCGAAGCTGTTGGAAAAAACTAGTAATACATAAAGCCAACAGGAAATTTTAAGGAACTGTCAGTCTAACACCGACTTAAACCGATACTTAACCGATAATTAAACAAAAAGTCTCGGTGAGATGATAGGAGGAAAATATAATTGTTTAGCTACAACCCTTGCTCAGGCTAAGTTTCAAGTTAAAACACGTTTTCAACACTGGAGTTTGATCATCTGTGGGATTTAATTTGACTACAAAACTGAAACTATGAATAAGCGAAGCTGTTGGGCTAAGCTAGTTTAAAGTAGTTTAAGAACAAATTAAACAAAATAAATTGTAATTGTACCAAGACTCTAACCGAGTGGTAACTAATCAATCATATACAGTAATAACTACACCCACAAAACCACAATTTGTGGTATAGGGGGTCAAAACGTCTTTAAATCATTGCATTGGTTTAAATTTTGTCAATATGTACGGCAGGGTCGAATAAATTAAAAAACGTTTTATTTAAAAATTAGCATTAGTAATCAGTTTATTTTGATTTAAAATGTTTGATTACTTATATCAGTTGAAGTAACTTTTGTTTTGTTTTAACTCCCGCCAATTATTTGAGTTTTTAGTAAACTATTATTAAACTAAGTGGGGCTGCAAGCTCTCGTCGCCCACATGAAATCAGGATAGGTTCAGTTAAATTAAATGACGCAGATTATCAACTTAATGTTTTTTATTCAACCATTTAATGAAGGTTAGTGCCCTTAACATTTTTGTTATCTAAATGCTTATATTTTTCCTCACAAAGACTTTTCAGATGGGATTATTTGGAGTCGAAAAATGACTTTACGTAAGACAACAGTCCAAACAGTTATTTTCATTCAACAAAATTCTGATACCAAAGCAAGCTAAGAGTTTTAATTATTTTACTTGCGTCTAATTACACTTTTAGCCAACGAAATGTATGGTAAATACTGTATGTTTAAACAAACTTAAGCTATAGATTATACTCTCACACCCGTCATATACATTAAGTACCCGTTTTTTAAAGTCATAAATTAAATCTAGGCAACTAAATCTTAAACTAACTTTACAGTATATATTACTTCGCTAACGCCACATTTTGAAAGTCAGGATCTAACAATTATAAGGCAAAAGACACACCTTCAATGTGATAATCATTATAAACAAAAATAATAAATTAACCCTAAAGCGGTCAATAAGAAAGAGGCAACTTAATTCAACCGCTTCCCTAAATTGCATAGTAATTAAAATCTCCTGTGTTGTGTATACCCATCAATATCCCAGTATTTTAGGAATGAACCTAGACATGAAACATGTAAAGCTGATTTTTGGCATGGTGATAGTATATGACAAGAAGAGTGTTTTCTCAAAGTTCCCCGAATATCCCCCCTCTGCTTCCCTCTCCACCCCCTCCCGCCTGTTGAAAGGACAGTGTTTTACCTACCACAAAGATAAAGGTTTATAAAATCTTCTATCTTGCATAATAAATTAAATAACATTTGTAATTTATCCTCAATATCAACCCAACCAACGATACAAGTAAGGTAATTTTATTATAGGGAATTTCATGGAGAGTCTACAGAAAAAAACAATTATTCCGATAACCTGTTCAGGTTGCAAGATAAAAACGGTTTAGTATAACACTGTCCTTTCAACAGGCGGGAGGGGTGGAGGGGGAAGCAGAGGGGGGATATTCGGGGAACTTTGAGAAAACACTCTTCTTGTCATATACTATCACCATGCCAAAAATCAGCTTTACATGTTTCATGTCTAGGTTCATTCCTAAAATGAATCTAAAATTACTGGGCTACAACTGATTTAAAGCATTATGCAACAAGGCAAGTATTATGTAAGTTTGTTTTAGTTTAAATCCTTAATCAGGTTATTTAAACATCGAGCGATGAGTGTAATAAATACAAATAATTAGAAGAAAAGTTAATTCAGGTTAGAATGACGAGGCCTAACGATCTCAGTTACACCGGAACCTACATCGTAGTCCCCGGTTACACAGGGAAGATTTGCGGAGAGCGTAACACATTTGTCTGTGCTACAATCTGTTGAGACATTTATAAACTTTGACAACTAACATACACATGTTTGTAAGATCACCTGACCAAAAAAAATCATCTCTGCCGAAGATAAGATTAAACTGTTAAGGCCAATAAGGAAAGCCCTGAGGCAATTTCGCACATTTTATGAACTTTTATACATGTAAGAATTATAAAAATCATTTTGATATGGAAAATGTAAGGTTTTCCTAACGGTAACACGGTGATTTAGATGTTGCACGGAGTATTTTTCATTCGACTACATCAATTCAAAAATTAGCGTTTAAACTATAAATAACCAAACAAAATTAAAACTTTACCCGCTATTAACCTTGGCATACATAAAACCGAATGAGACGCTGATTCAAAGGCTTCACTCGTGTGTAATACTCGGCCTTCGACCTCTGTAAAGGGTTATATTGTTACACTATACAGTACATTCAACCTTCGGCCAAACAAGATCAAATTGTGTCCTTACACAGCGGGCAATATGTTTATATTACCCTTTTAACCAGTAAAACAAATGTTGTGTCAAAATAAACGTTTTCTTCTTTGTTTTATCTCTATTATGTTATTGTAATTTTTCAGCTGTCTTTGCTCCTGTTTGATATCTCATAATAAATTCAGTTACTTTGTTATAGGTTCTTTTAGTTTTAACTCCTTACTACCTATCTAAGATATTCGTGCCTCAATAATACATAACAAAATTATTAAGAATAGTGTACCAAAAAATACCCTAGTGAATCAATGATTTGTAATATAAATGGTTTATCTCTATGTTTAGCATGCGGCGGACGGCATTACAGTACTATGTATCGACCATTCAACAACCCTCGACTAGAAACTGTGAAACTAAAACTCTGTCCCGACGTCGACCTTGGACCAGATACGTTATTTATAAACCACAATGTTATTCAGAGTCTAAACTTGTTTGTACTTTACATATTTCTTACAATTGCAATTTCTCTTAGTATCTTAGTATTTAAAGGATAGGAAATAATGTATAAATAAAGTTGGCCTGAAAGTTTTTAACTGCTGATGGGTTCCAAGAATATATTTTAGTAATGAATTTTTAAATAATCAATTAGACTATTTTGTTTTATAGTTTGTTGATATTATTTAAAACAGGTCGTGTGTAACAAACGAGACAGGGCAATAGTAATTATTTCAGTCAAAAAATTAAATAAATTTACAATTGGAGTTTTAAATGTAAGATTTATTATTTATCCATTGGATGCAGTTTAGAATCGCCACACCATCAATAAATTTAATTTAAATTGATTCAATTCCAATATTTATTTTAGATTTTTGTCGTTTTGAATTGTGTATTTGATTTGTTTTGTTGTTTGGTTCCTCATTGTTACTGTTATTTATTAAAATTGTTTGCCTAGTGTTAATTTTTATTAATTTACGGATTAAAAGTAAGGCTAAACCAACTAAACTAATCAGACACAAAACAAGATTGAAATACTTCTAAGATACCATTGCATATTGCATGTAGCTAACGTATTTATTGATATTTGTATTATGATTGTATTTATTTGCACGTTAATAATGTAGTGTATGTTGTATGATAAGCCCTACATGGAACAAATCAATTTAAATACGATCATACAACTGTGTTTTTTATACTAAATGTCCAAGTTAACTTATAATAGTATAACCATTAACAACCCTTTTATACCTGTACGAGTTTTTAACACCAAAAGTGGCAATGAAAGATAGAAACGCTTTCCTCACAGCCAATTTGCAATATTTTGTTAGTTCTCATTTTTATGAGTGAAATACATAAACAAACTTTGAGTCTGTGTAAGCCCAATGTCTCACCACACCAAGTGATTATGCCATGAGAAAGTCACCTCAATCTACGGTCAAATGTGTTGTCTGTGACAGACATTACTGCTTGAACTGTTTTGTAGATGTTGGGAGGTCCGCAAGATGTCATAAGTGTTAAATGAAAGTCTGTCATCGGAAGTAGGAAGAGCTTTAGCTATGAGGAAAACACCTCAAATGTGTTGTATTCATCAAACACTACTGCTGGGACTATTTTTTCCTTATTTATAAATGGTCATTGTATTTTTTTCGGCAGGCCGTCACTACCGCTTGGGCTGTTTTTCATTCATAAATGTACTTTGTAGTTTTCATAAATTATAGGGAAATGGACTAATTAATCATTAAGATATACTTAATTCATGTTTATCTTAAAAGATCAGCCTAACAAACTGTATACGTTTTATATCTTGTAGAATAAATGAATTCCTTGTAGCAATTTTCAGTTTATACTTTACCCAGTGTTTATGGCCTTATTGTGACTTAACTCTAGCCACTTCACGTAACCAGTTAATGGCCATTCAGGCCTACTACCACTTTTAGACTACCTGGGTTTTCAAAGCATTTAGTGTAACCAAATCATTCGAATAATTGGTGTTCCTAAGATTAACAAAATGTGTCTCTTGAAAGCACACTTGACAGATGACTTTTAAAATTACAAAAAAAACACATCCAAAGCAATTTAAGAAATTTTATTTATACCAAAAAAGTCAAATTGAGAATAATAACAATAGTTTCAGGGTAAAATATTGTCAATAAAAATTACATTAAATTATTTTAATTATTTAGTTTATTATTACAACAGGAGTCCAATAATATTTATTTAGTCGTATACAAGTAGGGGGTATAGGCCGATACTATGTTATGTTATATGTTTGGTGGAGGTGGTGGAGGTGTTCGGGGGGCTCATTTCCCTCCTCCCCCTGCATTTTTTACCATTAACTACCATAATTAACGTAATTTATATGCTAATTACACTGTTTAATATGCTTAAATCACTGTAATTAGAGCAATTGCACATAACTTGCATCCCACCCCCGAGTTTTGTCTCCACCATTCCCCCCCTGACGACACACATTGGCCATGACGTTGATTGATGATATACCGACAAAGGAGCCACCCCAACATTCCCTGACATTTGGGGTTGGTTTTATTACCACGTCATTTCGTTAATAAAGGACCTTTTTCAGAATTCCATTGTAGTAGGGGGACCCTCGTCAGAATTTCATTATAGTTGGGTTAATATACGACGCACCTGCGTTGCAGACTGTGAGAAATAAACCGATGTGTGCTTTCCAAGTTAACATCACCTGCGACGCTTGATAACATGTTCTGCATCCCCAACCACACACTACCCCTACCACGTATACTACTACACACCAAACAGAGACAATCGTCAGAGTTAGTTTAGAGTTCGGTGAGTATAGTCGATAAGTGTGTGCGCCATTCTATACTTCTTGTGTTCTGTTCCCTGGATTATTAAACGTAAGTGTTATTCATTATTCTCAATATTAATTTTAATATATATGTTTATTTAATATTTTAAATTTATTTTTATAAAAGAGTAACAAATTTTTATAGAATAATTAAGAAATGAATTTAGTATCACTGATCTCCTATTACATTATTTATAGTTATAACAAAATCATATTGCCATACTACAATTAACATCAATGCTTAAACTCTCATGCTATAGATCAATCATTGGTACAAGTATAAATAATCCATAAATTATTTGAGTTTTGCACCACATTTTATAATACTAAAAATAGTAACTTCATTGATGAATCTGTAAATTGTATCAGAGCAACAATCGATACAAGAAGAAATGTGTCAAAATATCAATAAATTAAATGAGTTTTGAACTATATTATATAATATCAAAAAAAATAGTAAAATCATTGATTAATCTGTATATTTTACCATCATTAGCTAACATAATATGTGCGTCCCTAATAATTAATAAATGAATTTAATATTGTGAATAAATTAAAAAACATTTCTATTACATAGTTTATCATACTCTAGAGCGACAATTGCTACAAGTAGAAATACTCATAATACCATTACTTTTGAGCACAGTAATACAGGCAGTATTGAATAGTTAGAAAAATGACTGGCATCCATAATCAGTTCTATTTGAAATTGCTGGGTAATAGTTCAATGTAATATTATCAAAAAATACAGTTGCAAATTATATAAAACATTTACCGAGAGATATTTGATTAGACGCTGATGAATGGGAAACGGCACTTGTGGAATCGCATTATCCTTGTTCATTGTTATCAGTCGGTAATGATGAAACAATTGACATTTACATACAACCGAAAGATGAAGAAAAAGTGAACATAAAAGCACTGGTGTGGGTTATGGACAGCATTTTTGATGTAACACCAATAGTGTCAGCTACTCCAAAACAAAACTACAGAATTAAGTTTCATACTGTTGATTATGCAAATATTCAAGAATTGTGTGATCATATCAATTCACAATTTCTAGCGATTCCTTTTGGTGTAAAGTTTACTGTTGAAAACTCATTTAGCAAATTCATTGAAATATCTTTGGGAACTGATGTTGGAAAAATTAAATTAAGCTATCGCTTCAATTGGGGTTTGAACCAAATGAATTGACACTGGAACGTAATGCAGTTAACAAATGCATCCGATCGCCAAACATTCGTCTTGGATTACCATCACATGAATTGACACTGGAACGTAATGCAGTTAACAAATGCATCCGATCGCCAAACATTCGTCTTGGATTACCATCACAGACGTACGTTTATTGTGATTTAATAGAACCGCAGATGATCGGTGATACAGTAGTGCCATTATTGAAAATCGTAAATATATCTACGTCTAGTTGTGTATATGGATTGCATAAATCAACATCATTTATCGATCCGCATTATGTGACTGTTATAAATAGATCTTTTGGCAATGTGGAAATTGACTTAAGAGATAGCATTGGGCATCATTTTCCATTCCACTTTGGAATGTCATGTGTGAAGTTACACTTTAGAAAAGTAACGAGTCATTAGCAAAAATGGAGCACGCAAAGAAGATGGTAGTTGTACCGCAAGAGTTGATTGATCGATTGCAAAAAAATGCTACTAATAAAACACAGACTAATCCATCCAGTGAAAACAGTCTCGTCACGGAGATGCAACAAATATTGAATAACAAACATATGTATACACATATGTACATATGTAAACATATGTAGTGAAAAGTGTAAATTATACAAACAAGCGTTACATCGATTCTTGCATATTGCAGAGAATAATTGCCAACCAGTTAGCATACCAATCGTGGAGACGGGAGGGAATGAACATAGTCGTCTAATGTACACCACTGTGGAAGGTGGTCCAATGGAAGAGATTGTGGAAACGATTTCCAAAATTTACAGATCTAGCACCCACAATCTTTTGCATTTCATGAAACGTAAAGGTGGTTTAATCAGTTGGGACGGGGGCTATTCAGTTTATATTAATGGTGAAAAAATCCCAGAATCAAGTCTAGTGGATATATTAAATTGTATGGTAAAATTGCATATTCGCGATTACAAACCTTCAGGATGGCATGAAGTGCTTAATGCATTGAAAGCGATGAACGTGTCAAAGGACTATGTGAATAATATAAGAGCGCTAAAAGAAATAAATGCCGAATACCGAGCAACATTCACCAGAGGATCAGAAGATGAAGAAGATGCAAACAGTTCAACTGACTCATTACTGCGAACACCGATTATAAATCAACTTCGATTGGCTAGAGGAAAAAGAGCAACATCTATACCAGTGACAGGGGAGTTTTCTAAATAGAACAGGCCAGATTTCAAGTTTAGACAAGTGGGAACCATACACAGGGTAGGTTTTCATTATGGTACGTTTGTATTACAATCCGAGCAAACGAGCGTCGGATGGTGGTGTAGCTTCTTTAGCGCGAGTTGCAAAACCAGTTTCAAATCGCAAAGTGATTGAATTGTTACAAACACAGGACACTTACACATTGTACAAACCAGCTCGTAAACGTTTCCCGCGCAATCCGTACATAGTGTTTGGTCCGTTGGAATTGTGGCAAGCGGACTTGAATGATATGCGCGGTCTTAATAAACACAATGATTGTGTCAACTACTTATTGACTGTAATATACATGTTTAGCAAAGGCCTATATGTGAAGGCGTTGAAGAGGAAAGAAGCAGCCGAGGTGGCCAACGCTTTCGAGGAGGTATTTGCGGAAGCGACCAAGACACCACGCTGTTTACAAACTGACACAGGTACTGAATTGTGCCAAGATGAAAAGATTATTCAAACCATACGGAATCATTTATGTCACTAGACAAAATCAAGATGTTAAAGCGGCTGTAGTGGAACGTGTGAATCGCACATTGAAAACACGCATGTGGCGATATTTGACTTACAAAAACACATATCGTTATGTAGATGTGCTGGACAAACTGGTTAATGCTTACAATAACCTTGCGCACAGGAGTCTAGGCAACAGAATACGCCCAGTTGACGTGACTGCTACCAATAAGCGAATATTGTATCAGGTATGGCGATACATGTACGGTAAGATACCGCGTCATGTTTAGCCAAAACTGAATGTTGGTACCACAGTACGCATATCTAAGGAGAAATGTACATTCGCAAAAGGTTACGAGACTAATTGGATTAAAGACGTGTTTGTTGTGTGACTTGTAAACACATTGATGCCACTGCCAATACACACTTTGGCAGAACTCAAAGGTGAACAAGTGGCTGGACAGTTTTACGAATACGAATTACAAAAAGTGACAATATACAACGACCTGTTCAAGATTGATAAAATACCAGACACTAAAGGCCGAGGTCACAGTAAGCATTATATCGTCAATCAAATATCTACTATCAACAAACACGGTGCGATGTCACCATCACAAGACAGCTCACACACGATGTTCCCTAACCAACTGTATCACATCACGCAGTTGGTTATATCTAAGTACAAATCTCGATGATGATACCAGTTCATGCTTCTGTTTGACTACTGGTTCTACTTCTGCTACTGACGGTATCGATACAGTAGTATTAATACCATCGAGAACCAAAAGTATCTGTCCAAACTACCTGTTCAGAATGTTGGCGTCTACGCTGCAGATCATTTACCACATTATATCTCACCATCTACTGCTATGATTGTGAATACTGATCCACACAATGAAGATGGAACTCACTGGGTTGCTTTCTATCTGAACAAAGGGGGAGAAATAATTGACTTCTTTGAGAGCTATGGTCAACCTCTACATCTAAAATTCTACCAAGGATTCCTTAGATGCAACGCTCGTCGCTACCTGTACGAGCATCGCCTTCAAAGTGATAAACTCTGGTCTGCGGCCAATACTGCCTTGTATACCTGTACTGCCGCACCCACTACAGTATGAAGATGATGGACTTTGTTGAGCTCTTTGATGATTCTTCTACTTCTCACAACGATGGACTAATCAGAAGACTCTTTGTACAAATGTATGACAATTGAATTTTTTTGAAATAATTACTGTTTCTCAATAAACTAGTTGTGTACTCAGAATTAAAAACATATTCTTTGTATCTCCCATCCTCCTCCTTTATTTATTTTAAATTTAGTTTACAGACTTATATTTAATGAAAAAACAACAAGACCGAGTATTATTGATTTTATGAGAGTCTGTCCACTATGTCTTACTTAAGACTAGTTTGGGGAAAAATTGAACAAGAATACAAGTGACTAGATTTATTAATACAATTCAACATATATCAGTGATGACTAAATGACTAGTGAAAAATACAAGATGCATATATATATATATATATATATATATATATATATATATATAAAACCACTTGTTACATGACATATTTAATTACAACACTTTACAAAATAATGACTAGAATTTAAAAGATGAAAATTTATTCATACACACATCCGAAAAAATAATAGAAAAAAGTTACTAGAATACAACACATTTGAAACTAAAACCGCACTGCTCCCAAGTGTCTCCCCGCCATTTTGTCTTTACTCTCATGCGTCACCGCGTGCACTCACTACTGCACAGTTAATCACTGTCGTCTTCTATCTCCATCAACACTGATGGCAGTGACGGTGTTGCTGGATTTTCTGAAGACGGTAGTGTTGGTGGCGGAAGGAATGGTACAGGTTGTAATTTTGGTACCGCTGGGGGCAGGGAAGAGCGTTGACACCATCCTCCGGGACGATATGACGCTGGTCATCGAATCGTGCCATCGAACGCTTTGTCACCACAACGGTATTAATGGTGAGGTGACGGCTCTGGAAGCGTTTGTTTTCAGTGCTTTTGACTATGTGCTGAAACAAACACCGTTCATAGCCAACCACAGTCAAACCTTTTTCCACTACGGCACGATTAACACCCTTTCGCCTTCTTCGTGGGCGGTGGCGCATTAATTTCATTAACATCTCCATTATCAATACTGCACGAAATTCCACCATACACTACGGAGTATAGCTTCGCCATCAGGCCTATGAATGTCCTAATGACCACCCCACCGGCTTCATCCTTGAACTTCCCCTGGACCCTGTCATTCTGACCGCTGTAGCAGATGTGATTCTGGGGATAGTTGCTGGTGTCGAATTTGTCCAAGTTCTGAAGCATGTCATATTATGCGTCTATGGTACGGATAGCGTAGATGATCCCATTAGTGTCCATGTAGGTCATTCTAATCCTATCTAATCCGTATCGTTCTACCATGTCATAGTGTAAGCCATAAATCCACCGTTTGCTGTGGTCCAATATGCTCATACCTACATAAACTGGTTTACTCAAGACCACCCGCACTTTCGCCATCTGCAGTAGGAACAAGTTCTCACTGAACCATATGCGGTCGTTGAAATTCGACTTGGCTACGTTCTTTGTGTATATTTTGTGGGAGGTCGCCAGTTTAACATTCAGATGTGTTTGAACATTTTTGAGACTCATACCGTAGACAGCATTGACCACTAGCTTGAACAGCTGCACCTCAAACTTGTTTCTAGCCTGCTGTTTTAGTTTGGTATTCATCGTCACGTATGGCTTCAACCATGTTGATTGCTTGAAGCACATTATCCGGTGGATTCGTTGAATACGTAATCCATTGGCCAACGCTTGCTGTAGATAGTGGTAGTGGTGTTGATGCGAGGGAGATTTTTCCGCATTAAAAATTAATTAAAAATTAATGTTCTTTCTTTGTGGACTGTATGAATGAGAGAGGATGGATTTATTTGCCACCTGATTGGAAAATTTGGTTATTAGCTCACTAACAATAATATAATAAATATAGCACTTTTCACACAATATAGATATTATCACAACCCATGGAGATTAATGGTCGGTTTGAATCGGTAGCGGCAGTGGCGTCGCATCACCACCATCACCATAGGAGGCCGTTGGTGGCTAGCAGGTCAGCACTGAGGTCCACTAGATTTCTGGAGACCAATTGGGAGTTAGTGCTCACTGCACTGAGTTCTTGAGGACGAAAGCGCTCTTGAAAATACGCAGATGCCGGCTTAACGCAACGCAACGAGAGTTTGTCCAAATATTGCCACTTTACCGCGAACACGAGTTGCCCGCACTGAACAGAAGAGCTGATGAATAGAGTCACAATTCTAAAAATATACAGTGATAGTACAAAACACAACACCTGAGAAGAAATACAAAGGTTAAAATGAGGGAGAGATAATTTGAGAAGTAACGCCCAACGGCGAAATGAAGTGGGCTGAGAATAGAGAAATAGGCCGACCGAGAGATATGACGCCAAAAACTCTACTGTCTTTTCTGTTGGTGAAGACGACGGAAGACGCTCTGTAGTCGGAGGATCACGGGAGTTTTTTATCCACAAATGACAGATCGTTATTTTTGCGGTTTAATCTGCCGACCAATGAAAATCAAATGGGGTCCACCTCTCTGTCCGAAAATTTCAATTCAAATTAAATAGACAAATATTTACAAATTGTAACAGAAAAAATATTTAGCAATGAATAATAAATTTGTTTACATTTAATGCTAAACAAGTGGGTTACGTATCCTTCCTTATCCATCAGGGTGGCCATTAGTTTTTTAGACTTTCCCGCGCCACTCGTCAGAAGTTCTTCTGGTGTGTATGGGAGTCGGTCTGCCGTCGCTCTTCTAACCTCAGGACTAAATGGTAAGTCACGGTATTTATCATGGAGGGCTGGATCTCTAAGGTATTCAAGATCCACCTCTAAAACATATCCGTACTCACCGTCCGCAGGCAGACTCTCTATGTTCAATTCGTCGCATTCCGTCTCTGATAACCACTCGAATCCTCCATATGGGAGTGGCTCGGACATTGCCCAACCGTACAAATTATTGGCATGGTCATAGCAGTAACGTTGATGTTCTTCAAGGCGTTACTCCCCGCGCAGACCTAATGTTGTCGGACGATTGTCGAACGTGGCAAAGCATTTCTTGCAGATGAATAATCTGTGGCCACGTCGAGTCATCTGACATCAAACCAATCTCTCGAAATCTTTTATGAACGCATATGGGGTTCTGCCTTCATTTGTCAGGAACAATAGCTCAAAACAATTGGGCAGATCCCGTTTTGACACACGAAGCGGGTATGCTATGTTGTGGAACTGCCCATCTCGCTTATCTTTCTTTTTATCCAAACCGTACACGTTTTCGCTTACGCCGGGATTGTTGCGCTCAAACATACGATCTGCTCTATCCTAACGGGGAAGTGAAGTCCATCAAAGTTCAAATTGGCCCGGGCCCGAGGTTCTGCATTGAATTTAAACAGCTTTAATTGTCGATTACCCAGGTCAAATATGTACTTCGTTAGGAAAGAGTACTCGAAGCAATGTTCGTCCTGATCATTGAGCACATTAACCACGGTTTTTTTCACGGCAATTTCTTGTGGTAGTGGAATGAATGAACTTCCTCCAAGAGGGCGGTAGACATTGACTCTTAACTGTATATTTAGCACCCTCCCGAAGCTCCACCCTGAACCCTTCATCTAGCACGCCTCCTTTTCCACAAGTATGCACTGAAAGAAATTTGAGCATAATTCATCCAGATCAGACGTGCGGAAAATGGAGACGTTCTCTGTTTTGAAGTTTGGCTCACAAGTATCGTCATGTACATTTGCGAACTCACAGTTGACCCAAATGTTCATCTTGATGGCGTTGATATGTTCGAGTATGCGACGCATGAGAGTTACCACACGCTCCCAAACGCTTCTGAGGAATTCCTGCAACGTAACGTTGTGATCTGTGGGCTCTAGTAGGCGGTATGATTTCAATTTACCGAGAAACGATATTTGGAATTCCTTGAAACCTTTGGGAGTAAACCTTCAAGTAACACCGCCGAATCGTCGTGGTGATCGCTGCTGCTGCCACTCGACGATGATGATGGTGCTGGTGAAGGCAGCTACACTCCGCTCGATCCTGCAGCCTCGAGATCCACAGGTATGGTACCACTCTGTCCTGCGACTGCTTGATCCGCTTGCTCCTGACGCCCTCGAGATGTGTAGCGCATATGTCGAGCCAATGTGTTCATCCTCGAATAAACGTGCAGCATTGGACGCACTGAAACACTGAAAATAGAGATATAACTTCGGATAGCTATGATGAGCAGTGAAAAATTGAAAGATGTTTGAAAATGAAATCCTATGGTGGATTGTATTAGGTTAATTAATATTATTGTAATGTGAGAAAGCCGTGTTGTTAATTATTTGGTTCTTACCTCCTGGGTTGGCGACAGGTTCCTGGGTGGGGATGAAAGGAAATCTGCTGGTCTAGGTGGCGCATCTGCGGGTCTCGGTGCAGTGACCCCTGAAATAACAAAACGGTAGTATCAATCTCCTGCAATTAAATAATAAAATGGGCAATTTTAATGATGGGGGTACATACGAGGATAAACAATTACGATGCAATTTAAAGACTAATCAATGATATTACTATTTAAGGTTTTATCTGACATACTGCGAAAACTAAAATGATTGTACGTTACATTTGTGCCAAAATTGCATGCGTGAGAGACTAAACAATGATGACAGTTTTTAGATACTAAAGAATGATGTTACTATTTAGAGACTGAACAATGTTATTTCTATTTACAGTTTTATATAACGTGTTGGAAAAAATAACTACATTGGTATCACCTTGTATCACCTTGTATTATATTGATTAATTTGAGTAAATGAATAATCATATAATATGATGTAGTGCAAAAACTAAAATGATTGTACGTTACATTTGTGACAATAATTGCTCTATAGAGACTAAACAATGATTTTAGTGTTTTTTTTTTCTTTAGATACTAAACAACGATTTTACTATTTAGAGACTGAATAATGTTGTTACTATTTACAGTTTTATATAGCGTATTGCAAAAAATAAAACTACATTTTATAACAAAACCTCCTTAGCCTATATTTTAATTTACGTAACCTAGCTTTACACAACCGTAGCCTAGGTACTCAATGATTAGTCCAGAATACAATTACATCATAGCTAAATTTATTCAAGAAAACAATTGAAAATAGTGAACAAAATTTACAGTTAGGGCCTATTGAATTATAGTTACAAAATTATTTTTACAAATATCTGCTCCGACTCTCAAATGTAAGATATGATGACTCTTAATCTCAAGGGCGGTTCTTTGCCATGGCACATAAAAAATGATAATTATCAAAATTTTAAATAACCTTAAATAAAATATCTAATAAAACAAAATTGAGTTTCCTTTTTTTAGCGGCAGCTACCAAACAAAAAGCTTTGCTGAGATGGATATAAATTAGTATTTCCTCATGTTGGAATCTAATTTTCAAAAGTCTTTTTTCTTGTTTCAAAAGTTCTCTGGTTTAATTTGAAAAAATTTAGATAAATACAAATAAATTAAAAATAGTTTGCAAATAATTTAGATTACAATTTAAAAGATTCAAATGGATTAAAATATGATTATTTGGTTCACTATGTCTCTTTTCTTCAGCTTCCCATTTCACCACCCCTTTAGATTTTGAATTTCTCTCACTTCCTTTTCACACAAGAATAACCACTGCACTCTAGATCTTATTCACTGCTATCACTTTTTCCATACTTGTATCATACTATATATAAACCATTTGGTAGCTGTTAATATCACGTTAATAGTAAAATAAAATCAATAAAAAAAAACACTATTTAATTTTAATATATGTTACATTTCATATAACGAAATTATCAAGTTGTGAGGGAAAATATTCACTTACAGAGTTTATATGCCTGATATAATTACAATTGTTATTTTCTTGACTTTACATTAAGTAACCTCAAATTATGATTTCTTTTATACTATTAATTAAGATTCAAAAGTATTATACAAATCATATACATTATAAAAATACTTAGAGAAGTGACAAAAATGTACTACAATATAACAATGTCATACCTCTATGGTCTCTTTATGTTTTACATCCTATCCTCACTCTATTGCCTTCTGAATTGGCTCTGGCTGTCAGTTCAGTTTGAGAAAACATTTCACTTAAAACAGTCCCTAACCTAACATAATATTTTAGCATTTTAATTTCATTTCAAGCTTTAAATAAATAGGCCAATCTGTACCATTTGGGTTATTAACTTCTTCCCTACATATTAGAAACTGTTTTTATACTACACTGTCTTTTTAGTTTGTTGGAAATATAATTTGGCTAGTATGAAAGGCTAAATTTGGTTCTGACAGATTGATTAGATGGGTAGTCTTAGCTTGTTATTAAATACTTAATGATATGTAGGCTTAATGTTTCTTTAACACAATTACATTTACATAAATTCTAAGGTTAGCTCCCCCAAACTGTTAACATTTTGAAAAGAATAACTTAACGCAGGTACAATTTAAGTTAGGGCCTAAGTTTAGAAGCAGGTTTGTACATAGATTTTACATAAAGTTGTTTCAATTGTGTAGGCTAATTAGAAGTAAATACTTAAAAACATGTAGGCTATGTCTGTACTGTTATAATGCCCCCTCATTTATTTGTAAAAGGAGTTTACGAATTGCACAAATAAACGATTAAACTGGTTAGAAAACTAGGTCATATCAATCTATACAGTAGTTCTTGCTGTAGGCTAATGTTTCATTTGTAACTATAACTCTATTTACACTAAACATTTATGGAAAGTAAAACATAATGGTAATAAACATTTGATGATAACATTACTAAATAAAAACTAACTTATTTACAAAATCTTGAAATAAACACTGCATAGGCTATGTCCTACATACTGCTGTTGTTAGGGTCAAATACCTTGTAGGCCTAGTCTTTCTTTTAAATGTTCACTTATACTCACTTCAATAATCCTTCATTCACTGGTGAATGAGTAGACCCTCTGGGAGGATAAAACCTGCTCCTGATTGGTCGAGAGCCGGTCACGTGACCGATGACGTCATCAAGATGGTGACGCCCACATGGACGACCACGTGTTTTAACCTCACTTTTGACCACGTGTTTTTTCCCGCGCTTTTTTCAAGATGGCGGCGCCCACATGGCTGACCACGTGTTCTAACCTCACTTTTGACCACGTGTTTTTCCCGCGCTTTTTCCAAGACGGCGGCGTCCACATGGACGACCACGTGTTCTAACCTCACTTTTGACCACGTGTTTTTTCCCGCGCTTTTTCCAAGATGGCGGCACCCACGTGGTGGGAAACCTTTTTTGACCACGTGATTCAAGACGTTACCAACCTATGGTCATGCCGTATATATATATATATATATAACACATTTATATGCGTACAGTAGACGCTCTTTTATCCGGCATTCTATGAACCGGCACATTCTATTAACCGGCACCAGGCGACCCGGGTTTTTCCAGGTATTTTCGGTCGTTTCCGTTTCGTACTGCGACTGCGATGGACTGTTCCCGCCTTTTTCTTAGTCACCTGTTGTTTGTTTACGTCTCAAGCAGTAACGTTCAGTGATGTTCGTAAACTTTGCTCAGTACACTACTGTATTCAACCTATTTTTAGACGCCAACTTCCGCCCGGCTGTCTGTCCGCCCGTCTGTCTGTCTGTATGTCTGTCTGTCTATCTGTCCACAAATGCAGGTGTTCCGGAGCAGTGCCAAGGTCAACCAACGCACGCGACCACAGCTCATTACAGCGAGATGACAGACTCTCAGATTACTGTATTCCCATTAATAACTAAAAAGTTCTATTATCCGGAAAAATCGATTTACCGGCATGGGCGTGGTCCCGAACATGCCGGATAAAAGAGCGTCTACTGTATATCATCAGCAAGTGCTGCCAACCCATCAAAAAGAATTGTCAAAAATCGCTAATATCTCGAAAACGGTAGGTCCTAGGGTCGTTTTGACACCAGAAAACTGCCTACTACGTAGTGTAGGCACTTCAGAGGAGTATCCACCTATGTGAAAAATCTTAACTAAAATGTTGCGGGTTGCATCTCAAAAAATGAAGGGGCAAAATTTCAAAGTTAAATATAAAGAGAACGGCTCAGCCGATTTACATGAAACTTGGTGTACAGGTATTTGTCATCATCCTCTACATCTTGAAAAAAACCTAAACTCTGTACTGCAGGTGGTATCAAAACAAATGAAGGAGCTATACTTAGAAATATAATATCTTAAGAAAGGCTGGGCCTATTTGAACGAAACTTGATGTACTGGTATTTGTTAACCTCCACTACATCTTTAAAAAACCTAAACTCTGTACTGCATGTAGTATTAAAACAATTGGAGGAACTATATTTTGAAATGTAATATCTTAAGAACGGCTGGGTCGATTAAAACTAAACTTGGTATGTATGTACCTGTTATCATCCTCTATATCTTACAAAAACATAAACTCTGTACTGCAAGTAAGTATCAAAACAATTGAAGGAGCTATACTTTGAATTGTAATTTATTTACAACGCATTGGTTTGTATCGGCCCCTCAATTGTCCTTGTTTTATGTAGCTCCCACAATTGTCATTGGTTTGAGTTGGTCCTTCAATTGTTTTTGGTTTGTGTTGGTTAAATCAATTGTCATTGATTTAAGTATGCATTTCAATCTTCATTGGTTTGTGTTGTCCCTCAATTGTCTTAGGCTTGTGTAGGTCCCTCAATTGCCTTTGGTTTGTGTAGGTCCCTCAATTGTCATTGGTTAGTGTAGTTCTCTCATATGTCATTGGTTTGTGTAGGCCCCTCAATTGTCATTGGTATGTGTAGGTCCCTCAATTGCAATTGGTTTGTGTAGGTCCCTCAATCTTCATTGGTTTGTGTAAGTCCCTCAATTGTCATTGGCTTGTGTAGGTCCCTCAAGTTTCATGTGTATGTGTAGGTCAATCAATAGACATTGGTATGTGTAAGTCCCTCAATTTCCATTGGTTTGTGTAGGTCCCTCAAATGTCATTGGTATGTGTAGGTTCTTCAATTGTCATTGGTATGTGTAGGTCCCTCAACTGTCGCTAGTATGTGTAGGTCCCTCAATTGACATAGGTTTGTGTAGGTCCCTCAATTAGCATTGATGCGTGTGTGTGTGTGTGGGTGTGGAGATCCCTCAATTGGCATTGGTATGTGTAGGTCCCTCAACAGTCATTGGTATTTGTGGGTCCCTCAATTGTCATTAGTATGTGAAGGTCCCGCAATTGGTTTGTGAAGGTCCATCAATTGTCATCAGTGTTTGGAGGTCCCTCAATTGCCATTGGTTTGTGTAGGTCCCTCAACCGTCATTGTTTTGTCTAGGTCCCTCAATTGTCTTTGGTTTGTGTAGGTCTCTAAATTATCATTGGTGTTTGGAGGTCCCTCAATAGCCATTGGTTTGTGTAGGTTCATCAATTGTCTTTGGTTTGTGTAGGTCCAGAAATTGTCATCGGTTTGAGTAGGTCCCTCAATAGTCATTAATGTTTGGAGGTCCCTCAATTGCCATTGGTTTATGTAGATCCCTCGATTGTCATTGGTTTGTGTAGGTCCCTCAATTGTCTTTGGTTTGTCTTGATCCATCAATTGTATATGGTTTGTGTAGGTCCCTTAATTGCCATTGGTTTGTCCAGATCCCTCGATTGTCATTGGTTTGTGTAGGTCCCTCAATTGTCTTTGGTTTGTCTTGATCCATCAATTGTATATGGTTTGTGGAGGTTCTTCAATTGTCATTGGTTAGTGTAGGTCCCTCAATTGTCATTGGTTTGTGTAGGTCTCTAAATTATCATTGGTGTTTGGAGGTCCCTCAATAGCCATTGGTTTGTGTAGGTTCATCAATTGTCTTTGGTTTGTGTAGGTCCCTAAATTGTCATCGGTTTGAGTAGGTCCCTCAATAGTCATTGGTGTTTGGAGGTCCCTCAATTTCTATTGGTTTGTGTAGATACCTCGATTGTCATTGGTTTGTGTAGGTCCCACAATTGTCTTTGGTTTGTCTTGATCCATCAATTGTATATGGTTTGTGTAGGTCCCTCAATTGTCATTGGTTTGTGTAGGTCCCTGAATTGTCGTTTGTTTGTGTAGGTACCTAACATCGTCATTGTTTTGTGTAGGTCCCTACAGTTGTCATTGGTTTGTGTAGGTCCGTCAGTTGTCATTGAGAGACATACACTATGTCTCTCAATCGTCAATGGTTTGTGTCGGTCTCTCATATGTTGTTGGTTTGTGTAGGTCCCTCAATTGTCATTGGTATGTGGAGGTCTCTCAATTGCAATTGGCTTGAATACGTCCCTCAATTGTCATTGGCATGTGCAGGTCCCTTAACTGCCATTGGTTAGTGTAGGTCCCACAATTGTCATTGGTATGTGTAGGTCCTTCAACAATCATTGGTATATGTGTGTCCCTCAATTTTCATTGGTTTGTTTTGGTCCCTAAATATTCATTGGTATGTGTTGGTCCCTCAATTCTCTTTGGTTTGTGTAGGTCTCACAATTGTCATTGGTTTGTGTAAGTCCCTCAAATGTCATTGGTTTACGTAGGATCCTTGTCATTGGTATGTGAAGGTCCCACAATTGCAATTGGTTTGTGTAGGTCAATCAATTGTCAATGGTGTTTGGAGTTCCCTCAATTGCCATTGGTTTTTGTAGGTCCCTCAATTGTCATTGTTTTGTGTTGGTCCCTATATTGTCATTGGATTGTCTACGTTCCTAAAATTGTCATTGGTTTGTGTAGATCCTTCAAATGCCATTGGTTAGCGTAGGTCCCTCAATCGCCACTGGTTTGTATAGATCCCTCAATTGTTATTGGTTTGTGTTTTGTCCCTATATTGTCATTGGTTTTTGTAGGGCCCTCAATTGTCATTGGTTTGTGTTAGTCTCTTAATTTGCATTGGTATGTGTAGGTCTCTCTTAATTGTCATTGGGTTGTGTAGGTCCCACAATTGCCATTGGTCTGTGTAGATCTATCAATAGTCATTGTTTTGTATAGGTCTCCCAATTGTTATTGGTTTTTATAGGTCCCTCAATTGTCATTGGTTTACGTAGGACCCTAAATTGTCATTAGTATGTGAAGGTCCCAGAATTGCAATTGGTTTGTGTAGGTCCGTCATTTGTCGTTGATGTTTGGAGGTCCCTCAATTGCCATTGGTTTGTGTAGGTCCCTCAATTGTCATTGGTTTGTGTAAGTCCCTAAAATTGTCATTGGTTTGTGTAGGTCCCTAAAATTATCATTTGTTTATTCAATTTTCCTTGGTTTGTGTAGGTCCCTCAAATGTCATTGGTAGGTGTAGGTCTCTCAATTGTCAATGGTCTGTGTAGGTCCCTTATATGTCATTGGTTTGTGTAGGTCTTTCAATTGTCACTGGTATGTGTAGGTCCCTCAATTGCAATTTGTTTGCTTAGGTACCTCAATTGTCATTGGTTTGTGCCCCTCAACTGTCATTGTCATGTGGTGGCCCCTCAATTGAAATTGGTTTGTGTAGGACCCTCAATTTTTATTGGTTTGTGTGTTTCCCTCAATTGTAATTGGCATGTGTAGGTCCCTCAGTTTTTAATGGTTTGTTTAGGTCCCTCAGCTGTCATTGCTATGTGTAGGTCCCTCAATTGTCATTGGTTTGTGTAGGTCCGTTAATTGTCATTGGTTTGTGTAGGTCCGTCAATTGTCATTGGTGTTTGGAGGTCCCTCAATTACCATTGGTCTTTGTAGGTTCTTAATTCTCAATGGTTTGTGTAGATCCCCCAAGCTTCATTGGCTTGTGTGGATCCCTCAATTTTTATTGGTTTATGTAGGTCCCTCAATTGTCATTGGTTTGTGTTGGTCGCTCAATTTCCATCGGTTTTTGTTGGTCCCTCAATTGTCATTGGTATGTGTAGGTACCTCAATTGTCATGGTATGTATTGGACCCTCAATTGTCATTGGTTTGTATAGGCCCCTCAATTGTCATTGGATTTTGTAGGTCCATCAATTGTCATTGGTTCGAGTAGTTCCCTCAATTGTAATTAATTGGTTTGTGTTGGTCCCTCAATAGTCATTGGTATGTGTAGGTCCCTCAATTGACATAGGTTTGTGTAGGTCCCTCAATTGGCATTGGTATTTGTAGGTCCCTCAATTGCCATAGAATTGTGTAGGTCCCTAAATTGGCATTGGTATGTGTTGGTTCCTCAATAGTCATTGGTATGCGTAGGTCATTCAACTGTCATTGGTTGGTTTTGGTTCCTCAATATGCATTGGTATGTGTAAGTCTCTCAATATTCCTTGGTTTGTTTAGGTCCCACAATTGTCATTGGTTTTGCGTAGGTCCCTCAATAGTCATCGGCTTCTATAGGACCCCCAATCGTCATTGGTCTGTGTAGGTCCCTCAATTGTCATTTGTTTATGTTGGGTTCTCAATTGTCATTAGTACGTGAAGGTCCCACAACTAAAATTGGTTTGTGTATGTCCGTTAATTGTCATTGGTGTTTGGAGGTCCCTCAATTGTCACTGGTTTGTGTAGGTCCCTCAATTTTCATTGGTTCGTGTAGGACCCTAAAATTGTCATTGGCTTGTTTAGGTCCCTCAATTGTCATTGGTTCGTGTAGGTCCCTTACTTGGCAAAAGTTTTTGTAGGTCCATCAATTTTCATTGGTTTGTGTAGGTCTTTAGATTGACATTGGTTTGCGTAGGTCCTTCAATTGTCATTGGTTTGTGTTGGTCCCTCAATTGTCATCTGTTAGTTTCAGCTACTAATTTGTTAGTCTCCAGGATGTTTCTTCTATTTGTTATGTTGAATTAAGTGAGTGAAGACTTGGTTTATTAATAAAACATGTAGTGTTCCATTATAAAATAGGTGGGAGCGAATAGCTCCTCCGTTCTTCCGGTATTGTTTTCTCTACATCATCCAAGACCTCAGATACTCTTAAATCACGCCACTGACATGGTTGAGCATTTTAAACAAACACACATACAAGTAAACTAGAGAGGAGTAGGTCTTCTTACTAGCTTTCCAGAATATTTTCAAATTTTATCTTCTGTGTTAGTTTGAGCTATTGGTTTGTTAGTCTCCAGGGTATTTGCTTCTATTTGTTATGTAAAATTAAGTGAGTAAATACTTGGTTTATTCATTATAAGATAGGGGGAACGTTTCGATCCCCAACCTTCTGGCATTGTTTTCTCTACATCATCCAAAATCTCAGCTACATATTTTCTCTTAAGTCATGCCACTGTCAGATACATGTAATTTGAGCATATTAAACAGCACACATACAGGTACACTAGTTACAAACCAACAAACAATTGATTATACTTTGACTGACTGTTTAACGTGAGTATATATGTTGAAGGTACTGAAGAGGAAGGGGTCAATACACCCCTTTTCGCTTAAATTGCTCTCTGACTATTTTTAGCTGTTATGATGCATGAAGAAAAGTAATTGTTAGTAAAGTATGTTGACTTTTTAGCTGTTATTTTAGAGCATGAAGCTTTATCTGATTTTTAGCTGTTATATTGGGATTTGTCTCTGTCTTTTTATTAGATCATTAGATCAATAACTGGGTTTTAGCTTCATGAGTGAATAGTTGTACTTCTTGTGTATACCTGTAAATTGAGAATTAATTTGGGCAACCTTCTATACATTGAACATTTTATAAACCTCAAGGTACTATTAACAGTATCCTAAAGGAGAAAAAAGGCTTGTAAAAACTAGCAGAAATTAACAGGCAAGAAAAGCTATACCCCCACTCCATTGATCTGGAATTGGGACTCTCTTTTTAATCAAATAATCTGAAGGTAGTTTGATCACGTTTTGTGTCCCAACATATGAGATCCAGCAAAGGGTGAGCGATTCCCGCACCCCTTCGATAACATTAATATGATATGGTATTGGTACGGCATGGTATGGTATTGGAATTGGTATTTGTATGATGGTAGTGGTATTTTATGTTATTGTATGGTATTGGGGTGGGGTGTTAGGGTAGGGTATGGGATGGTATTGGTATTGTATGGTATTGAGATGGTATGGTATAGTTTGGTATAGTGTGGTATGGTATCGTTTAGTACGGTGTGGGTATGGTATGTTTTGGTATTTGTGGGTATGAAATGGTGAAATTGGTGGGGGTATCGGTATTGTGGCTTTGGTATGGATGTTATGGTTTTGGCGTGGTATTGGCATGGTGCGGTATGGTTGGGTTTGGTATTGGGATGGTTTGGTAGGGTATGGTGTGGTAAGGGTATGGTATGGAATGTTATGGTATTACTTTCAAACCACACCGTGATGGTGGAGTTAGGTTTTTCCTATTAATTTGGGCAGTATCACTACTTTGCCCACACCCCTTTAATGAAATTACATTTGAAGATGGTAGGACACAAAATGTGTCCCACCTGATAAGAATTAGGATCCCAAGTGTTAGACCCTCCGGGTCCACTGTTTATGAATTAAAACTAGTGTGTAATAAAGATACAATTGACAGTAGGGTATTTTGTAAAGTTAAACTCTTTAGAGTTCAGATGTGACTTTTGGTTGTATTCATTAAATTAGTTTTACTGCAAAACTCTGTTACGATATACCAACAAACAGAGTCAAAGTATGTAATATAATTCTACTGCTTCTACTAGTCAAATTTTGTTATCAACACTAACATCGGGGAGTTGACCACGAATGATACATCATGGGTGCATATCAAAAGACAATTAAAACAAACATGAAATACATTCTTTAGAAGGACAATAATGATACAGTATTTTGTTCTGAATCCTTAAACTTGGTTGGTTATTTGTGTCTGAGTTCTGTAAAACAGTTTGTCTGACTGTAGTACCACGGTGCAATTTATTGGATGAATATTCTCAGGTTCCCTTTAAGCTACTTTTAACCGGGAACTGTGGTGTACTTTGACGGTGTAATATCTCGGTCAATTATGACCGAGTCCACTGAAAATACTTAACCGGGGGTTACATTTAACATGACTGTAATATTTTTAATTTCTCGGTCAATAGTGTCCAGGTCCGCTGAAGATACTCTATTAAGGGTTACATTTAACTCGATCGCAACTTTATAAAATGTCTCGGTCAAACGTTTCCGAGTCCGCTAAAACTGTTTACCGGGGTCTACATTTAACTTGACTGTAACTTATTAAATCCCTCGGTCATTTACTGTTGCCCCACTGAAAGTACTTGGCCGGGAACTACATTTAACTCTCCGGTCAATTGTGTCCATACTAGTCAAGTATTGTTATCAACACCAACATCGGGGAGTTGACAACGAATGATACATCATGGGTACATATCAAAAGACAATTAAAACAAACATGAAATACATTCTTTAGAAGGACAATAATGATACAGTATATTGTTCTGAATCTTTAAACTTGGCTGGTTATTTCTGTCTGAGTTCTGCAAAACAGCTTGTCTGACTGTAGTTCAACGGTGCAATTTATTGGTTGAATATTCTCAAGTTCGCTTCAAGGTACTTTTAACCTGCAACTGTGGTGTACTTTGACGGTGTAATATCTCGGTCAATTATGACCGAGTTCACTGAAAATACTTTACCGGGGGATACATTTAACATGACCGTAATGTTTTAAATTTCTCGGTCAATAGTGTCCAGGCCCGCTGAAGATACTTTATTAAGGGTTACATGTAACTCGATCGTAACTTTATAAATTGTCTCGGTCAAACGTTTCCGAGTCCGCTAAAACTGTTTACCGGGGTCTACATTTAACTTGACTGTAACTTATTAAATCCCTCGGTCATTTACTGTTGCCTCCACTGAAAGTACTTGGCCGGGAACTACATTTAACTCTCCGGTCAATTGTGTCCATACTAGTCAAGTATTGTTATCAACACCAACATCGGGGAGTTGACAACGAATGATACATCATGGGTACATATCAAAAGACAATTAAAACAAACATGAAATACATTCTTTAGAAGGACAATAATGATACAGTATATTGTTCTGAATCTTTAAACTTGGCTGGTTATTTCTGTCTGAGTTCTGCAAAACAGTTTGTCTGACTATAGTTCCACGGTGCAATTTATTGGATGAATATTCTCAGGTTCCCTTTAAGCTACTTTTAACCGGGAACTGTGGTGTACTTTGACGGTGTAATATCTCGATCAATTATGACCGAGTCCACTGAAAATACTTAACCGGGGGTTACATTTAACATGACCGTAATATTTTTAATTTCTCGGTCAATAGTGTCCAGGTCCGCTGAAGATACTCTATTAAGGGTTACATTTAACTCGATCGCAACTTTATAAAATGTCTCGGTCAAACGTTTCCGAGTCCGCTAAAACTGTTGACCGGGGTCTACATTTAACTTGACTGTAACTTATTAAATCCCTCGGCCATTTACTGTTCCCTCCACTGAAAGTACTTGGCTGGGAATTACATTAACTCTCCGGTCAATTGTGTTCATGTCCGATGAAAATTGTCTACCGGGGGTTGTGATGTATCTTGACGTTGTTATTTCTCGGCCAAAAATTTCCAAAACCATTGGAAAGTGACGTTTTCCTGCGGTCAATGTTTCAACCTCGACTTCTTTACCCCGGCTAGCATGTTGAATCTTTACTCCACGTTTCTCCTCCTCCCATGTTAACCACTGTCATACCAAACCCTACCAAACCATACCAACACCATACCATACCACACCATACCAATACCACACCAAAACCACAACATCCTTAAGCAACTCTTTTTTTAACCGAAAGGCAGGGTGTCGTGATCATCATTCAATTTTCTCTTGGGCCCTGTAATTGTAAACTTTTTAATTTCACTTACTGTAACGACTTATCAATGTCTAGTATTTCAGCAGCTTCATTAAGCACCATATTTTTCAGAGCTTTAAAGTTTAATGTTTTGGAGGTTTTAAGGTTGAGGGTGAGGCCTTTGATTTTACACACAGTTAGTAGGTTTTTCGGTTGACCAGACAAGGTAAGCGTAAGTCTTAGGTCCCCCAGAAACAAATTCTACGATATAAGAGCCATAAACAGCCGATTATACCATCCTTGGTCTCTTTATGATAACTTTTCGGGAGTTCCCGGAAATATTCGTGAAAGTCCGTTATTATTCGGGTGTTTTCGGTGTCTTTTTACAACTCTTGTCCGGTAAATTTGGTCAATCTTGTGTTTGTCCTCAGATAGGTTTCTGACTTAAAACTGCTTGGACATAAAAATGAGCACTCCTCTGTCAATACTAAGCACTTCTAAGACTGTTTTTAGTAGGTTCTTTTTCAAAGACTCTTTGCCTCTCAGAACAAGTTTCACACTCACCCCCATTAATACATTTAAAACAGTATTGTTCCGATACGCACAAGTTAACTTTATGAACTTTTTATCAGAGTCTGAGGGAAGCGACTCGTCCTGCCTTGTTTCCAAGTCAAAAATATGAAAAGAAAGTATCGGTCTTTAGGAGTTCTCCTGTCTACCCTCAAGAAACACTGATGCGTGTGGTCTTTGAACGTATCACAGGGTTTACAATAAACCTCTCCGCATACATGAG
The DNA here is from genome assembly GCA_963675035.1 of Allygus modestus. NCBI lineage: Eukaryota > Metazoa > Arthropoda > Insecta > Hemiptera > Cicadellidae > Allygus > Allygus modestus. Next base: position 157,009,976 of record OY776112.1, on the reverse strand, counting down.
CTCTTTTACGTTTTGTTGGAAAAATAATTTTCTTACAGTCGCGGCAGAACTATATAGATTTACAAACTTGTCCTTGATGGGCTATTAAACACCGCTAATTTTGGAAGAAACTGTTGCAAAGATGGCATGTGATGCCCCCATGCTCCTCTTTACAGTGCTGAGGGAAAGAAAGGCAGGAAGAGCATTTGTTAGAGCAACGGTGCTCACCCTTGGTATTGTAGGGTATATGGCAGGCTTGCTAACCGACAAAATCAGTTAGACATACCCTCTTTTAATATAAAAACGTATCTCATCGTTAGTTTGATTTAATATAGCTAAGGTTAGGTTTGTTAGTAAAGATTTCATCAAATCAAAAATAATAAAATTGAAGCAGTGCTTAGGTTAATTTAATATAGCTAAGGTTAGGTTTGTTAGTAAAGAGTTCAGCAAATCAAAAATAATAAAATTGAAGCATTGCTTAGGTTAATTTAAGCTAAGCACTGCTTCAATTTTATTATTTTTGATTTGCTGAACTCTTTACTAACAAACCTAACCTTAGCTATATTAAATTAACCTAAGCACTGCTTCAATTTTATTATTTTTGATTTGATGAAATCTTTACTAACAAACCTAACCTTAGCTATATTAAATCAAACTAACGATGAGATACGTTTTTATATTAAAAGAGGGTATGTCTAACTGATTTTGTCGGTTAGCAAGCCTGCCATATACCCTACAATACCAAGGGTGAGCACCGTTGCTCTAACAAATGCTCTTCCTGCCTTTCTTTCCCTCAGCACTGTAAAGAGGAGCATGGGGGCATCACATGCCATCTTTGCAACAGTTTCTTCCAAAATTAGCGGTGTTTAATAGCCCATCAAGGACAAGTTTGTAAATCTATATAGTTCTGCCGCGACTGTAAGAAAATTATTTTTCCAACAAAACGTAAAAGAGCTCATGTATGCGGAGAGGTTTATTGTAAACCCTGTGATACGTTCAAAGACCACACGCATCAGTGTTTCTTGAGGGTAGACAGGAGAACTCCTAAAGACCGATACTTTCTTTTCATATTTTTGACTTGGAAACAAGGCAGGACGAGTCGCTTCCCTCAGACTCTGATAAAAAGTTCATAAAGTTAACTTGTGCGTATCGGAACAATACTGTTTTAAATGTATTAATGGGGGTGAGTGTGAAACTTGTTCTGAGAGGCAAAGAGTCTTTGAAAAAGAACCTACTAAAAACAGTCTTAGAAGTGCTTAGTATTGACAGAGGAGTGCTCATTTTTATGTCCAAGCAGTTTTAAGTCAGAAACCTATCTGAGGACAAACACAAGATTGACCAAATTTACCGGACAAGAGTTGTAAAAAGACACCGAAAACACCCGAATAATAACGGACTTTCACGAATATTTCCGGGAACTCCCGAAAAGTTATCATAAAGAGACCAAGGATGGTATAATCGGCTGTTTATGGCTCTTATATCGTAGAATTTGTTTCTGGGGGACCTAAGACTTACGCTTACCTTGTCTGGTCAACCGAAAAACCTACTAACTGTGTGTAAAATCAAAGGCCTCACCCTCAACCTTAAAACCTCCAAAACATTAAACTTTAAAGCTCTGAAAAATATGGTGCTTAATGAAGCTGCTGAAATACTAGACATTGATAAGTCGTTACAGTAAGTGAAATTAAAAAGTTTACAATTACAGGGCCCAAGAGAAAATTGAATGATGATCACGACACCCTGCCTTTCGGTTAAAAAAAGAGTTGCTTAAGGATGTTGTGGTTTTGGTGTGGTATTGGTATGGTGTGGTATGGTATGGTGTTGGTATGGTTTGGTAGGGTTTGGTATGACAGTGGTTAACATGGGAGGAGGAGAAACGTGGAGTAAAGATTCAACATGCTAGCCGGGGTAAAGAAGTCGAGGTTGAAACATTGACCGCAGGAAAACGTCACTTTCCAATGGTTTTGGAAATTTTTGGCCGAGAAATAACAACGTCAAGATACATCACAACCCCCGGTAGACAATTTTCATCGGACATGAACACAATTGACCGGAGAGTTAATGTAATTCCCAGCCAAGTACTTTCAGTGGAGGGAACAGTAAATGGCCGAGGGATTTAATAAGTTACAGTCAAGTTAAATGTAGACCCCGGTCAACAGTTTTAGCGGACTCGGAAACGTTTGACCGAGACATTTTATAAAGTTGCGATCGAGTTAAATGTAACCCTTAATAGAGTATCTTCAGCGGACCTGGACACTATTGACCGAGAAATTAAAAATATTACGGTCATGTTAAATGTAACCCCCGGTTAAGTATTTTCAGTGGACTCGGTCATAATTGATCGAGATATTACACCGTCAAAGTACACCACAGTTCCCGGTTAAAAGTAGCTTAAAGGGAACCTGAGAATATTCATCCAATAAATTGCACCGTGGAACTATAGTCAGACAAACTGTTTTGCAGAACTCAGACAGAAATAACCAGCCAAGTTTAAAGATTCAGAACAATATACTGTATCATTATTGTCCTTCTAAAGAATGTATTTCATGTTTGTTTTAATTGTCTTTTGATATGTACCCATGATGTATCATTCGTTGTCAACTCCCCGATGTTGGTGTTGATAACAATACTTGACTAGTATGGACACAATTGACCGGAGAGTTAAATGTAGTTCCCGGCCAAGTACTTTCAGTGGAGGCAACAGTAAATGACCGAGGGATTTAATAAGTTACAGTCAAGTTAAATGTAGACCCCGGTAAACAGTTTTAGCGGACTCGGAAACGTTTGACCGAGACAATTTATAAAGTTACGATCGAGTTACATGTAACCCTTAATAAAGTATCTTCAGCGGGCCTGGACACTATTGACCGAGAAATTTAAAACATTACGGTCATGTTAAATGTATCCCCCGGTAAAGTATTTTCAGTGAACTCGGTCATAATTGACCGAGATATTACACCGTCAAAGTACACCACAGTTGCAGGTTAAAAGTACCTTGAAGCGAACTTGAGAATATTCAACCAATAAATTGCACCGTTGAACTACAGTCAGACAAGCTGTTTTGCAGAACTCAGACAGAAATAACCAGCCAAGTTTAAAGATTCAGAACAATATACTGTATCATTATTGTCCTTCTAAAGAATGTATTTCATGTTTGTTTTAATTGTCTTTTGATATGTACCCATGATGTATCATTCGTTGTCAACTCCCCGATGTTGGTGTTGATAACAATACTTGACTAGTATGGACACAATTGACCGGAGAGTTAAATGTAGTTCCCGGCCAAGTACTTTCAGTGGGGCAACAGTAAATGACCGAGGGATTTAATAAGTTACAGTCAAGTTAAATGTAGACCCCGGTAAACAGTTTTAGCGGACTCGGAAACGTTTGACCGAGACATTTTATAAAGTTGCGATCGAGTTAAATGTAACCCTTAATAGAGTATCTTCAGCGGACCTGGACACTATTGACCGAGAAATTAAAAATATTACAGTCATGTTAAATGTAACCCCCGGTTAAGTATTTTCAGTGGACTCGGTCATAATTGACCGAGATATTACACCGTCAAAGTACACCACAGTTCCCGGTTAAAAGTAGCTTAAAGGGAACCTGAGAATATTCATCCAATAAATTGCACCGTGGTACTACAGTCAGACAAACTGTTTTACAGAACTCAGACACAAATAACCAACCAAGTTTAAGGATTCAGAACAAAATACTGTATCATTATTGTCCTTCTAAAGAATGTATTTCATGTTTGTTTTAATTGTCTTTTGATATGCACCCATGATGTATCATTCGTGGTTAACTCCCCGATGTTAGTGTTGATAACAAAATTTGACTAGTAGAAGCAGTAGAATTATATTACATACTTTGACTCTGTTTGTTGGTATATCGTAACAGAGTTTTGCAGTAAAACTAATTTAATGAATACAACCAAAAGTCACATCTGAACTCTAAAGAGTTTAACTTTACAAAATACCCTACTGTCAATTGTATCTTTATTACACACTAGTTTTAATTCATAAACAGTGGACCCGGAGGGTCTAACACTTGGGATCCTAATTCTTATCAGGTGGGACACATTTTGTGTCCTACCATCTTCAAATGTAATTTCATTAAAGGGGTGTGGGCAAAGTAGTGATACTGCCCAAATTAATAGGAAAAACCTAACTCCACCATCACGGTGTGGTTTGAAAGTAATACCATAACATTCCATACCATACCCTTACCACACCATACCCTACCAAACCATCCCAATACCAAACCCAACCATACCGCACCATGCCAATACCACGCCAAAACCATAACATCCATACCAAAGCCACAATACCGATACCCCCACCAATTTCACCATTTCATACCCACAAATACCAAAACATACCATACCCACACCGTACTAAACGATACCATACCACACTATACCAAACTATACCATACCATCTCAATACCATACAATACCAATACCATCCCATACCCTACCCTAACACCCCACCCCAATACCATACAATAACATAAAATACCACTACCATCATACAAATACCAATTCCAATACCATACCATGCCGTACCAATACCATATCATATTAATGTTATCGAAGGGGTGCGGGAATCGCTCACCCTTTGCTGGATCTCATATGTTGGGACACAAAACGTGATCAAACTACCTTCAGATTATTTGATTAAAAAGAGAGTCCCAATTCCAGATCAATGGAGTGGGGGTATAGCTTTTCTTGCCTGTTAATTTCTGCTAGTTTTTACAAGCCTTTTTTCTCCTTTAGGATACTGTTAATAGTACCTTGAGGTTTATAAAATGTTCAATGTATAGAAGGTTGCCCAAATTAATTCTCAATTTACAGGTATACACAAGAAGTACAACTATTCACTCATGAAGCTAAAACCCAGTTATTGATCTAATGATCTAATAAAAAGACAGAGACAAATCCCAATATAACAGCTAAAAATCAGATAAAGCTTCATGCTCTAAAATAACAGCTAAAAAGTCAACATACTTTACTAACAATTACTTTTCTTCATGCATCATAACAGCTAAAAATAGTCAGAGAGCAATTTAAGCGAAAAGGGGTGTATTGACCCCTTCCTCTTCAGTACCTTCAACATATATACTCACGTTAAACAGTCAGTCAAAGTATAATCAATTGTTTGTTGGTTTGTAACTAGTGTACCTGTATGTGTGCTGTTTAATATGCTCAAATTACATGTATCTGACAGTGTCATGACTTAAGAGAAAATATGTAGCTGAGATTTTGGATGATGTAGAGAAAACAATGCCAGAAGGTTGGGGATCGAAACGTTCCCCCTATCTTATAATGAATAAACCAAGTATTTACTCACTTAATTTTACATAACAAATAGAAGCAAATACCCTGGAGACTAACAAACCAATAGCTCAAACTAACACAGAAGATAAAATTTGAAAATATTCTGGAAAGCTAGTAAGAAGACCTACTCCTCTCTAGTTTACTTGTATGTGTGTTTGTTTAAAATTCTCAACCATGTCAGTGGCGTGATTTAAGAGTATCTGAGGTCTTGGATGATGTAGAGAAAACAATACCGGAAGAACGGAGGAGCTATTCGCTCCCACCTATTTTATAATGGAACACTACATGTTTTATTAATAAACCAAGTCTTCACTCACTTAATTCAACATAACAAATAGAAGAAACATCCTGGAGACTAACAAATTAGTAGCTGAAACTAACAGATGACAATTGAGGGACCAACACAAACCAATGACAATTGAAGGACCTACGCAAACCAATGTCAATCTAAAGACCTACACAAACCAATGAAAATTGATGGACCTACAAAAACTTTTGCCAAGTAAGGGACCTACACGAACCAATGACAATTGAGGGACCTAAACAAGCCAATGACAATTTTAGGGTCCTGCACGAACCAATGAAAATTGAGGGACCTACACAAACCAGTGACAATTGAGGGACCTCCAAACACCAATGACAATTAACGGACATACACAAACCAATTTTAGTTGTGGGACCTTCACGTACTAATGACAATTGAGAACCCAACATAAACAAATGACAATTGAGGGACCTACACAGACCAATGACGATTGGGGGTCCTATAGAAGCCGATGACTATTGAGGGACCTACGCAAAACCAATGACAATTGTGGGACCTAAACAAACCAAGGAATATTGAGAGACTTACACATACCAATGCATATTGAGGAACCAAAACCAACCAATGACAGTTGAATGACCTACGCATACCAATGACTATTGAGGAACCAACACATACCAATGCCAATTTAGGGACCTACACAATTCTATGGCAATTGAGGGACCTACAAATACCAATGCCAATTGAGGGACCTACACAAACCTATGTCAATTGAGGGACCTACACATACCAATGACTATTGAGGGACCAACACAAACCAATTAATTACAATTGAGGGAACTACTCGAACCAATGACAATTGATGGACCTACAAAATCCAATGACAATTGAGGGGCCTATACAAACCAATGACAATTGAGGGTCCAATACATACCATGACAATTGAGGTACCTACACATACCAATGACAATTGAGGGACCAACAAAAACCGATGGAAATTGAGCGACCAACACAAACCAATGACAATTGAGGGACCTACATAAACCAATAAAAATTGAGGGATCCACACAAGCCAATGAAGCTTGGGGGATCTACACAAACCATTGAGAATTAAGAACCTACAAAGACCAATGGTAATTGAGGGACCTCCAAACACCAATGACAATTGACGGACCTACACAAACCAATGACAATTAACGGACCTACACAAACCAATGACAATTGAGGGACCTACACATAGCAATGACAGCTGAGGGACCTAAACAAACCATTAAAAACTGAGGGACCTACACATGCCAATTACAATTGAGGGAAACACACAAACCAATAAAAATTGAGGGTCCTACACAAACCAATTTCAATTGAGGGGCCACCACATGACAATGACAGTTGAGGGGCACAAACCAATGACAATTGAGGTACCTAAGCAAACAAATTGCAATTGAGGGACCTACACATACCAGTGACAATTGAAAGACCTACACAAACCAATGACATATAAGGGACCTACACAGACCATTGACAATTGAGAGACCTACACCTACCAATGACATTTGAGGGACCTACACAAACCAAGGAAAATTGAATAAACAAATGATAATTTTAGGGACCTACACAAACCAATGACAATTTTAGGGACTTACACAAACCAATGACAATTGAGGGACCTACACAAACCAATGGCAATTGAGGGACCTCCAAACATCAACGACAAATGACGGACCTACACAAACCAATTGCAATTCTGGGACCTTCACATACTAATGACAATTTAGGGTCCTACGTAAACCAATGACAATTGAGGGACCTATAAAAACCAATAACAATTGGGAGACCTATACAAAACAATGACTATTTATAGACCTACACAGACCAATGGCAATTGTGGGACCTACACAACCCAATGACAATTAAGAGAGATCTACACATACCAATGCAAATTAAGAGACTAACACAAACCAATGACAATTGAGGGCCCTACAAAAACCAATGACAATATAGGGACAAAACACAAACCAATAACAATTGAGGGATCTATACAAACCAGTGGCGATTGAGGGACCTACGCTAACCAATGGCATTTGAAGGATCTACACAAACCAATGACAATTTTAGGAACGTAGACAATCCAATGACAATATAGGGACCAACACAAAACAATGACAATTGAGGGACCTACAAAAACCAATGGCAATTGAGGGAACTCCAAACACCATTGACAATTGATTGACCTACACAAACCAATTGCAATTGTGGGACCTTCACATACCAATGACAAGGATCCTACGTAAACCAATGACATTTGAGGGACTTACACAAACCAATGACAATTGTGAGACCTACACAAACCAAAGAGAATTGAGGGACCAACACATACCAATGAATATTTAGGGACCAAAACAAACCAATGAAAATTGAGGGACACACATATACCAATGATTGTTGAAGGACCTACACATACCAATGACAATTGTGGGACCTACACTAACCAATGGCAGTTAAGGGACCTGCACATGCCAATGACAATTGAGGGACGTATTCAAGCCAATTGCAATTGAGAGACCTCCACATACCAATGACAATTGAGGGACCTACACAAACCAACAACATATGAGAGACCGACACAAACCATTGACGATTGAGAGACATAGTGTATGTCTCTCAATGACAACTGACGGACCTACACAAACCAATGACAACTGTAGGGACCTACACAAAACAATGACGATGTTAGGTACCTACACAAACAAACGACAATTCAGGGACCTACACAAACCAATGACAATTGAGGGACCTACACAAACCATATACAATTGATGGATCAAGACAAACCAAAGACAATTGTGGGACCTACACAAACCAATGACAATCGAGGTATCTACACAAACCAATAGAAATTGAGGGACCTCCAAACACCAATGACTATTGAGGGACCTACTCAAACCGATGACAATTTAGGGACCTACACAAACCAAAGACAATTGATGAACCTACACAAACCAATGGCTATTGAGGGACCTCCAAACACCAATGATAATTTAGAGACCTACACAAACCAATGACAATTGAGGGACCTACACTAACCAATGACAATTGAAGAACCTCCACAAACCATATACAATTGATGGATCAAGACAAACCAAAGACAATTGAGGGACCTACACAAACCAATGACAATCGAGGGATCTGGACAAACCAATGGCAATTAAGGGACCTACACAAACCATATACAATTGATGGATCAAGACAAACCAAAGACAATTGAGGGACCTACACAAACCAATGACAATCGAGGGATCTACATAAACCAGTGGCAATTGAGGGACCTCCAAACATTAATGACTATTGAGGGACCTACTCAAACCGATGACAATTTCTGGACCTACACAAACCAAAGACAATTGATGAACCTACACAAACCAATGGCTATTGAGGGACCTCCAAACACCAATGATAATTTAGAGACCTACACAAACCAAAGACAATTGAGGGACCTAGACAAAACAATGACGGTTGAGGGACCTACACAAACCAATGGCAATTGAGGGACCTCCAAACACTGATGACAATTGATGGACCTTCACAAACCAATTGCGGGACCTTCACATACTAATGACAATTGAGGGACCCACAAATACCAATGACTGTTGAGGGACCTACACATACCAATGCCAATTATTGAGGGATCTCCACACACACACACACACACACGCATCAATGCTAATTGAGGGACCTACACAAACCTATGTCAATTGAGGGACCTACACATACTAGCGACAGTTGAGGGACCTACACATACCAATGACAATTGAAGAACCTACACATACCAATGACATTTGAGGGACCTACACAAACCAATGGAAATTGAGGGACTTACACATACCAATGTCTATTGATTGACCTACACATACACATGAAACTTGAGGGACCTACACAAGCCAATGACAATTGAGGGACTTACACAAACCAATGAAGATTGAGGGACCTACACAAACCAATTGCAATTGAGGGACCTACACATACCAATGACAATTGAGGGGCCTACACAAACCAATGACATATGAGAGAACTACACTAACCAATGACAATTGAGGGACCTACACAAACCAAAGGCAATTGAGGGACCTACACAAGCCTAAGACAATTGAGGGACAACACAAACCAATGAAGATTGAAATGCATACTTAAATCAATGACAATTGATTTAACCAACACAAACCAAAAACAATTGAAGGACCAACTCAAACCAATGACAATTGTAGGAGCTACATAAAACAAGGACAATTGAGGGGCCGATACAAACCAATGCGTTGTAAATAAATTACAATTCAAAGTATAGCTCCTTCAATTGTTTTGATACTTACTTGCAGTACAGAGTTTATGTTTTTGTAAGATATAGAGGATGATAACAGGTACATACATACCAAGTTTAGTTTTAATCGACCCAGCCGTTCTTAAGATATTACATTTCAAAATATAGTTCCTCCAATTGTTTTAATACTACATGCAGTACAGAGTTTAGGTTTTTTAAAGATGTAGTGGAGGTTAACAAATACCAGTACATCAAGTTTCGTTCAAATAGGCCCAGCCTTTCTTAAGATATTATATTTCTAAGTATAGCTCCTTCATTTGTTTTGATACCACCTGCAGTACAGAGTTTAGGTTTTTTTCAAGATGTAGAGGATGATGACAAATACCTGTACACCAAGTTTCATGTAAATCGGCTGAGCCGTTCTCTTTATATTTAACTTTGAAATTTTGCCCCTTCATTTTTTGAGATGCAACCCGCAACATTTTAGTTAAGATTTTTCACATAGGTGGATACTCCTCTGAAGTGCCTACACTACGTAGTAGGCAGTTTTCTGGTGTCAAAACGACCCTAGGACCTACCGTTTTCGAGATATTAGCGATTTTTGACAATTCTTTTTGATGGGTTGGCAGCACTTGCTGATGATATACGCATATAAATGTGTTATATATATATATATATACGGCATGACCATAGGTTGGTAACGTCTTGAATCACGTGGTCAAAAAAGGTTTCCCACCACGTGGGTGCCGCCATCTTGGAAAAAGCGCGGGAAAAAACACGTGGTCAAAAGTGAGGTTAGAACACGTGGTCGTCCATGTGGACGCCGCCGTCTTGGAAAAAGCGCGGGAAAAACACGTGGTCAAAAGTGAGGTTAGAACACGTGGTCAGCCATGTGGGCGCCGCCATCTTGAAAAAAGCGCGGGAAAAAACACGTGGTCAAAAGTGAGGTTAAAACACGTGGTCGTCCATGTGGGCGTCACCATCTTGATGACGTCATCGGTCACGTGACCGGCTCTCGACCAATCAGGAGCAGGTTTTATCCTCCCAGAGGGTCTACTTGAATGTCTTTACAGTTTGCATTTAAATCCACTTTCACTTAAATAAGCGTCCTTTTATTTTTTAAACTAAAAACTTGGCAACTTGTTACACATGTAGGCTCATCTAACTCTATTTAAACATGATTGACTAACCAAACTAAACTAACTATTTACAATGTTCTGAATCTTTTAAGACTTGAAATATTGTAGGGTCCCTTCATACATAGGCTAAATTTATTATATAGGCTATTAAATTTTATTACACAGACTGAATTTATCTGAATTTATGTCTTTGTATCTATACAGCAAGTTTATTTAAATTTTCCCCTCTCATCAGAACTTAACTAAATTATTACTTCCATTTTTAATCTATTAAATTGTAATTTATTACTCCGTCTTCTTCATTGTCTTCTTGGTTTCGATTACACTGCTTCCAACTCACATCTTCTCCGAACAGCTAGCATTCCAATCCTAATTTATTAATCTTCTCAAACTTAACTTTATTTTATTTTATCATTATTATTATTCTGGCTTTGCCTATCGTTCTGCGATTCATTACTATTTATATTTATTTCTTGCACACTGGCACTATTATTATTTGCACTAATATTACTCATATAAACTTTATCATTATTAATTATTATTATCTCTTCTTTAAAATTTAAATCAATACCTAACGCTTTCAAAGCATTCACTCCTAAAATAACTTCTTGTATGAGAGACGGAATAATCAAATACTGTAGTTCCTTTTCACAATTAAGTACACAGCTTTTTATTAAAATTGTCTTTCTAATTCTTTTGGACTTTTGTCCCGTTGCTGTGATTATATTCATGTTTGTAATAGGGAAAGTTTCATAGGGTTGTAAATTTATTCTATTTAATTCAAACCAGTCTTCGTTTAAACAATTTACGGTTGAACCCGTGTCGATTAATGCAGTTGCTTCTACATTATTTAACTTAATTTTAATTTCAGGGCAAGATATTCTTTTAATATTTTCAGTTTCACAATTTTCTTCATTTAAAAGCCAATCTTTGTCACACAATATGTTTGAAATTAGATCATTGAATGTAGCTTGATTATTTATCAAATTAGTATTATGTTCGGGATTATTATCATAATTACGTGCCAAAGGATTCACATAATTACTTAATGAAGGTCTTTCAATATTTACAAATCCCGGTTCTGTGGAACCTTCAGCGCTTACAGGTTTCCCTGTGTCGGACTCCCCCTCTGAACTTGTCCTTGAGGTCTACTGTCGTGTTCTCTGTTAGGTGGTCTATTATTATTTGTAGGTCCCTCGGAGTGATTCCTATTGTCTGTAAATCTTGGGTTATTATTCCAATTTTGATTTTGCCTATTGTTGTTTTGACGACTGAATTCAGGTCTTCTGTTATCGTAATAATGGTCATTATTATAATGTCTTCTCCTTGGTGAGTTTCTCCTGTCATGTCTCTCGTCCTGTCGATCGCTCCACATTCTGTCGTTCCTTTGGTGGTCTCCTTGGTTTCTGTAACGCAGTTGGCTGTTTTTCTCGTCTAGGTCTTCCCTGGCTAAAAGTTTTTCAAACCCTCTGACAGTACACACGTTCTGTACTCTCCTGGCATCTTGTACACGATCGCTGAATTGTTCGCTCAGAAATTCGACAATTTCTTGTTCCTGCATTTGTGGAGTCATGTTCTTTAGAGTAAGTACCCTATCAATAAAGTACTCGGTTCTAGTGAGTTTTCCCCCAGTTCTATATTTTTCGAGTTCCAATCTACGTTTAATTCCCCGTTGTATGTCAGTGTTCCAATACTTCTCTAAAATAGCCTTTTCGAAATCGTCCAATGTCTTTATGTCAAATTTAATGACTTGCCACCATCTTGCAGCACTATCTTCTAATACGTTTTCTAGAATGTCTTCAAACCTAACTTGATCTTTGCCTCTTCGGTTTTCCAATTTTTCGATGTGCCGTCGAAATCGATTGATAAATTCTACTGGGTTTCTTTCTCGTCCATTGAATTTTAAGTTAGGGTCGTTTGTTTCAGTTCCCTGGCATGTAATGTAAATTTCTTTACTGCCCCCTAAGTTTGGATTTTGTGAATTCCTTTCAACCTTTTCTAACTTTTCTTTAATGTGGTTCGTGTCTTCTTTTAAGTTCTGAATGTCATCTGTCGTCTTAGTAACACCTTCCCTAATTTCTCTTAGATCGTGATTTATGTTTGTGAATTTCGCCTCAGTGAATTCTTTAAATTTTTTGTGTTCGGAAATAGATTTTTGGTTTTCCTTTTCGCATGTTCGTACTTCTTCATGTAAATCCTTTGTAAGTGTTTGACATATGTTTATAGTTTCTTGGACACAATCTTCCTTGGTGATGTTGTAAATTTCCTGTTGCCTAGCCTCAAGTTCACCAATCTTTTGGTCAACAGTCTGGATTATTTTCTCATTGTTTGTTTCAATTTGTGCAACTATTTCCTGGTGTAGTTCTTGCGTGATGTTCGTTATTTTAGTTTGAATTTCGGCTAGCTCTAATTTTTGTGTTTCGAGTGTGCCTAAAATTTGATCTTGGGTTTGGTTTAGTTTTTGTTCCAAATTTTGTTGGTTTTATTCAAATTTTCGTTCAATTTTCTGTTCCATCTGTTGTAGGAATTTTAATATGCTTCCCAAGTCTGAGTCGGTTTTATGTGATGTTAGTGTTTGTGGTGTAGTATTAGGGTTTTCTGGGTAGTCTCCCCTGTCAAGTCCTGTATCGTCTGGGTGTTCTTCCGTTTCGGATGTGTGTTCTAGTTCTGTATTTTCGATCACAGTTGTGTTATCTGTAGTGTCGTCTTCTCCTACGTATAATTTTTCTACGCCTAACTCGTCCACGTTCCTATCTCCGCTCCTTTCTCTAATTTGTGACCTAGTCCTAGCTTTTTCTGTTTTCTTTGGGTTTTCTCGCAGGTTATACTGTTTTTCCTTCTTATCAGCCATATTTTAATGTAAAATTAGTAAATAATCAAAATAATCAGTAGTTCAATTTAGGCCTAAACTTATTCTTTGATTAATGAAGCTTATTGTTTCCCTAACTTGTCTTATTATACACAACTTATGCTAATACTACTCGTAACTTAATGCTAAACCACATAAATTAATAGCCTACTCAAATGATTATTTTCTCTCTCAATTAAGTTACTATTTTTTATCTGCCTTGGCAAATCTCCTTCACAATGTGATATGAAATAATTAAATTTAGTTTAATAATATAGTATTAGTTCAAATACTATTTTGTTCTAGGCTACTGTCCCTAAATTTCGTGCCACGCGTTGGAGCGCCAAATATAACAAAACCTCCTTAGCCTATATTTTAATTTACCTAACCTAGCTTTACATAACCGTAGCCTAGGTACTCAATGATTAGTCCAAAATACAATTACATCATAGCTAAATTTATTCAAGAAAACAATTGAAAATAGTGAACAAAATTTACAGTTAGGGCCTATTGAATTATAGTTACAAAATTATTTTTACAAATATCTGCTCCGACTCTCAAATGTAGGATATGATGACTCTTAATCTCAAGGGCGGTTCTTTGCCATGGCACATAAAAAATGATAATTATCAAAATTTTAAATAACCTTAAATAAAATATCTAATAAAACAAAATTGAGTTTCCTTTTTTTAGCGGCAGCTACCAAACAAACAGCTTTGCTGAGATGGATTTAACTTAGTATTTCCTCATGTTGGAATCTAATTTTCAAAAGTCTTTTTTCTTGTTTCAAAAGTTCTCTGGTTTAATTTGAAAAAAATTAGATAAATACAAATAAATTAAAGATAGTTTGCAAATAATTTAGATTACAATTTAAAAGATTCAAATGGATTAAAATATGATTATTTGGTTCACTATGTCTCTTTTCTTCAGCTTCCCATTTCACCACCCCTTTAGATTTTGAATTTCTCTCACTTCCTTTTCACACAAGAATAACCACTGCACTCTAGATCTTATTCACTGCTATCACTTTTTCCATACTTGTATCATACTATATATAAACCATTTGGTAGCTGTTAATATCACGTTAGTAGTCCACGCAGTCGTTGAGTCTTAACATGGGTTTCTTATGAGAAAACGTGTAGCCAACCTAAATGAATTGCAAAACAAAAAACATGACCTACATACCAGTGGTACCAACCGTAGTTATATATATAAAGATGTATAATAAGGTAGTTATATATATATAATGATGTATAATAAGGTTTTATATATATATATATATATATAAAGATGTAGTAACGTAGTTATGTCACGCTTGTAACGTAAGACACAAAATACCTGCAGTATTATAATGTAAGAGAGAATATATATATATATATATATATATATATATATATATATATATATATATAAGATGTATATCACCGTAAACCCGCCACCGTCTATCCATACCTTTGCCAGCCACTGCCTCCTCCTCCCGACCTGTCCCCAGCCGCGCTGCCACTGCCCTGTCGCTACCTCCTGTAACAAATAAACATATTGCATCAGCCACCTCCCCACCACTTTCTATTATCCCGCGCGCTTTCTCTCTCTCTCTTTGCTCCCTGCTCCCGTTGCGATCGGACGTGTTTTTGCGCTGCTCCGTTCGTTGCGTTTTGCAAAGATTAAACTTGAGCGTTTGCTCCCCATAGCGGCTTCACTTTTTCTAACCTCACTTTTTGCTTTGTATTTTACATAACCTCACTTTTAATTTGTTTTATTCTGCGTAACATAACCTCACTTTTGATTTGAAAAATGGCTGTAAATCCTGTCGAGGTTCTCAGTTCGGACGAAACCTATGTTAGACACTTTCGAATTTATGGAACACGAACCATTTTTAAATTTACTAATCCTCCTCCTGAAACTACTGAAATTGATTGGCTAAGACAAGGTTTTGCCAAAATTGTTAATGAAATGAAAGAGCGGGCCCATGAAAATGATCAGCTTGGTTTCACCTTGCACAGCTTAAACTTAAAAAGTAAAGAACCCGGTTTTGTAGCTTTCCGGCCTGTTGGTGAAATTGATGAGGACATCCTTTGGCAAATTTTCGGGGGTATTGTTCAATCAAATTCTGAATCAATTAAATCTACTGACACATTTAAAGTTGAATGTACCCGAGTTAATCTCCCTGTGGGTTCCGGGAAGGTAAGACCTGGCTTTTATAATACCTTTGATGAAGAATGTAAATCGAGACGGGGTATTGTAGTAATTAACAACAAAGACAACTTGTGTCTCCCCCGGGCTTTGGTGGTGGCCATAGCAAACGTGATTAAAGACCCCCAGTACAAAGCAATCCGAAAAGACCTGGGTAAAAGACAATCGTTTAGGGCCAAGGAACTTATTCGGCGGGCTAGGGTAGAGATCTCTGAGGAAGGTGCCGGTATCCCCGAATTGGAAAAGTTTCAGGACTTGCTAAAAGACTACAAAATCACAGTCTACAACTTTGACAGAAAAGGTCGTGATGTTTACTTTGAAGGGGCTGTTGAAAATCCTAAATTCAAAATTAACTTGCTCTTTCACAACGGTCATTATAATGTAATCAACAGTTTGACCGCTGCTTTCGCCTGTAACTATTTTTGTGAAGGTTGCCATGTTCCCTATGACCACAAAGCACATCACAGATGCTCAAACATCTGCCCTTACTGCCAAACCATCTCGCCTCCCTGTAAAGAGGAGCATGGGGGAATAGTTTGCACAGACTGCAACATGAATATGAGGAACCAGCTCTGTTTTATCGCCCATAAGGTTGATAGATGCAAAACAGTAAAAAAGTGTCTTGACTGTGGGAAACTGATTAATTTAAAAGAGAGATCCGGACCTCACATGTGCGGGGAAGTTTTCTGTAAACCCTGCAAATCATTCAAAGATCCGAATCACAAATGCTACATGCAACCCAATGATGGAAAACCTAAAACTAAAGACTATCTTTTCATTTTCTTTGACTTGGAAACAAGGCAAGACGAGTCTCTCCCCTCTGACCCTGATAAAAAAGTACATCAAGTTAACCTGTGCGTCTCACAACAGTTTTGCTTTAATTGTATCGAGTCTAGATTTTGCACGGCATGTAGAAACAGAACTAAAGTTTTTCAGGAAGAACCAGTAAAACACTTCATGGAGTATGTGATGCAAGCTCGTAAACAGTTCAAAAATGTCTGTGTAATTGCTCACAACGGGCAAGGCTTTGATTTTCAGTTCTTACTAAAACATATAATGGAAGAAACTAAATTCACTCCGGAACTGGTTATGAGGGGGACCAAAATTATTTTAATGGAAATGGACAATGTGAGATTCATTGACTCACTGAGCTATTTCCCCATGGCTCTCGCTGCGCTCCCTAACGCCTTTGAACTGCCTCCCGAGAAAAAGAAGGGCTACTTTCCCCACCTCTTCAACACTCTGGCGAACCAAAATTATGTAGGCCCTATGCCTGACAAAAAATACTACTGTCCGGAATCAATGTTTGAAAAGAAACACGAAGCCTTTGAAGAATGGTACGAGGAACAGGTGGCGAGTAACTATGTCTTTGACTTTCAAAAAGAAATCTTGGAGTATTGCATCTCTGACGTAGAGATTTTAGCTCAGGCCTCATTAAAGTTTAGACGTATTTTCTTGAAAGAATGTAACGTAGATCCTTTCCTCGAGTCCGTAACTATTGCTAGCGCTTGTAACCTGGCCTTCCGCCGTAACTTCTTGAAACCAAACACAATCGGCCTAATCCCTAAAAACGGGTACAGACTGACTGACAATCAATCAGCCGTTGCTTTACAGTGGTTAACGTGGGAAGAGGAGGAACGAGGGTTGAGGATTGAGCACGCTGGCCGGGGTAAAGAAGTTAAAATTAACGGGCTAAAAGTTGACGGGTTTGACGGGGAACGAATTTACGAGTTCCACGGGTGTTACTGGCACGGGTGCCCGAAATGTTTTCCTTACGACAGAGAGGCTCCTCTGAAGGAGGATCCCTCAGATTCACTTAATTTAAGATATGAAAGGACTCTGAAGAAAATGTCTAAAATCAGTGACTACGAAGTTGTAGTAATGTGGGAGTGTGAATTTAGAGCTTTGAAAAAGGACAATAAACTAAATCACTTGAACAACCTGCCGATCCTCAATAATCTTCCCCTCGACCCACGGCAAGCGTTCTTTGGAGGCAGAACGGGCAATTCGAAAACATACCACAAATGCGAAGAGGGAGAAACGATACAGTATGTCGATGTTTGCTCCCTCTACCCCTATGTAAATAAATATGGGAAATATCCTTTGGGCCACCCTACCATTTATGTGGGAGATAGGGAGTGCAGACAGCGAGGATTAAATGTAGATGGTTTGCTAAAATGTAAAATCCTGCCACCTCGAGATCTCTACCACCCCGTACTCCCTGTTAAAATGAATAATAAATTAATGTTTGTGTTGTGTATGACTTGCGGGGAAACTCAAAACCAGCGAGACTGTGAACATGAGAGTGATAAAAGAGCGTTAGTCGGGACTTGGACTATGGATGAAATTAGGAAGGCGATTGAGAAGGGTTACGCTGTACTGGACATGTACGAGTTGTGGGAGTACGAGGTAGCCACATACGAGAAAGGGGGATTGTTTACAGACTTTATTAATAAGTTTTTGAAAATGAAGCAGGAAGCCTCAGGCTATCCTAGCTGGTGTAATACCGAAGAGGACAAAGACAAGTACATCACAGACTATTTCCAACATGAGGGAATTCAACTGGACAAGGCAAAAATTTGTAAGAACGGGGGACTTAGGTCGTTGGCTAAATTAATGCTTAACAGTTTCTGGGGAAAGTTCGGACAGAGGGAGAACCAAACTAAAGCAACAATTGTAAGGGAATCTAAAGTCTTGTTTAAAATGTTAATCAGTCCAGAAGTACAAGTCAATAGGATTCAAACTGTTAACGAGGAAGTTGTTGTTGTTAACTGGGAATATATTGAGGAAGTGGGGGAACCTTTGACAAATGTAAATGTTGTTATTGCGGCCTACACCACAGCCCAGGCGAGGCTTAAACTGTATGAACATCTAGATGCCCTTGGAGGTCAAGTCCTTTACTATGACACGGACTCGTGTATTTATCTATACAGGGGAGGATTGTACAAGGTCTCTACGGGAGATTACCTCGGGGAAATGACGGACGAATTGGCAAGTGAGTACGGGCCCGGCTCTTATATCTTAGAGTTTGTTTCTGGGGGACCAAAGACCTATGCATACCTTGTCTGGTCAACCAAAAAGCAAAAGCTACAAACTGTGTGTAAAATCAAGGGCCTCACCCTCAATATGAAGACTTCCGAAACATTAAATTTTGAACAGTTAAAAAAGATGGTCCTTAGTGAAGCAGCTGAAATTTTAGAAATTGAAGAAAACAGAATCAGGAGGACTAAAGACAGAGATATTGTAACGGTAAGTGAAATTAAAAAGTTTAAAATCACAGGACCTAAAAGGAGGCTCGAGGGTGAGTACGACACCTTGCCATTTGGCTACCAAAAAGTTCAAAGACTTGAGTAACCCCGACAGGTTGCGTCACTCTTCCCCCTCCCCCGCTTTCTATTATCTCGCGCGCTTTCTCTCTCTTTGCTCCCTGCCGCCATAGCGATCTGACGTGTCCCTGCTCTTTACTATGAATCAACCAAAATCACTTTTTCAACTTTGTGAAAAACAAATCTGGGATCGCACCCGATGTATTAACGAACTAATTTGCCTAAACATGCCCCCAGTAATTTTCGAAAAGTTTGTAGAAACCCATTGGCGTAACCATTACGCCATAAGTCAAGAGTATATTAAAAGATTCTATGTAGGTCGCTCAGCATACTGTAATTGTTTATATTGGGATACATTCTTACGTAGACCACTTAATTATTTTATAGAAATTATCTATAGTCAATGTCCTTATGTTACATTATGCTCTAAAAACAACATTGACTTTAAAGAGTTGGTACCTCTTAGAGTACCGGACTATGTAAAAAAACCCTTGTATATAAAATATAAATGTAAATGCTATAATCCCCACTGCATGAATGTACATGAACGAATGGAGGTCTATGGCGCGGGTGACGAAAAGCCCCGTAAACCTGAAAGGGGGTCTAGTAGATCGAGGCGTCTGGCTAACACCCAGACTACTCCTTCGAAAGACCCATGTGTGAATGAGGGGTCCAGTAGATTGAGGCGCCGGGCTAACACCCCGGCTACTCCATCGAAAAGACCTCGGGTGAAAGAAGGACCCTGTACATTGAGGAGCCTGGCCAACACCTAGGCTACTCCTTGGAACGGTTCGGTGGGTAAAAAAAAAGTATAAAAAGTAAAAATACAAAAAAAATAAACGGAGGAGACAACTAGTTTGTTTTGGAAGGTCTCCACGAGTCATGGCGGTGGAGGGGCCATGACTTTACTAAAAAAAAATATATAAGTAGAAGATTTGGATAATTTTAATCATTATCAAAATGGACGGTAAAACAGCTATAGCTAATGAACTACACCGACCTGCCAGGAGAAATTATACCAGGCGTAAAGTCACCCTTAAGGGGCTAACAGACCTTTATCAGGCTGATCTCGTTGAAATGAAGCCATATTCCCAAGTTAATAAAGGGTACAAGTACATATTGACGATGATTAACTGTTTGTCCAAAGTGGCTTTTGCCGTACCGTTAAAAGACAAGTCAGGGCCAGAAGTGGCAAAGGCACTCGCTCCTATCTTAGCTAAATATAAAATGAAAAACTTTCAAACAGACCAAGGAACCGACTTTTTTAATAAACATGTAAATGCTCTAATGAAAAAATATAAAGTCAATCACTATTTTACATTTTCTGAACTTAAAGCCAGTATAGTAGAAAGATTAAACAGGACTCTCAAGTCAAAAATGTACAAACTATTTACAGCCCGTGGAAGTTACGAATGGTTAAGTATATTGCCAGAAATTGTAAAGTCTTACAACAATACAAAGCACAGGACTATAGGTATGAAACCCAAAGATTTTAAACAAAAACACGTCAAAGATATTTTAAAGAGAATAAATAAAGTTAAGAAACCAAAACACAAAATCCTTAAACAAAAATTAAAAGTAGGCGACAGCGTTAGAATCAGTAAAGTGAAAAGAGTTTTCAAAAAAGGGTATTTACCAAATTGGACAAACGAGACGTTTACAGTATACGCAATTAAACCAACAAGACCGGTAACATACATACTGCAAGACAGTAGAGGAGAGATACTCAAAGGTGGGTTTTATGCCGAAGAAATTAGCAAGTCCAAAACCGGTGACGTTTATTTAGTTGAAAGAGTATTAAAAAGGAAAGGAGACAAACTCTTTGTACGATGGAGGGGGTATGATAGCAGCCATGACAGTTGGATAGATGCTAACGACCTCCGTTAGTGAGGGACAACGACATGCTTATGCTAATGACCTACAGGCCGGCCACCTGGCTTAGTGCCGATGACCGGAGCCCGGCCATCTGGCTGACCATCTGGCTGACCATCTGGCTGACCATCTGGCTGACCTCTGTTAGCGAAAGGAAATGACATGCAACCACGTAGGATATTATCTTAGATTGATGTTTCCTGTCCTGCGGTAACGAGGCAACGTGACATGCAAAAGCGCTCAACCGTGTCTAAAGTCACTCAACCGTGTCTAGAGTCACTCTACCGTGACTTAAAAGCTTGCACGTGAAGTGATTACTTAAAACCAAAGCAATTAGTTGTATGTAACCAGTCACGATGCGGCTTGTAAAGCAGGAAGTCGAAATCCCTGTTCAAAACTTTGACGAATATTTCACAGGCTCCGGTATGGTAAAAAAGAATAAGCACGGTGTTTTATTGCCAGATTCGATACGTTGTATTATAGTGGGGCCCAGTTCATGTGGAAAAACTAATGTCTTATTTAATCTATTATTTGATCCAAACGGTCTGAGATTTGAAAACATTTATATATTTTCAAAATCCCTCTATCAGCCTAAATACAAATTACTTAAACAGGTTATGCCTAAGGAGGTTGGGTATCATGAATTTGACGATAATAGTTTAGTTATACACCCAAATCAAGCTAAACCAAACTCTATAATGATTTTTGACGATATTTCTGCCGAAAAACACAATAACATTAGAAACTACTTTACCATGGGGAGACATAACAATTTAGATACATTTTATCTCGGACAGACATACAGCGCTATTCCCAAACAACTGGTGAGAGACAATTGCAACCTTATTATTCTATTTAAACAAGACGATAAGAACTTACGACATGCTTACAACGATCATGTCACTACGGACATGTCATTTGACAAATTTAAAGAAATATGCGCTCGAGCGTGGCTTGATAATTTTGGATTCCTAGTTATTGACAAAACTTTGGACCCTTATAAGGGAAGGTACAGAGTGGGAATGGACAGTTTTATAGAAGCTTTCTAATGGGTCGCTTCTACTATTATAACGATATAAGGGGATTTGATAAAAAACTTCATAACGTAAGGTCTAACCTCTGTACATATTATTACAAGGATAAAAAGAAATTTTGTGGAAACTATTGCAGTAGGAAGGGTAAACACGGCCATCCGTTCAATAAAAGGTGTTGGAGACATAAAAAACCTCCAAGCACCGCGATACTACCACCCGTAGTTTTATTAATGATATCTGCGAGTGAGAGAACATATAATAGAGATACTTGGTTAAACTTTTTACAAAAGTGTGAGGAACAGAGTGTACCCTTAGAGTTAGTAATTTATCATGAGGACATGAAAAATGTAACAGTGAGGGACCCTCAAAATATAATCTCTAGATTTAGACCCTTTCCGGATATATTTGGTAAAGTATTGCCTTTACGTAACCTTCATGGTAGTATTAATTTTGCTCAGATTGTTTTGAGAATGTTGGAGTACGGTTGCAAAATACCTCACGCGATCGGTTGTATAGTTTTGACAGAGAGAACTATTCCCATCAGGTCGCCTATTAGTATTTATAACACATGCGTATATCTCAAATGTTATATTGACATTAGTTATAATACAGCCTGGGGGCCGATTCCTGACGATACTCCCAAAGGACCTAGGGGTAAACCTTTTGCTGCCGTAAATAACTACTGCCAGGGGTTATATACTACAGAGTTTTTAAGAGCAGCCCTGCCCACAGTGACCTCACAGTGTGAGATATTTGGTATTAGTTTAAAAAACGGTGTATATAGAGTGACAAATCAAACATTATTTGAACAGTGGAAAACATTTACAGGGACCAACCCGTGTGAGTTTTGGCTTCTCAACTCGTATTTAATGTACAACAGACATCATGATAAACCATTGAGAATGTTGAGCAAGTATATGGAAAAAACCGTTGAGAACGACAAGTATATAGTAACACATATATCCCAATGGAGAGACAATGTAAAGCGAGCCTTTGTTTTTAAAAGTTTAACAAACCGTTATGTAATACCGAGACACAGTCTTGTAAGAGAGGAAAGTAGATATTATAAAGGATTAGACTTTAGTGCTGGTGTTTCTTTGAAAGATGTAATACGTTACATGAAAAGATGCAAGAAGCGTGCCCTGTTTTTTAGACAGGTTGAACTACCTTAAATCTAAATGTGATTGCTAAAATCTATCATTTATGACTATGGAGCGAAACAGTAAACAACTGACTAGCCGACTCATAGAGTTGCGTAATGCTATTAAACGCAAATATAAACTTTTTAAGGAGGGTGCTGCTGAAAGTGATATTTTGCTTGAGAAGCAGTATAAACCGATTATTCAAGAACTTAGAAAAACGACAACAAACACAGCAGACATAAAAACTGAACCTGAAACCTTTAAAGAAGAGCCAATGGAATACGATACCACAGACGATGAAGGAGAAATAACTGAATTTATCCCAGCGAGTGTCTCTACACCTGAAACCAGCGGGTTAAAGCAAATTGTATCAACCCCTACGGGACTGGAAACAGCGTCCCAATATATCGAAAACCAGTTTAGTAACCCCATGACAGTGAGATATATGACAATGCTTTTAAAGGATGCTAGCGGTAAGGTCCGAGTTATTGACCACGATTATGGCCCTAGATACGAAGGCAGTACTCTAATGATGGGAGATAAGGTGTTAGACTTTGACAACGATGGAACTATTCTAATAAACAACACAAGATATAGTCCTACTGAAGGCTTGTATGAGCTCATATTTAAGAGAACCCCTGACGAGGATATATACAATAAAGACGATCTTAATACCTATAAGAGTATTATTATCGCCACCAACGCTCACAAGAAAGGTTACAGATTCCACAATGCAATTAGAAGGGACAACAACCTAAAGTACAGAAGAATTATTAAAGACCTATTCCCGGCCAAAGCGGGTAAGGGTCTAGCGTGGAAGAATGCAAGATCTCGTGATATAATACATTGGGATGACGCCAATGAATTAGTGGATCGGTTGCGACACATTGCTATGTCAACAGAGAGTGGAAACAGAGTACATAGCAATGAAATACTAAGTATCGTGGAGGAACTGAGAGAGGCCGGCTTTATAAAAGGAGCTGGCAACAGTAGATTTAAAGCATTACTAAAATGACCATTGACAAGTTTGGACGTAGTAGCCGAAAATCCCGAGGTGAGGCCGTCAAGGGCCCCAAGGGAGAGGGTTTTAATTTAACGCCCGACGGTGACTACGATATTCAAAATAAACGGTTATGTAATCTAAAAAGACCTGCAGACGATAACGACGCGGTGACAAAAAAGTTTATGTCTGACAATACCTTGATTTTAGATGAAAAAAAAGAGTATTTTGACGCTAATAAATGTGTTATTCGACATGTAAAAGTACCACAAAATTCCGACGACGCCGCTACAAAATATTACGTAGACTACAAATGTATTCCTTTTACAGGAGAACATTATATTATAGGAAACAAAATACTAAGAGACGTACGGGATGCCGAACAAGAGTATGATGCTGTAAACTTGCGGATGTTAAAAGAATCATCAAAATCAGCCTTAAAGCTCGTAGATAACACTTTTTATGATTGTCAGTCAAAGCAAATAAAAAATCTGTCGGATCCGACAGATTTTCAAGACGTACTTAACTTAAATTATATTGTAAGACTATTGGGTAAAGTTCTATTTGATATTTACAATACCTTAGGAGCTCCAATACAGACAGACAAGGACACGTGGGTCAAATTAAATGTTGTAAATAAATACTTTTTAGATGAAAATACACGACAATTCCGTAATAAAGATGATGATGAAGAGGAAATTATAGACACGGACCCTTTCCCCAGTTTCCTCAGGACGGGATCCGGTTTAAAAACACATTAACTGGCAAACACTAATTAGTCTTCGCCGAGCCGTTCAACATGCGGGTTGTTTTATTGTTTTTTCTGCCTCTTGCCTCGTGCAACAAGTCGATAGATTTTTTGACTTATTACGGGTATTTGGAAAAAAACGCTTTGACACAAAACATTACTTCTGCAGTAAGACAATTTCAAGAGTACTTTCGTCTTGAACCAACGGGGGTGTTTGATAACGATACTTTGGCCCTCATGTCCACGCCTCGGTGCGGTCACCGAGACAATATACTACCGTTCTCGGCTTTACCCAATAGAAAGTGGAATACATCAGTAATAACGTGGTACCAATACGGAACACCACAGCACCCCGACCTGATACAGAAAGCTTTTGATGTATGGGCCAAACACGCGAATTTAACATTTAAAAAGGATATAAATAATCCAACAATAATTATATCATTTTCTACGGGTAGACAACATGTGTTTTATTCTAGACACGATACCTGCCCCTATGACTTTGACGGTCCTGGGTTAGTTCTCGCCCACGGCTATCTCCCCAATACGGGGTATGCTTCTACAGACATCCACTTCGATTCGGAAGAAAATTGGGATTTTACTATGAATTTACCACGCTATGGAAACATTTCGTTCTTTTTAACTTTGGTTCATGAGATTGGACATACCCTTGGTTTGGATCATTCAGGTGATGATAAATCAGTAATGTTTCCTTTTAACAGGGATCCTACAGGGATTGTTGACTTGAACGAATACGAGCTAAGCAACGATGACAGACTCGCTATGGAGTATCTTTACGGCAAGCCCACTAAAACATTTGCAACCATTCCAAAAATAAATACAACAGCAGCCACACCCACTACCGTTACAACGCCTAGCAGTACAACAACAACAACAACAACAACAACAACTACAGCCGTAACACCACCCGAAATATTTGAAAAACGCGATATTTGTGAATTAAAAGGTCAAATTGATACGTACGTTATTGTGAACAAAAGGATATTTGCTTTCTTTAGGGATTATGTATGGATTATTAGTCTAAACCCTGCAGATAGGATTCCTGAGGATTTAACACGACCAAGAAGAATATCACACTGGCTCAAATTCTTACCACGAAATTTTACTGAAATATCGGCCATTTACCAACGGCCTAACGGTGAAATCGCGTTATTTACTGACAGTGAGGTGTTTTTATTTAGATACCCTTCACTGTCCTTGATTACAATGTATAATGTCAATACCATAGCCGGTAGAATGGTACATAAAGTTAACGCGGCCTTTGCAACTAACACGGGGAAGAGCTACATGATTATTGACGATTGGTATCTGATTGAAATAAACGAGTGTAATTATACGGGTGTTTTTATGGGTATGGTCTCGTCTACGCTTTACGGTATCCCAGCCCACTGTAGCGGTGCCTTTAGATATATAAACGGGATGATTTACTTTACCACATCCAGTGGCTCGTTATAATACAGTGAGTACACAAACGCTGTGTCTCGTACGGTGCCTGACATTTTTGAAGTTTTAAATATCCCGTGTATACGTGAGTCACTACTAAATAAACTCTACGAGGTTATTAGATATTTACAATAAATGGCTAAAAACAGAAGGAAACCTCTCAGACGTAAGCTAGCGGTCGTACGAGGTGGAGGTATTGTTTCATCCGTTCTTAATAAGGCCATAGACCTCCTACCTGTTGAATTACATTTGCCTGGAGGATATCAATTTTGCGGTCCTGGCACGAGATTAAAAGAGAGATTGGCAAGAGGAGACAAAGGAATAAACGGTTTGGACGAGGCCTGTAAGGTCCACGACATAGCATACTCGCGGTATTCCGACAGCGAGCGGCGAAGGCAAGCTGACAAAGAGTTGGCGGAACGCGCTTGGCAAAGATTCAAGTCTAGTAACGCCAGTGTTGGTGAGAAAGCCGCTGCTTGGGCAGTCACCACGGCCATGAAAGCAAAATCAAAATTGGGGGGAGGCCGTAAAAAGAAACGCCCCGTTAAACGTCCTCGGGGCAGAGGGTTGTATCTTAGGCCTTATAGGAAGGATGGTGCGGGTAGTAAGAGAGGTGCAGGTAAGGGGAGAAAAAGGCGAACGAAAAAAAAAGCATCTCGATACCTGTAAAACCGCTAACAAATTACGATTTAATCAAATACGCGAGGTTATTAAAGATTCCTAACTTTAGAGGGGTTTACATGAGGGACAGTTTACCGAAACGCCCCAAAAAATGTGAATCTGCTATAGTTAACCTGGACAGTACAGCTAATCAAGGTACCCACTGGGTTTGTTATAAAAAGATTAATAAGAAAGCCTATTATTATGACAGTTTTGGAAACCTAAGACCACCACCAGAAATCTCACGATACTTGGCGGACTGTGAACTTTACTATAATTACGAAAGACAACAGACTTTTGACTCAGTTGTTTGCGGACATCTTTGTTTAAAGTTTCTCTGTAATTATAATGTTTTGTCTCACGGGATCAACTAGTGTTCTATCCCACGAGCTAGCATTTCCCATAGATGTTAGCAAGGGTGAATGGGAACTTGGTTTAATTGAACTGACCACTTATAATTCTATACCAAACATTGAGAAAGGCATTAATGATAAGTTTTACTACGGTGATGATAAAAGTATTACAATTCCTGAGGGCTCTTACGAGATCGAGGACATTGAAAAATACATACAGTCTCAACTGCCGAAGAAAAAAGTAACATTTACGTTAAAGCCAAATAATAACACTTTAAAAGTTACAATATTTTGCTCTGAAAAAGTTGACTTTACTAAAGAACATTCATTGGGAACACTCTTGGGCTACAAAACACAAATATACGAGGCTAATAAACATCATGTTTCTGAACTGCCTGTGGATATAATTAAAGTTAATTCAATACGGGTCGAATGTAATGTCACACGCGGGTCGTACCTAAACGGAGTCGAGGGTCATGTGATACACGAGTTTTACCCGGCCGAACCACCGGGGTATAAAATAGTTGAGCTCCCGAGAAACGTGATTTACTTACCGGTAATCAGTCAAAGGATCAATACCTTAACAGTGTCCATAAAAGACCAGGACGGTAATCTTGTTAACTTTCGCGGAGAAAGAATCTCGATTAGACTACATTTAAGACAGAGTAATGGGGCTACTATTTAGGGGAATGCCTACGGGGCAGTCGGTCAGTAGTGTTCAGAAAGCCAAGGTGTTAACGTGTAAAAACATATCGTTTCTTCGTTCTATCGGTTTTAAAGTAATAAAAAATGGCGCTATTGGCGATAGACAGCCCGGCTGTATACGATGATTTGATAACAGGGATGGAATTTCACACGCACTTACCCTATGCAAATTCTACTTTCAATAATAATGATGAAATAAGAATACCAATATTACAGCAAGATATAATAACTGCGCCTTTTGAAAGCTTTATGTTAATTCACGGTAAAGTCAGCGCTAAAAAGACGGACGGGACTCCTCAGGATGTTTCCTTTGTAAATAACGCAGTGGCCTTTATGTTTGAAGAAATCCGGTACGAGATTTGTGGCAAGGAGATTGACAGAACGAGAAATGTTGGTATTACTACAACTTTAAAGAATATCCTGTCCATTCGCGAGGAAGAAAAAAATACTTTTAAAAACGCCTGCTGGCTAGGCCCTGGTAATTCTGAAAAAGTAACAGATTTTGTATATTCGATCCCATTAAAACATTTGTTAGGGTCTGCCGAAGATTACAAAAAGGTGCTAGTGAACGTAAAACAGGAATTGATACTTTTACGCTCGGCTTCAGATATTAACGCTGTAAAGTTAGCGAACGCCGGTACTTTAGATTTAACATTAGAAAAAATTTATTGGCGTATACCTCACATAACAATCAATGACGCTCAAAAATTAAAACTGTACAAATATATAGAGAAAGACCCTGCAATACATGTTCCCTTCCGCCAGTGGGACATGATTGAATACCCGAACCTGCCGAGTACGGAGACATTCTCCTGGACACTGAAAACGTCTACTCAGACAGAAAAGCCCAGGTATATCGTACTCGCCTTTCAAACAGACAGAAAAAACGACTTAACAAAGGACATGTCACAATTTGATGCCTGCAACCTAACTGATGTAAAACTTTATTTAAACTCAAACTTTTACCCGTACGATAACCTTCGAGGAAATATTACTTTAATGTATGATATGTTTGCTGCCTTCCAAAACTCGTATTATGGAAGAATCGGTTCGCCTATATTAAATTTTGACGATTTTAAAGCAAAGTGTCCTCTGTATGTAATTGACTGTTCAAAACAGGACGATACTATTAAAACAGGGCCTGTAGACGTAAGGCTCGAAATTACAACAAAAAGGGCCTTTCCAGGTAATACTTGGGCATACTGCCTTTTACTACATGATATACATTATTCCTATAAGCCTATAACGGGAGATGTCAGGAAAATCTCGAGTTAGTTTTTCCAACCCGGTAGTTACAGAAATATACAGTTTGCCAGAAGAAGACAGGAAATCAGATTGGGAACTCATGGCACGGGACCGAGCCAGGTTTTTGAGACGTATCAAATTAACAGAAGAAAAGATTTCCCGA
Organism: Allygus modestus; assembly: GCA_963675035.1. Taxonomy (NCBI): domain Eukaryota; kingdom Metazoa; phylum Arthropoda; class Insecta; order Hemiptera; family Cicadellidae; genus Allygus; species Allygus modestus. The sequence continues at coordinate 156,980,187 of OY776112.1, read as the reverse complement.
GTAATTTTTAAACAGTGGACCCTGAGGGTCACGTGACTCATATTTTAATCAAAGGGGTGGGGGTAAAAGATACATTTATATGTCCAAAAGAGATAATTAATCAGTCTCTTTCTTGAACTCGTTGGGTAAACATGGGTTACAACGGTTGTGTTAAGATTGAATACTTTAAAGACGGGCTTTTAATCAAAACGGATTACTTAGACTGTTGTGTATTTAATACCGCTAGTGCAAAGTTTCAACTACCCTCGGGGGCTGATAGCATTATTGTTAATTGGTGTACAGATTTTGATAATAGCGAGACTTCAGAAGACGAATATTAAATATGGCTTTGCAAGAATTTATAATCATTCCTAAATGTAAAGAGCCAATAGATTTAATGACTGGAGTATTTTTAAAGTCAGTCCATTTCTTGGACCCCGAATTAACTAAAAGTATTGTGACGGGTATTTTTAAAAGTCGAGACAATAGTCTGGGTGTATTGATTAAAGGGAGAAAAGGTGTTGTGTTTTGGTCTTACGATTCTTTCTGTCAACTAATTGACAGGTTTAACGAAGTAACTTTGGCTTTATTGGGGAATTATCAGTGTTTCATAACTATAGACGCGGGGCCTAGCATAAAGGTTAACAATATTTTTGGGCATCAGTACGTTTGTGTCTCTGATGGAGAACACTCCTTGGCTCTTAACCGTCACGAGTGGGATCAACTTGTAAAAAATATTCCTTTAATTGGTCGCGAGGTATTGCAATTATTTTATATTGAGGATATTATACAGGTTTATATTAATTAGGTTTTAACCGATGCTGAAACCTGTACAGATCAATTACCGCCTCACGTAGCCGACCGTTTATATCAGGAAATTTTATTATGGAAGCTATAGTTCAATTCCACGGCTTCAAAAGCAATACAAATAGATTTATTATTAAAGAACTTGCTATAGTTGGGAGGTCGTATAGAACACAGATTGTGTTCCGACCTCCATACAGCTTTGATTGTTTAAATAGCAAGATGAAAAGAACAGCCCGCTGGCTGACTCGTCATTATCACCACATTAAGTGGGACGATGGCGAAGTAGAGTATAGTGAGGAGCTTTTAAGCTCACTCTGTAAGCCTTTTGAAACTATTTACACAAAAGGTTTGGAAAAGGCTCAATTTCTTCGGGAATTTCACCCTAATGTTAAAGAAATAAATGAAAGTTTGTATATAGATGATGATTTTACAGTAGCTTGCATTATACATAAAAATAAAAATGAAAACTGCGCTTTGAAGTCCGCAAAGTACTACGCTCGAAAAATATTTTCGAGTGGGGCCTAATAAAAAATAAGGTCCGGCAGTCGCTCACTCATCAGGCAGGGTTAAACCCTTTGTAAGTCCAGGGGTGTGGGGAGGTTGGCCTAAAAAACCGTGAAACCGTTTGTTGTAATCCTCCGACTGTCAGGGAAAAGCGGATTGAAAAGCGCGACAAAAAAAATATAAAGTAAAAAATTTTCTGTCTATTTTCTAGGCTAAAATGAAAGGACACAGTCTTAGTAAATAGCCTATTGGGGTAAACAGAGAACAAAAATATAAAAAAGGAGGTAGCATTTTGTTATGGAGTGGCTACCACAGTGAGAGGCGATGGTTGGGGCCTCTCACCCCAGAGGTTAGGCCTCCAGGGGAAGCTCTGGGTAACCAAAAAGAACGCGCCGACGCTCCTACGGCCTAGCCTAAAGGCTTACCGTGGTGTGGAAACGCGAGCGTTCAAAATTATAGTTTAAAAAACAACATACCTTTATAACGTGTAAATTACCCAATCTGTGGAGAACTCGTACTCACACGCGAGGCACTTGTAGTCAAGCTTCCACGAGTAGATTAAAGTAGCGCACGATATAATATTATTACAATAGTGGTACGTTAGTCTAAAATGTGGGGTAACTTCGACACAGTGCCCGTCACTACAAAACCCGAATCTGAAAAAGGGCTCAAAACTACCACAAAACACCGTGGACTCTGTACACGGCGAATCCATGGTGCAGACTGAGACGACGCCGCTACAAACACTGTGGGCGGTCGAGCCAAGCGTGACTCGGCGATGCGGTCCGGCGACTAACTCAAGGGGCGCGCCCTAACCGTCATACCGCCCGCATAACGACATGTGGATTAAAAAACGTGTTTTTACAGTGAAACGCTTTTGATGTAATTGTACTCACCTACAGTCCAGGGAACGGAGGGTCTTCGCAGTCCAGGCCTCTTCCGTCTCGTTTGCCTCAAAGTTGAGGCAGTAGCAGCGGATGAGGATCGGATTTATCCGTTTCCGCTTCCAGCAGGCAATGCACCTTTGGAGCGGAGGTCGAGGCTCGGAGAGCGAATATCCTATCGACTCCACCTTGGTGTACCTCGTTTCATTTACCAAGTCGTCTCCCTGTAACATAAAAGCAAGAATAAAACAACAATAATAACTAATAAAGGATTTGATTACCTTTCATTACTTTAAACTTACCCAGAAGCAGTTTGAACAAGTCTCTAATAAGTTATATTCAAAATAATGAAAATGTTGTTTTAAAATCCAGCAATGATTGTGATGTTCTGATATTAGTAATTGTTTAATTAAAAATGGTACGTCTAAATTTTGAATTTGGAAAAGTCTAGGGAGGTCTGAACAGATTTGCTGGCAGCAAAGTTGAGTTAAGCTCGGAGGCGACATCACGGCTAACTGAGAGAGGAGCACAGTGTGGGGGGCGTGGCTAACGGGACTCACGGAATCTGCGGGCTGTGATTGGTCGGCTGTTTACACCGGTGTTGGAAGGGATATTGCGTATAAATACGGGCCTCTGGCCCGGTGTTGTGGTACTATGCACTCTGCAGTGATTGTTTTAGTTATCATGTTGTTCCAAGTTTTAGCTCTCGTTTGCCTTCGCTTGGTGATTGGTTTCGACCAAGATGAAAACATCCCGCCCAATAATCAGGTAATCAAAGTCTCAAACAATTACACTATAGATTTACCCACTATAAATTTAGTAGTTTACTTAGTTAATAAATTTTTTTCAGGATCTGTCATCGACGACTCCTCAAGATGGTGACCAAACACCCCAACCTCTTAGTCAGGACATGTTTTTTGCTGATGATCTTGACGTGCTCTCTATACGTGCAGTAAGTAATTTGTTTTCTCTTTTTTTTTAAACTTTATGGTAGGGTTAGTATTAATAGAATGTGTATACTTAGACAGTTTATTTTTTTGTTTTCAGAGCGGTTCGGGACTGAGCAGTTTATCCCAGCGCCTGTCACAACAGGTAAAAAACGTACTTACAAATATTTTTTTAAATACAAGAGTTTAGGTTTTACATTGAAATGAGGTTAATTATAATTTTTTATTTTTTCAGAGTGGGTCTTCTACGGTTAGCGGATTACAATCCATATCTCAGGTGGGTTAATTTATTTAGTTTTTATATTCGTTATGATTATATTAGCCTTTATAACAGCGTTTGTTTATACATGTTTTTATGTGTTTAGGAAGAATATAACGGAAGGATAACACAAATGTTAAGATTGTCTGGCGAGTCTGGGGTATATATCGAGACCTCGCGGACCTTCCTTGATGACGGCAGTTTGTTGACCAGAAATAGGTTTACGGTTAGTATGGGTTTTATTCCGTGTTTTTTTCAACGTTTATAGTTTTTTATTTATTTAATAATATTATTTGGTTTGTGTTTTTTTTTGTTACAGGACGATATTGCCAGTCTAAGCCCTGAGGCCCGGGAGGCGATCTCTCAAGGTTTAGAAAATGTAAGTCTAAATTTGATTTTATTTATCTGTTGCAGTATGATCTTGGTGTAAGTCCTGAGCTTATAGAGACTAGCATGCGAGAGTTAGGAACTGTAAGTTTTATATTTTTTTATTTATCTTATTTAGCAATACTTGCACGTAGAGGTTAGGGGTTGTTTGTGGTTTTCTCTAACTCTAATGTTTTTTTTCAGTGGCAGAGGCCAGCATCTCCTGTCAGGCGGACGATGCCTAATATTATTAGACGAGGCACCTCGGTAAGGACATATCATTGCTATGTGATTTTTAGCGTTAATAATGTAGTAAACAATAAAATAATAAGATAAATTACAATATACTGTTTTTTCAGGTAAGGGACCGGTCTCCACGCCCCCAGCCCGATACCCCAATTACGACGTATGCGGTTCATCAGGCTAACACTGAGGTGATTAATTATTATTATATAGGTACTTGTTTTTTTTTCCACTTGCTTATTTTTAGAATTGTATAATTGATTTTATATTTTCTTTTTCAGCTCGTCGGTAGTGATGGCGAGTCCCAGTATTTTATCAGCGAGGATGGATACCTGCTCTCTATACGTGCAGTAAGTATTTTGGTGTATGGGGGAGTATATAGTTTTAAGTACGGGTATTTTATTACACTAATTGTATTTTGTTTTCAGAACAACCCCAGAAGCGTCAGATTTCCGCCACGGTACCGCCAGGTGACAGAGTCAACTTTTACTCAGCGGAGACTCGAGCTATGGGCGGAAATTAGGAACACCTACGAGACGGGGTTGTACTCGTTTGGAGAGAGGGCCGTTATCGCTGGGGACGGCTGGTGCCTCACACGCTTAATGGTATGTTTTGGTATGGTATGAGTATGGTATGGTGTTGATATTGTATTGTATTGTATGGGTATCTGATACCTTTGTTTTTTTTATTTACAGAGGGGTGGTGAACCGGTAAGGCGTCCTCACCTGGCCGAACCCCCTCTACGGATAACATCTGGTGGGCCGGTTTCTATCCACTCAGAGGAAACGAGCGCGAGGACGCTGATAAGCCATCTACACTATACGGTTAGTATCGTCGTATTGTTTAAAGTATTTTTTTAGTCATAGGTTTTAATGATGGTGTTAACGGTCTCTGTTTTTTTCAGGGGCAGAACGTAACAGGTGCAAGGATGGAGGAAGAGGATGTGCGTCGGCGGGACAGGGCTCGACCAAACAGCCCTACACCCTCAAGGGTACTCCCCTCCTGGTCTAGCAGACCTTCACTACATAGTCTTGTAAGTAATAAGGTTTAACAGTTGCGTATGTTTGATATACATTTTAGGTTTTAGTTATAATAATAATATAAACATTATTTACAGGGGCAGAACGTAACTGGGATTAGGGCGGTGCCTGCAATTCCGTTTGCTGATCGGGACGAGGTTGGTGCAAGGGTGGAGGGGGATGTATTCGCCTTTCCCTCGGGCTCGAGAGCTCCCAGACTTTCGGTAATTTTTATTTTGTTATACTGTTGTATTTTTTTTGTTTTTTACTGTGTGTGTGTGTGTGTACCTTGTGATAATTGATCGTTTTGTTTTTTAAAGTCAATACCGGAAGTCCACATTGCTGCCTTGGAGGAGAGGGTGAACAGGCCGAGCACCGGTGCAAGGGAGGTAGCGGGACCGTCAAGACGGGTTGAACCTATTGTAAGTATCTTTATCGGGGGTTAGGGTTTGTTTTTTTTGTTTTGTTTTGTAAACTTGTATTATATTTAATTTGTAATGTTTCAGAATTTAAGGTGTGAGGAACGAATGCCCGCGGTCGACCCCCCTGCCGATTGCGCCGTCTGTCGCTTTGAGGAAGGCCTGTTACGGCTGAGGATGCGGCTTTTTGAAATGGTAAGGTTCCAAGTCATTCGTTTGTAAGATATAGGACAATAATTAACTTTAAAATAGATTCTTACCTGATGTGGTTTTCAGGAGCGTGGGACAAGATAATAATTAACTTTACGAATAGATTCTTACCTGATGTGGTTTTCAGGAGCGTGGGACAAACACCACCGAGGATGTTCCGGGCATCGTCAACCGGATCGCGGCCGTCCGGACAGAGCTGGCTGAAGCACTGACGTTGTCACGGAACGCCTTGGAGGACACGGAGATCGACCAAATCCGGGAGATCGCTCCGGCTGTGTGGGAGGAGCTCCGTGCCACCATGGAGAGGATCCTCACCTATAATGACAGGAGGATGGATAATCTTATTATCCGTGGCACGCCTCCTCCTACAGAACAGCCGAGGTACATTGTGTGCCAAATATGTATAAGTGCCCTCCCAACTGTAGCCCTCCACCCCTGTGGGCATGCATTGTGCCCGGCTTGTAGCCGCCGGGTCACCTGCTGCCCCTTTTGCAGGACTGTTGTTAACAGCCGCACGAGGTTGTTTTTTAATTATTAGGTTTTTTTTAATGTTGTATTTTTTTTAAATTATTGTAAATTTGTAAATTATTGTTTCACTGTATAATATTGTATTAAAGTAAGTCTTGAATTGTTTTTTCTAAGTGCCAAGGCAGTTTAAAGTCCTGCATTGTTTCACTGTATAATATTGTATTAAAGTAAGTCTTGAATTGTTTTTTCTAAGTGCCAAGGCAGTTTAAAGTCCCCAATTTTTTCACTGTATAATATTGTATTATGGTAAATTAAAATTATTTTTTCTAAGTCCTAAGGCAGTTTAAAGTCCTGCATTGTTTCACTGTATAATATTGTATTAAAGTAAGTCTTGAATTGTTCAAAAACGTAAAGTACATTTTTATAAATTATTTGTAAAGAAAAACTATTTAAGCTATAGACATTTTTTGAAGTCTACACAATATTGTATTAAAGTAAGTCTTGAATTGTTTTTTCTAAGTGCCACATTGTTTCCCTGTATAATATTGTATTATGGTAAATTAAAATTATTTTTTCTAAGTCCTAAGGCAGTTTAAAGTCCTGCATTGTTTCACTGTATAATATTGTATTAAAGTAAGTCTTGAATTGTTTTTTCTAAGTGCCAAGGCAGTTTAAAGTCCCCAATTTTTTCACTGTATAATATTGTATTATGGTAAATTAAAATTATTTTTTCTAAGTCCTAAGGCAGTTTAGAGTCCTACCTTGTTTCACTGTATAATATTGTATTAAAGTAAGTCTTGAATTGTTCAAAAACGTAAAGTACATTTTTATAAATTATTTGTAAAGAAAAACTATTTAAGCTATAGACATTTTTTGAAGTCTACACAATATTGTATTAAAGTAAGTCTTGAATTGTTCAAAAACGTAAAGTACATTTTTATAAATTATTTGTAAAGAAAAACTATTTAAGCTATAGACATTTTTTTTGAAGCCTACACAATTTGCAATTTAATACATTTTACTAAGTTTTAATAACAGTTCAGCTTAAGTGTTTAATTCTGTATTACAACGTAAGAAATAAATAAATGTTCTTTTTTAAAATGATTTTTTACTTACTTACCTGGTGTGTGTGATGTGTTGTGGTCCAATGCCTGGTACGGACTGAAGTTGCTGGTTAAATTCGGCTGAGTAGAGTCACACAGTTGCGTAAGGAACGCTCAACTATGATAGATAGTAACCATACGATAGTCACTTGGCGGTTCCATAACCAGATGTCACTGATTGATCACTAGTATTAATGACATGAGTATCACTAGTATTAATGACATGAGTCGGCGTTTTGGTCGATCATAACTCATGTCATTACGCGAGGCCACTGAGGCGTCGTTGTCCCGATTTGATTTGTGGCAAGCGATAAGCTTGATCGCCCAAGCGCGACCCGGCGATGCGGGCTGCTCTCTCTTACATTATAATACTGCAGGTATTTTGTGTCTTACGTTACAAGCGTGACATAACTACGTTACTACATCTTTATATATATATATATATATATATAAAACCTTATTATACATCATTATATATATATAACTACCTTATTATACATCTTTATATATATAACTACGGTTGGTACCACTGGTATGTAGGTCATGTTTTTTGTTTTGCAATTCATTTAGGTTGGCTACACGTTTTCTCATAAGAAACCCATGTTAAGACTCAACGACTGCGTGGACTACTCACGTTAATTGTAAAATAAAATCAATAAAAAAAACACTATTTAATTTTAATATATGTTACATTTCATATAACAAAATTGTCAAGTTGTGAGAGAAAATATTCACTTACAGAGTTTATATGCCTGATATAATTACAATTGTTATTTTCTTGACTTTACATTAAGTAACCTCAAATTATGATTTCTTTTATACTATTAATTAAGATTCAAAAGTATTATACAAATCATATACATTATAAAAATACTTAGAGAAGTGACAAAAATGTGCTACAATATAACAATGTCATACCTCTATGGTCTCTTTATGTTTTACATCCTATCCTCACTCTATTGCCTTCTGAATTGGCTCTGGCTGTCAGTTCAGTTTGAGAAAACATTTCACTTAAAACAGTCCCTAACCTAACATAATATTTTAGCATTTTAATTTCATTTCAAGCTTTAAATAAATAGGCCAATCTGTACCATTTGGGTTATTAACTTCTTCCCTACATATTAGAAACTGTTTTTATACTACACTGTCTTTTTAGTTTGTTGGAAATATAATTTGGCTAGTATGAAAGGCTAAATTTGGTTCTGACAGATTGATTAGATGGGTAGTCCTAGCTTGTTATTAAATACTTAATGATATGTAGGCTTAATGTTTCTTTAACAAAATTACATTTACATAAATTCTAAGGTTAGCTCCCCTAAACTGTTAACATTTTGAAAAGAATAACTTAACGCAGGTACAATTTAAGTTAGGGCCTAAGTTTAGAAGCAGGTTTGTACATAGATTTTACATAAAGTTGTTTCAATTGTGTAGGCTAATTAGAAGTAAATACTTAAAAACATGTAGGCTATGTATGTACTGTTATAATGCCCCCTCATTTATTTGTAAAAGGAGTTTACGAATTGCACAAATAAACGATTAAACTGGTTGGAAAACTAGGTCATATCAATCTATACAGTAGTTCTTGCTGTAGGCTAATGTTTCATTTGTAACTATAACTCTATTTACACTAAACATTTATGGAAAGTAAAACATAATGGTAATAAACATTTGATGATAACATTACTAAATAAAAACTAACTTATTTACAAAATCTTGAAATAAACACTGCATAGGCTATGTCCTACATACTGCTGTTGTTAGGGTCAAATACCTTGTAGGCCTAGTCTTTCTTTTAAATGTTCACTTCTACTCTCTTCAATAATCCTTCATTCACTGGTGAATGTCTTTACAGTTTGCATTTAAATCCACTTTCACTTAAATAAGCGTCCTTTTATTTTTTAAACTAAAAACTTGGCAACTTGTTACACATGTAGGCTCATCTAACTCTATTTAAACATGATTGACTAACCAAACTAAACTAACTATTTACAATGTTCTGAATCTTTTAAGACTTGAAATATTGTAGGGTCCCTTCATACATAGGCTAAATTTATTATATAGGCTATTAAATTTTATTACACAGACTGAATTTATCTGAATTTATGTCTTTGTATCTATACAGCAAGTTTATTTAAATTTTCCCCTCTCATCAGAACTTAACTAAATTATTACTTCCATTTTTAATCTATTAAATTGTAATTTATTACTCCGTCTTCTTCATTGTCTTCTTGGTTTCGATTACACTGCTTCCAACTCACATCTTCTCCGAACAGCTAGCATTCCAATCCTAATTTATTAATCTTCTCAAACTTAACTTTATTTTATTTTATCATTATTATTATTCTGGCTTTGCCTATCGTTCTGCGATTCATTACTATTTATATTTATTTCTTGCACACTGGCACTATTATTATTTGCACTAATATTACTCATATAAACTTTATCATTATTAATTATTATTATCTCTTCTTTAAAATTTAAATCAATACCTAACGCTTTCAAAGCATTCACTCCTAAAATAACTTCTTGTATGAGAGACGGAATAATCAAATACTGTAGTTCCTTTTCACAATTAAGTACACAGCTTTTTATTAAAATTGTCTTTCTAATTCTTTTGGACTTTTGTCCCGTTGCTGTGATTATATTCATGTTTGTAATAGGGAAAGTTTCATAGGGTTGTAAATTTATTCTATTTAATTCAAACCAGTCTTCGTTTAAACAATTTACGGTTGAACCCGTGTCGATTAATGCAGTTGCTTCTACATTATTTAACTTAATTTTAATTTCAGGGCAAGATATTCTTTTAATATTTTCAGTTTCACAATTTTCTTCATTTAAAAGCCAATCTTTGTCACACAATATGTTTGAAATTAGATCATTGAATGTAGCTTGATTATTTATCAAATTAGTATTATGTTCGGGATTATTATCATAATTACGTGCCAAAGGATTCACATAATTACTTAATGAAGGTCTTTCAATATTTACAAATCCCGGTTCTGTGGAACCTTCAGCGCTTACAGGTTTCCCTGTGTCGGACTCCCCCTCTGAACTTGTCCTTGAGGTCTACTGTCGTGTTCTCTGTTAGGTGGTCTATTATTATTTGTAGGTCCCTCGGAGTGATTCCTATTGTCTGTAAATCTTGGGTTATTATTCCAATTTTGATTTTGCCTATTGTTGTTTTGACGACTGAATTCAGGTCTTCTGTTATCGTAATAATGGTCATTATTATAATGTCTTCTCCTTGGTGAGTTTCTCCTGTCATGTCTCTCGTCCTGTCGATCGCTCCACATTCTGTCGTTCCTTTGGTGGTCTCCTTGGTTTCTGTAACGCAGTTGGCTGTTTTTCTCGTCTAGGTCTTCCCTGGCTAAAAGTTTTTCAAACCCTCTGACAGTACACACGTTCTGTACTCTCCTGGCATCTTGTACACGATCGCTGAATTGTTCGCTCAGAAATTCGACAATTTCTTGTTCCTGCATTTGTGGAGTCATGTTCTTTAGAGTAAGTACCCTATCAATAAAGTACTCGGTTCTAGTGAGTTTTCCCCCAGTTCTATATTTTTCGAGTTCCAATCTACGTTTAATTCCCCGTTGTATGTCAGTGTTCCAATACTTCTCTAAAATAGCCTTTTCGAAATCGTCCAATGTCTTTATGTCAAATTTAATGACTTGCCACCATCTTGCAGCACTATCTTCTAATACGTTTTCTAGAATGTCTTCAAACCTAACTTGATCTTTGCCTCTTCGGTTTTCCAATTTTTCGATGTGCCGTCGAAATCGATTGATAAATTCTACTGGGTTTCTTTCTCGTCCATTGAATTTTAAGTTAGGGTCGTTTGTTTCAGTTCCCTGGCATGTAATGTAAATTTCTTTACTGCCCCCTAAGTTTGGATTTTGTGAATTCCTTTCAACCTTTTCTAACTTTTCTTTAATGTGGTTCGTGTCTTCTTTTAAGTTCTGAATGTCATCTGTCGTCTTAGTAACACCTTCCCTAATTTCTCTTAGATCGTGATTTATGTTTGTGAATTTCGCCTCAGTGAATTCTTTAAATTTTTTGTGTTCGGAAATAGATTTTTGGTTTTCCTTTTCGCATGTTCGTACTTCTTCATGTAAATCCTTTGTAAGTGTTTGACATATGTTTATAGTTTCTTGGACACAATCTTCCTTGGTGATGTTGTAAATTTCCTGTTGCCTAGCCTCAAGTTCACCAATCTTTTGGTCAACAGTCTGGATTATTTTCTCATTGTTTGTTTCAATTTGTGCAACTATTTCCTGGTGTAGTTCTTGCGTGATGTTCGTTATTTTAGTTTGAATTTCGGCTAGCTCTAATTTTTGTGTTTCGAGTGTGCCTAAAATTTGATCTTGGGTTTGGTTTAGTTTTTGTTCCAAATTTTGTTGGTTTTATTCAAATTTTCGTTCAATTTTCTGTTCCATCTGTTGTAGGAATTTTAATATGCTTCCCAAGTCTGAGTCGGTTTTATGTGATGTTAGTGTTTGTGGTGTAGTATTAGGGTTTTCTGGGTAGTCTCCCCTGTCAAGTCCTGTATCGTCTGGGTGTTCTTCCGTTTCGGATGTGTGTTCTAGTTCTGTATTTTCGATCACAGTTGTGTTATCTGTAGTGTCGTCTTCTCCTACGTATAATTTTTCTACGCCTAACTCGTCCACGTTCCTATCTCCGCTCCTTTCTCTAATTTGTGACCTAGTCCTAGCTTTTTCTGTTTTCTTTGGGTTTTCTCGCAGGTTATACTGTTTTTCCTTCTTATCAGCCATATTTTAATGTAAAATTGGTAAATAATCAAAATAATCAGTAGTTCAATTTAGGCCTAAACTTATTCTTTGATTAATGAAGCTTATTGTTTCCCTAACTTGTCTTATTATACACAACTTATGCTAATACTACTCGTAACTTAATGCTAAACCACATAAATTAATAGCCTACTCAAATGATTATTTTCTCTCTCAATTAAGTTACTATTTTTTATCTGCCTTGGCAAATCTCCTTCACAATGTGATATGAAATAATTAAATTTAGTTTAATAATATAGTATTAGTTCAAATACTATTTTGTTCTAGGCTACTGTCCCTAAATTTCGTGCCACGCGTTGGAGCGCCAAATATAACAAAACCTCCTTAGCCTATATTTTAATTTACCTAACCAAGCTTTACATAACCGTAGCCTAGGTACTCAATGATTAGTCCAAAATACAATTACATCATAGCTAAATTTATTCAAGAAAACAATTGAAAATAGTGAACAAAATTTACAGTTAGGGCCTATTGAATTATAGTTACAAAATTATTTTTACAAATATCTGCTCCGACTCTCAAATGTAGGATATGATGACTCTTAATCTCAAGGGCGGTTCTTTGCCATGGCACATAAAAAATGATAATTATCAAAATTTTAAATAACCTTAAATAAAATATCTAATAAAACAAAATTGAGTTTCCTTTTTTTAGCGGCAGCTACCAAACAAACAGCTTTGCTGAGATGGATTTAACTTAGTATTTCCTCATGTTGGAATCTAATTTTCAAAAGTCTTTTTTCTTGTTTCAAAAGTTCTCTGGTTTAATTTGAAAAAATTTAGATAAATACAAATAAATTAAAGATAGTTTGCAAATAATTTAGATTACAATTTAAAAGATTCAAATGGATTAAAATATGATTATTTGGTTCACTATGTCTCTTTTCTTCAGCTTCCCATTTCACCACCCCTTTAGATTTTGAATTTCTCTCACTTCCTTTTCACACAAGATTAACCACTGCACTCTAGATCTTATTCACTGCTATCACTTTTTCCATACTTGTATCATACTATATATAAACCATTTGGTAGCTGTTAATATCACGTTAATAGTAAAATAAAATCAATAAAAAAAACACTATTTAATTTTAATATATGTTACATTTCATATAACAAAATTATCAAGTTGTGAGAGAAAATATTCACTTACAGAGTTTATATGCCTGATATAATTACAATTGTTATTTTCTTGACTTTACATTAAGTAACCTCAAATTATGATTTCTTTTATACTATTAATTAAGATTCAAAAGTATTATACAAATCATATACATTATAAAAATACTTAGAGAAGTGACAAAAATGTGCTACAATATAACAATGTCATACCTCTATGGTCTCTTTATGTTTTACATCCTATCCTCACTCTATTGCCTTCTGAATTGGCTCTGGCTGTCAGTTCAGTTTGAGAAAACATTTCACTTAAAACAGTCCCTAACCTAACATAATATTTTAGCATTTTAATTTCATTTCAAGCTTTAAATAAATAGGCCAATCTGTACCATTTGGGTTATTAACTTCTTCCCTACATATTAGAAACTGTTTTTATACTACACTGTCTTTTTAGTTTGTTGGAAATATAATTTGGCTAGTATGAAAGGCTAAATTTGGTTCTGACAGATTGATTAGATGGGTAGTCCTAGCTTGTTATTAAATACTTAATGATATGTAGGCTTAATGTTTCTTTAACAAAATTACATTTACATAAATTCTAAGGTTAGCTCCCCTAAACTGTTAACATTTTGAAAAGAATAACTTAACGCAGGTACAATTTAAGTTAGGGCCTAAGTTTAGAAGCAGGTTTGTACATAGATTTTACATAAAGTTGTTTCAATTGTGTAGGCTAATTAGAAGTAAATACTTAAAAACATGTAGGCTATGTATGTACTGTTATAATGCCCCCTCATTTATTTGTAAAAGGAGTTTACGAATTGCACAAATAAACGATTAAACTGGTTGGAAAACTAGGTCATATCAATCTATACAGTAGTTCTTGCTGTAGGCTAATGTTTCATTTGTAACTATAACTCTATTTACACTAAACATTTATGGAAAGTAAAACATAATGGTAATAAACATTTGATGATAACATTACTAAATAAAAACTAACTTATTTACAAAATCTTGAAATAAACACTGCATAGGCTATGTCCTACATACTGCTGTTGTTAGGGTCAAATACCTTGTAGGCCTAGTCTTTCTTTTAAATGTTCACTTATACTCACTTCAATAATCCTTCATTCACTGGTGAATGTCTTTACAGTTTGCATTTAAATCCACTTTCACTTAAATAAGCGTCCTTTTATTTTTTAAACTAAAAACTTGGCAACTTGTTACACATGTAGGCTCATCTAACTCTATTTAAACATGATTGACTAACCAAACTAAACTAACTATTTACAATGTTCTGAATCTTTTAAGACTTGAAATATTGTAGGGTCCCTTCATACATAGGCTAAATTTATTATATAGGCTATTAAATTTTACTACACAGACTGAATTTATCTGAATTTATGTCTTTGTATCTATACAGCAAGTTTATTTAAATTTTCCCCTCTCATCAGAACTTAACTAAATTATTACTTCCATTTTTAATCTATTAAATTGTAATTTATTACTCCGTCTTCTTCATTGTCTTCTTGGTTTCGATTACACTGCTTCCAACTCACATATTCTCCGAACAGCTAGCATTCCAATCCTAATTTATTAATCTTCTCAAACTTAACTTTATTTTATTTTATCATTATTATTATTCTGGCTTTGCCTATCGTTCTGCGATTCATTACTATTTATATTTATTTCTTGCACACTGGCACTATTATTATTTGCACTAATATTACTCATATAAACTTTATCATTATTAATTATTATTATCTCTTCTTTAAAATTTAAATCAATACCTAACGCTTTCAAAGCATTCACTCCTAAAATAACTTCTTGTATGAGAGACGGAATAATCAAATACTGTAGTTCCTTTTCACAATTAAGTACACAGCTTTTTATTAAAATTGTCTTTCTAATTCTTTTGGACTTTTGTCCCGTTGCTGTGATTATATTCATGTTTGTAATAGGGAAAGTTTCATAGGGTTGTAAATTTATTCTATTTAATTCAAACCAGTCTTCGTTTAAACAATTTACGGTTGAACCCGTGTCGATTAATGCAGTTGCTTCTACATTATTTAACTTAATTTTAATTTCAGGGCAAGATATTCTTTTAATATTTTCAGTTTCACAATTTTCTTCATTTAAAAGCCAATCTTTGTCACACAATATGTTTGAAATTAGATCATTGAATGTAGCTTGATTATTTATCAAATTAGTATTATGTTCGGGATTATTATCATAATTACGTGCCAAAGGATTCACATAATTACTTAATGAAGGTCTTTCAATATTTACAAATCCCGGTTCTGTGGAACCTTCAGCGCTTACAGGTTTCCCTGTGTCGGACTCCCCCTCTGAACTTGTCCTTGAGGTCTACTGTCGTGTTCTCTGTTAGGTGGTCTATTATTATTTGTAGGTCCCTCGGAGTGATTCCTATTGTCTGTAAATCTTGGGTTATTATTCCAATTTTGATTTTGCCTATTGTTGTTTTGACGACTGAATTCAGGTCTTCTGTTATCGTAATAATGGTCATTATTATAATGTCTTCTCCTTGGTGAGTTTCTCCTGTCATGTCTCTCGTCCTGTCGATCGCTCCACATTCTGTCGTTCCTTTGGTGGTCTCCTTGGTTTCTGTAACGCAGTTGGCTGTTTTTCTCGTCTAGGTCTTCCCTGGCTAAAAGTTTTTCAAACCCTCTGACAGTACACACGTTCTGTACTCTCCTGGCATCTTGTACACGATCGCTGAATTGTTCGCTCAGAAATTCGACAATTTCTTGTTCCTGCATTTGTGGAGTCATGTTCTTTAGAGTAAGTACCCTATCAATAAAGTACTCGGTTCTAGTGAGTTTTCCCCCAGTTCTATATTTTTCGAGTTCCAATCTACGTTTAATTCCCCGTTGTATGTCAGTGTTCCAATACTTCTCTAAAATAGCCTTTTCGAAATCGTCCAATGTCTTTATGTCAAATTTAATGACTTGCCACCATCTTGCAGCACTATCTTCTAATACGTTTTCTAGAATGTCTTCAAACCTAACTTGATCTTTGCCTCTTCGGTTTTCCAATTTTTCGATGTGCCGTCGAAATTGATTGATAAATTCTACTGGGTTTCTTTCTCGTCCATTGAATTTTAAGTTAGGGTCGTTTGTTTCAGTTCCCTGGCATGTAATGTAAATTTCTTTACTGCCCCCTAAGTTTGGATTTTGTGAATTCCTTTCAACCTTTTCTAACTTTTCTTTAATGTGGTTCGTGTCTTCTTTTAAGTTCTGAATGTCATCTGTCGTCTTAGTAACACCTTCCCTAATTTCTCTTAGATCGTGATTTATGTTTGTGAATTTCGCCTCAGTGAATTCTTTAAATTTTTTGTGTTCGGAAATAGATTTTTGGTTTTCCTTTTCGCATGTTCGTACTTCTTCATGTAAATCCTTTGTAAGTGTTTGACATATGTTTATAGTTTCTTGGACACAATCTTCCTTGGTGATGTTGTAAATTTCCTGTTGCCTAGCCTCAAGTTCACCAATCTTTTGGTCAACAGTCTGGATTATTTTCTCATTGTTTGTTTCAATTTGTGCAACTATTTCCTGGTGTAGTTCTTGCGTGATGTTCGTTATTTTAGTTTGAATTTCGGCTAGCTCTAATTTTTGTGTTTCGAGTGTGCCTAAAATTTGATCTTGGGTTTGGTTTAGTTTTTGTTCCAAATTTTGTTGGTTTTATTCAAATTTTCGTTCAATTTTCTGTTCCATCTGTTGTAGGAATTTTAATATGCTTCCCAAGTCTGAGTCGGTTTTATGTGATGTTAGTGTTTGTGGTGTAGTATTAGGGTTTTCTGGGTAGTCTCCTCTGTCAAGTCCTGTATCGTCTGGGTGTTCTTTCGTTTCGGATGTGTGTTCTAGTTCTGTATTTTCGATCACAGTTGTGTTATCTGTAGTGTCGTCTTCTCCTACGTATAATTTTTCTACGCCTAACTCGTCCACGTTCCTATCTCCGCTCCTTTCTCTAATTTGTGACCTAGTCCTAGCTTTTTCTGTTTTCTTTGGGTTTTCTCGCAGGTTATACTGTTTTTCCTTCTTATCAGCCATATTTTAATGTAAAATTGGTAAATAATCAAAATAATCAGTAGTTCAATTTAGGCCTAAACTTATTCTTTGATTAATGAAGCTTATTGTTTCCCTAACTTGTCTTATTATACACAACTTATGCTAATACTACTCGTAACTTAATGCTAAACCACATAAATTAATAGCCTACTCAAATGATTATTTTCTCTCTCAATTAAGTTACTATTTTTTATCTGCCTTGGCAAATCCCCTTCACAATGTGATATGAAATAATTAAATTTAGTTTAATAATATAGTATTAGTTCAAATACTATTTTGTTCTAGGCTACTGTCCCTAAATTTCGTGCCACGCGTTGGAGCGCCAAATATAACAAAACCTCCTTAGCCTATATTTTAATTTACCTAACCTAGCTTTACATAACCGTAGCCTAGGTACTCAATGATTAGTCCAAAATACAATTACATCATAGCTAAATTTATTCAAGAAAACAATTGAAAATAGTGAACAAAATTTACAGTTAGGGCCTATTGAATTATAGTTACAAAATTATTTTTACAAATATCTGCTCCGACTCTCAAATGTAGGATATGATGACTCTTAATCTCAAGGGCGGTTCTTTGCCATGGCACATAAAAAATGATAATTATCAAAATTTTAAATAACCTTAAATAAAATATCTAATAAAACAAAATTGAGTTTCCTTTTTTTAGCGGCAGCTACCAAACAAAAAGCTTTGCTGAGATGGATTTAACTTAGTATTTCCTCATGTTGGAATCTAATTTTCAAAAGTCTTTTTTCTTGTTTCAAAAGTTCTCTGGTTTAATTTGAAAAAATTTAGATAAATACAAATAAATTAAAGATAGTTTGCAAATAATTTAGATTACAATTTAAAAGATTCAAATGGATTAAAATATGATTATTTGGTTCACTATGTCTCTTTTCTTCAGCTTCCCATTTCACCACCCCTTTAGATTTTGAATTTCTCTCACTTCCTTTTCACACAAGATTAACCACTGCACTCTAGATCTTATTCACTGCTATCACTTTTTCCATACTTGTATCATACTATATATAAACCATTTGGTAGCTGTTAATATCACGTTAATAGTAAAATAAAATCAATAAAAAAAACACTATTTAATTTTAATATATGTTACATTTCATATAACAAAATTATCAAGTTGTGAGAGAAAATATTCACTTACAGAGTTTATATGCCTGATATAATTACAATTGTTATTTTCTTGACTTTACATTAAGTAACCTCAAATTATGATTTCTTTTATACTATTAATTAAGATTCAAAAGTATTATACAAATCATATACATTATAAAAATACTTAGAGAAGTGACAAAAATGTGCTACAATATAACAATGTCATACCTCTATGGTCTCTTTATGTTTTACATCCTATCCTCACTCTATTGCCTTCTGAATTGGCTCTGGCTGTCAGTTCAGTTTGAGAAAACATTTCACTTAAAACAGTCCCTAACCTAACATAATATTTTAGCATTTTAATTTCATTTCAAGCTTTAAATAAATAGGCCAATCTGTACCATTTGGGTTATTAACTTCTTCCCTACATATTAGAAACTGTTTTTATACTACACTGTCTTTTTAGTTTGTTGGAAATATAATTTGGCTAGTATGAAAGGCTAAATTTGGTTCTGACAGATTGATTAGATGGGTAGTCCTAGCTTGTTATTAAATACTTAATGATATGTAGGCTTAATGTTTCTTTAACAAAATTACATTTACATAAATTCTAAGGTTAGCTCCCCTAAACTGTTAACATTTTGAAAAGAATAACTTAACGCAGGTACAATTTAAGTTAGGGCCTAAGTTTAGAAGCAGGTTTGTACATAGATTTTACATAAAGTTGTTTCAATTGTGTAGGCTAATTAGAAGTAAATACTTAAAAACATGTAGGCTATGTATGTACTGTTATAATTTATATCACCTTGTATCATATTGATTAATTTAATACATAATACATAACACATAATACTAACCAGGACGGAAAGCTGGGCTGTCAGGCTGTGGTGGTGATGGATTTTCATAAAGTGCCACTGAAGTGCATCTGCCCTGCCGAAACGGGTGTCGTATCCAGGCTCTGGGCAGACCAGCTAATCCCCTCCGTGTGCCGTACGGGCGTGTTTATGACGTTTTCCCTCCTACAAAAGGCAGTGCCACATACGTCGCAAGTGAAGGGGCGGTCGACATTCATGATCTGTAAATAGAAAAAAATCTAATTATTGAAACGGTTTTTAAATCGGGGTACATATGAGTCCAAACAATGATGTTGCTATTTAGAATATTATATAATGATGTACAAAACTAATTGTTTAAGTTTATTGACAGTATGATGCGTTTCTACTTTTATATAACATAGTTATAAAAAAAGCTTTAGTGACATTTCTACTTGTAGCAATTGTTGCTCTAGTGTATGAGAAACCATGTAATAGAAAACGTTTTAAAATTTATTCACAATATTAAATTCATTTCTTAATTAGTAGGAACACATATATTATGTTAGATAATTATGATACAACATACAGATTAATCAATTATGTTACTATTTTTTATATTATATAATGTAGTGCAAAACTCAAATAATTTATTGATATTTCGACACATTTCTACTTGTATCGATTGTCACTGTAATACAATTTAAAGATTCGTCAATGATGTTACTATTTGTAGTATTATAAAATGTGGTGCAAAATTCAAATAATTAAATGATTTTTCTAATTTTACCAATGGTTGCTCTATAGCATGAGAGTCTAAGCATTGATGTTAATTGTACTACGGCAATATTTTGTTTAACTACAACTAATGTAACATGAGATCAGGGTACTAAATTCATTTTTTAACTGTTCTATAGAGATTTTGTACTCTTTTATAGAAATAAATTTAAAATATTAAATAAACACATATATATATATATTAGAAATAATATTGAGAATAATGAATAACACTTACGTTTAATAATCCAGTGAACAGAACACAAGAAGTATAGAATGGCGCACACACTTATCGACTATACTCGCAGAAACTCCAAACCAACTCTGACGATTGCCTCTGTGTGGTGGGGGATGCAGCACATGTTATCTAGCGTTGCAGCTGATGTTAACTTAGGAATCACACATCGATGGGTTTCTCAGTCTGCAACGCAGGTGCGTCGTAAATCAACCCTCCCTAGTAGCACACATCGTTGGCCCAATGGTGGGGAATGGTAGGGATGATTAGAAGTGGTTGGATAATGGTCGGTTGGAAAATCCAACCATAGGAGACGTTGGGCCAACGAATTAATCGTTGGGTAACCCGCGTTGGCAAATCCAACCTTAGGAGACGTTGGGCCAACGAACCAATCGTTGGGTAACCCGCGTTGGCAAATCCAAACATATCAGACGTTGGGCCATCAAAAGCTATGGTTGGTAAATCATACTTTATTATATTATTATTACCATTATTATTATTAATAATAGTAATGTTTATATTATAGTATAACGTATTAACATCATATATTTTATTATTATAATTATATTAAATAAATATTAATTTGCTCATAATTTATTTCATCATATTTCATAGCAAGAATAGACACATAAATCAAAAGAACCAAATGACATTGTTCCAACTTTTATTCTCTTATTACAGTGATTTGCGCAAGTAGATTAATTTATAGAAGAATTAAAGGAGATATTGTCCATTGTCCTAGTCGTGTAGATGTACACTATTGGTAATTTTTATATCCTAGTCCTTCCAGTCACTTACACAAGTCAGAGTGGCCGCGAGGGTTCAGGCGAGTGTTCAGTAAGTCAAAGGTCGTAGGTTCAAGACCTGACTATGTCACAATGGTTTTGCCATTCAAATCGTTTATAAAAATTAATATTATTGGTTTACTAAGAAAACTCAATGTGAAATTGTGTTTTTTTAAGTACAAAATAACCATTTATATTCAAAATTATGAACAGTTGGCATTTGCTTGGGTGTTGGTTGGCATTGTTGGATTTGGTTGGCAAATACAACGTTGGCCCAACGGGGCGCCAACGGACATTTCTTACCGTTGGCCAACGAACTGTGCCAACCATTTCCCAACGTTGGCCCAACGATTTGTGCTACTAGGGCTACTATAATGGAATTCTGACAAGGGTCCCCCTGCTATAATGGAATTCTGACAAGGGTCCTTTTAACGAAATTACATGGCAATAAAACCAACCCCAAATGTTTGGGAATGTTAGGGTGGCTCCTTTGTCGGTATATCATTATCATCAATCACTGTCATGGTCAATGTGTTTCGTCAGGGGAGGGGGCAAAATGGCGCAGATGAAAACTCGGGGGTATGCAAATTATGCGCAATTGCTCTAATTTCAGCGATTTATGCATATTAAACTGTGTAATTAGCATATAAATTACGTTAATTATGGTAATTAACTGTAATTAACATTAAAAAACGGTAATTTAAAAAAAGCAAATGTTGGGGGGCAGCAAATTGAGCCCCCCCGGGATACCTCTCACCTCTACCACAAAAAATGGTATCGGCCAATACCACCTACTTATACAAACTACTTAATTTAGTCAAGGTTGAATAACAATCGCTTTAAAATTCAGGCCTATTATGCTGCAGGTAATTAACATGGTAATAAATTTTAAATAATCAAGACATTTTACTTTCCAAACAAAAACATCATTGGGCAGCATCAAAAAGTGTCAAGTTTTATAATGGCAATTAAAAAACGAGTTCGCACGCAGCACGCTGACGTGAGGGAAGTGAATTTCCACATAAAAACATTTAAAACTCAAAATCAGTGTAAAAACATACATTTGTCCAATTTTTATTGAAATCTGAAAACATTGATTTTTTGGCTGTTCTGATACTCCTGGTTTCATTTACTTGCAAAGCTGGGAATACAATTTTACGCATTATAAGGTTAGGAGAAGGTCCAGACAGGCTTGAAAGTAGGCGTGAGGTTGCTGGGGATAATAAAAGTACTTTAACAAAGGAATAACAGGCTTTTCTAGTGTAAAACCCCCATAAGACAACGTACTGTGTTTAGCCGATACACATTTTCTTTAATAACTCGGTAAATATTTATGCTAGAATGACAAGAGAGGGCTTAAAACTTTCCCCTCTCTAATCCCCATTTTTTTACATGCATTAATTTTACATCTGGGGCTTTTCTGACCCTTTTTGGGCCCAAAAACTCGAAATTTGAAAGATTAATCCCCAAAAAGTGGGTTTAGAGTTTTCCGATTATTTTGCCCAACGAACTTGTCCAACAGATTATAGAAAGGAACGTCCCTACCAAATTTGAAGTAAATCGGACAAAAAATGCGACCGCTAGAGTGCATACACATATATATATATATATGTCTATATATATATATATATATATATATATATATATATATATATATACAATTTTGAACGACCCCCCAAAACGTGTTCAGGGGGTCACGTTAGGGACTTCTATGGTGGTCCCGGGCTTAAGTTTCACCGTGCGGGTCATGCTAATAGTTCACTTTCCAAAGGAAATTCACTAAAAATAAGCGTCTAACACTCTAGACTAAACTATAATAGTTTCTAGGTATACAAAATAAAGTTTTTAAATACATTTTTTATATATTTATGGGATTGAAAATACCATTTCAAGCAAATTTTTCCTTAGAGTAAATTAGGATTAATTTATGTTTTCAAGTCCTTGGGTAGTCATACTAATATTATAAATGTGAAAGAATGGATGTTTGTGCGTAACTCTGAAGTTCCATCACGTGAAAACTACTGGTCCGATTGAGCTGACATTTTGCAGGAATAGAGCCAATATACCAGAAATGGACATGGGCCTATTTTTATTTTGATACTCCATTAGGGCTATGCCCCACGGAGGTTCAAAGTTCCCATATATTTCTTATGGACATTAATTTTTGTTTGAGCTGATGAAAATACAAACAGCTGATCTTGATTTGCAGTAGTTCCACAGGCTAATCACAGAATGCAGCACACAAAACTATCATAGTTTTTTATAAATAACTCGCGGGGCGAAGCCTGCGGGTGACAGCTAGTTATTTCATATATATAGCCTACTAACATCCACCTGTAACAGAAGGTGAGCTGTTACATTTGTTATAAAAATGTGGTAGTTTATGATTTTATTCGCAACGGTTGGCATAATAGAAAATTCTCTATATTAATACACTAGGTACGCTCATTCCTCGCGTATAAGGATAATCGAAACACATGATCAAACTTAAATTGAGTCTCATTAAAAATTCAAGATCTTATTTGAGTAACGTCATCAGAATACATTCCGGTATCATTCAAGGGCCGCCAGAATGCAGTTTTTACGTCTAGTTAAGTCACTTCTCCATGAAGACATCATGTCCGCAAGCTCAGTGGCAATCGCACCTGCTCTAAGAGCTAACGGTCGCAGGTTCGGAACCCGTCGCTGACATATCTTTTTAGCCGTAGAAAAATATTCATACATTTATCGCTTGTTTTTATTTAAGGATATTTGGTAGAAATCTGTTAATTTATTTATTTTAAAAATCAATTTAGGATTTAAGCATGGTTCGTTGTTAGGATTGGCATGGGTGTATATTTCATAAAGTATTTTGGGCTATAGGCAGTGATTTTAACAGTGTAATTGAGTTACTTATAAGAAAACAGCGAGTTTCCTAAATAAACTAATGTTACTTACGATTTATATACTAAAAATATCCTTAAGGACTAACAATAAGTCGTCAGGTCTAGTTATTTAGATGAAAAAATTATATTGTTTCAAAAACCTAGGCTATCATGAAATTAAATGCTATAACCATGGGTTGGTCCATGACCACACATGAAACTTTGAAAATGGCAAGTAGCTTAAGTGTGTAGGCCTACATTTCATAGGCATAGGCCCAAGTTTATTATGAAATCGGCTCACTATAATCCAAACCTAGGCTATGTCAAATAATTTCAAAATAGCAAAACATAATGCTTAGAAAAAGGCTTAGTTTGGTTAGAATAGTTTAAAGCTTTGTTTTGGTTCGCTACAACATTTCTGGTAATGTGTTTTAAGTATTGTAGAACAGTGTTGTACTATAAATTTAATGTAGGGTTACTGTAATCCAAATCTAGGCTATGTAAAATCATTTCAGATATTCTTCCAAAAAAGGCTGTTTGGTTAGAATAGTTCAAAGATTTTTTGTGGTTAGCTACAACATTACTGGTAATGTATGTTAAGTAATGAGGAACAGTTTTAGCGAATTTCCCCTATAGGGAAGAAGCTATTACCGTAGTCGGCATGGTAAGACCTAGGCCCGGGACCATCATAACTTTTCGTTTTGAGGTCCCCAGACCCCAAAAACACCATTCGTTCAAAACTGTATATATATATATATCTGTATATATATATATATATATATATATATATATATATATATATATATATATATATATATATATGTGTGTGTGTGTGTGTGTGTGTGTGTGTGTGTGTGTGTGTGTGTGTGTGTGTGTGTGTGTGTCCGTGAGCACGATAACTCTCGTAAAAATTATCCGATTTTGATTAAATTTGGTATAAACGTGTAAAGCAACATTTATGACTTTAAGTTCGAAAACCAGCCAGATCGCTTTATCCGAAGGGGTATTTTGGGGGTTTTTGTACCCCAAAAATGGGTTTTTTGAACTTTTTACATATAATTTTGGAAATAAACAAATTTTAGTTTTTTCCATTGGATTTAGCTTAAAAAAACACACAATTTGGTATTTTTATCATTTCTCTACGCCAATTGGTTACCGAGATATTGAAAGTGCTAAACACAGTACGTTGTCTAATGTTATTCTTATGGAGGAAAATACAAATTTTATATCTCGCTTATTTATGAACATATACTGACGAAACTTGGTATATGGCTTCATCTGGTTGTGGACCATTGATATTTGCTCAAAAAAACAATTTTTTGCCAAAGGCTCCCGTAGCAGCAAACCTGCGTACTCAGCCCCATGTTATTCTTATGGAGAATAAGTAACGTGTTATCTCCCTTAATTATGAAAATAAATCAATGAAATTTGGTATGTGACTTCACCTAGTTGAGTTATATTGATATTAGCATAAAACCCCATTTTTTGTGTTCCTTGTTTCAGCAAACCTGCATACTCAGCCGCCATGTTATTCTTATGGAGAATAATTAAAATGTAATAAATCATTTATTTATGAATGTATATTGATGAAACTTGGTATGTAGCTTTATGTGGTATTAAGATAAATATATATGCATTGGAAATTCGCTGAGTATGCAGGTTTGCTGCTACGGGGGTATTTATTATTAATTTAGTAAAAATATAATCTAGCAAATAATTATGCTACAAAATAAATTTAACGTTGGTCGCTTACTTGTAACTAACTTGATCAAAGGTTATTTCTAGAAAAATTGAGGCTTTGTACTTTAACACATGACAATCACAATATTACCAATGGTCGAAGATAATGTAAAAACACAAACTATTTTCTAAGTTGAGTTAATATCTCTGTATCTTCAGTCGTCTATTTCGCATTTATTTTGAGTTTTGCGAACTGCCATCTGCCATACATCATCTGCCACTGCCCACTGCTAAACTGCTACTCGTCTCGTCGCCTCTGACGACTGACGACGTTGTACACAGAGTAGGTATACTAAGGGAATATTAACTGTATGGATATTGTTTTAATAACGTACCCTTAATAATTTTATAAAATAAGAAATATGCTCACAACTTAAAAATATGCTTAAAATTATCTCTCATTGTGTGTTTTTTTAGTCAAAAACCTTTTGTTCCAGTACAACAAAATATACTCTAGTAAACTAACTATTGTTACTCTGTTGTTGAAGCATAGACGTTGGCTAAATTTTAACTTTTGTTCACTTTCGTTTTGTTTACTTATTAACTATCACTTAATTATATTTGTTTTGTTAGGTTAAGACTCTATGTTGAATCATTTGTTGTTTATTGATTTGTTATTTATTTATGTAATAAGTGAATTCAATGTTATGTTATGTACTTGAATAGAAATAAATACTTTCTTTCTTTCTTTCTTTCTTTAACGATTCAAGTACCACTAAAATGGCTTCTAATGTTATTCTTATGGAGAACAAAATAAATTTGGTTTTAATAAAATATTATTAATACTGAACGAAATCATCCGAATAACGAACTTGACCGAGATTTTGTACTGTTAAGTTTATCTGGAAAGTTTGAAGTTTAACTGTGGAGGCATTGTCGAGTTATTTTGGTCACAGACACGCTACTTGAGTTGATTCTACTACCACTCTAAGCAGTGAAGTCATGTATATGGATACTCTTCACTTCGTTCGATTATCCAACAAGCAAGTTTTTTTTAGGAAAGCGATATGTAATGCACGCTGAAATTATGTTTACGCTGGATGTTTCAACCTAAAATAGGTTTAGATTATACAAATTTACTTATAATTAATTATTTAAATATAATGATATATTATATGTAAATATAATATTACATAATATATACATACAATACAATCATAATAATAATAATAATAATTATTATTATTATATAATATTACATAATGTGTTATGTTAATATTTACTATTGTATGTATTATATTATTATATTATACGTATTATATTATTATTTTTGGGCTCTTACCCACAGAGACCTTCAGTATAAATCTTGTAGAAGAATATAAATCAATCGAGTTGGATATTTAAAAGCTGTTGACTTACTTCTGAACATAGCGCATCAGCAACAACAGAAGTCACAGATATTGTATAAGTTGTGACTATTGGAATGACAAATCAGAATGCGTAGTGAGAGGTGATGGAAATTCAGAAGCTTTAAAAGAACATTTGCTTAAATCAAAATCATTTTAGTATTTTTATTTTAAAAAAGATTTTCATTACTCTCTGTTTTGTTTTCTAACGGTCTAATAAATATGGCAGTCTTCTGTAAAAAAATTAAATCCAT
Source organism: Allygus modestus (assembly GCA_963675035.1). NCBI lineage: Eukaryota > Metazoa > Arthropoda > Insecta > Hemiptera > Cicadellidae > Allygus > Allygus modestus. Next base: position 156,953,046 of record OY776112.1, on the reverse strand, counting down.
CTAAGGAAACATTTTATAAAAAGACAACATCATAGTCTCGAGTCTCAGTTTTAAACTTGCGATACTACCAAAGCACTATCTTACTTCAGTTTTAGATAAGACTTAAAACTAATCATAAAATAGCTTATGATATTTATACTCCCGCATGCAATATAGACAATATAGACAGTATAGACAATCCCAGTTATTAGTCAAATAGATAAAGTGAATACTTTTTATATGTTATTATAAAAATACAACATTTTTATTTATTACTATCTATTAGATAAATGATAATCTTTTTAGTACATTGAAAACAAAGATATAGTGGGTTTTCTCTATTAATATTTAATTATTCCATACAAAACTCACTCCTGTGTACACAATGAAGGCTTTTTAGGCTTTAATAGGTTTACAACATGTGTTCACCTCAACTCTTCCAACATCAGTAAGAGGAAGTCAGATTTCACAACAGTCGTCCAATTAAAATTCTCCCAAAACTAACATTTCTTTATTCAAGCCACGTGCGTGTATTTCCTGTCCCAATAACTCGCTCATTTAAAGGTTTCGCTCCAGTAAATATCCCAGAGTTCACCAACTTTAAAACGTGGGCCACAGTACTTAATACTTAAATACTCTCTAATCTTTATTTATACTGGTCCTGAATTTAAATTATCTTCGCCGTTTTATTCAACAACTTACAATATATGTACATTAAATTACAAAGCCAATTTGTCTGAGATAAATTATTCTACTCTACAAAGATCATCGCGAATGTAATAAAACACGTTTTACAACACTTAAAACATACATACACTTGTACCATTGACTATAAATAGTCAATGCTTGTACTGTACTGTAGTGTTACTAGCAGGTGTCCCGTTCTCCACACACAGAATCTCGCAGGCAAAGGGTCAGATGTTTGAACAGTTTACACTATAATCAGCTGTACAACTAAATAATATATTAATCCATAAGATTAACATTGGAACTTTAAGAACCAAATTTTAGATGAAGAACCCTGAAGTTGGATGTTTTTCAAAACCCCAAAAAGCACATCTAGAGGGTAACAGCTTTCGATTGATACCAAATATGTATATAAAATAATAGTTTTAGGGGTCTAAAATTGCCAAACAAAAATCAGTAATCAGTTTTTTAATAATATAGATAAGTTGCATTTATGTAATAAAATATGTAACAAGCTAACCAAATATAACTTTTGACAATCAAAACATGTCCTAATGTAAGTTCATACAACTACTAATATAATATGAAGTTACATGTTTTCTTGACTTGTATACTAATGTGAATTACTAACAAACAGATTATCCTCATGACTAAATCAAATACAATACAATATAATTACTCTTGGTTTGAACTTGGAACGCCTTCAAACTGCGCATTATTTGACAACTCCAATGTAAGGGGATCTTTATTGTAGCTGCATATCTTCGCGTAAAGCTTCTCTGGAACTACATCTTAAAGATTAAAATTATTACATTTGCAACATATATTATTTTATTTCTATATTTTATTATTTGACGGTATATATTATACAAAATTGCTATGGTATTCTTTTAATGAATCAGGCTGTTGGAATTACAGTATTTATGGCTTGCCTGAGGAAACACTTTACGGATAATCCTTTAGCTGGAATCCCGTTGTTAGGTGATATTTGTAGAACGGTCACTTAAAATGATGTACCGTTATGAAACACTTGACTGAGTTGTTTATGAGAAATAGGTATTTTGGAACCAATTAAAGTCACAGGATGCAAGAGTAACAGAAGCATGGGAATGTTGGGCTATGAAAGCTGCATAACGTTGTTCAAGGTCGAAAAGTGTGAAATAACGGTTTTAAAGTCTGAGTAATACATCGCTGGCAAGGCATAATAATTATAATCTATCTGGGTAGCATTTGCATCACTGGAAAAGCTGTAATAGCATACTGACTGGGTTTCAAAGTGGTTCGAGCAACCACCTCACAATCTGGAATTCGCCAGAACGATTTCGAGCAATTAAATTAATTTTGAAAGTTTGAAACTGGATCCAAATGTTATTATTTAGCTTTAGGTATTTATTTCATGATTATTTCTAATAAAACCAACCATGGACAGTAAAAAAGGGTTCCCGTTCCTTACCAAAACGTTAAAAATGCCACTGGCGTAGGAAAACACTACAGAATGCAAATAATTCGCTTTTTAATTAATGAACTAAAACGGCTGCCTTCAATAAACACTCGCGACAAATCTAAAAGGTTAATATGTCTTCTCCTTAAAGAGACGGTGACAGTATTGCATTACTATAAAGCATTCTAGAAAAAAAACTTTTAATACAGGGGCTTTAATGAGTTATTGTGTTGAAAATTTCCGGAACGTTTCGTATATTTGAAAATATTATTGATAGAGTTTATAAACCTATCTCGAGAATTTATTAACCTTCCAAATATTCAATTAACTTTATTTTGTACAGGTTTTTTATCTTTGGAGCGTCCCATAATAGGTACAGCATTTGGTGTTTGAAATGTATCATAGGTGTTGAAATGTATATAACGTAGTTTATAGGTTTTGATTTAATCAACACTTTTCAAAGTTAACTATTATTTCACCTTAGTCGGAAATAGCAAAATACGTTTGCTTTAAAATGCCGTAGGACCAAACATAAAAAGGTATAATTTCCGGCAAAAACAAACTTTTAAGGGCGTGTTTGCAGTTTTAAACTCATCTATGTGTGTTTATAATGTGACCTATGCCTAGCCTAATTCCTTCAATAATTACTTTAATCGACGTCCCATAAAGTAATTTGTTAAAATATTCTGTTGGGCATGGCATTTTTTACCAACCTTGGTACAATTAATAATTATTGTATGGCTATGGAGAGATACATTAATTAGGGACAGTTCTCGCTTGAGAACGATCAATTTTATTATCTTGATAGGTATATTTATCTTCTTCAACTTAATTTATGTGTGCAAGTGTGACTGTGTAAAGGATCATTGGAACGGTTGCGCCAGTCAAACCTGCAATGTTGGTGAATACCTGGCGAGAAGTGGAAAATCGTATTGATCTGTGTAGAGCAACTAAAGGTGCGCTCGTCGAAGTTTACTAGGACGAAACCAAAACTTAAAGATAGTATCTCTCACACTATGTATTCATAAATGTACGATTTTGTATGTTTCACCATTGAATTTTTCTCGGAAATAGGGAGTTATTTTTGAAACACCCGGTACTTCCTTCAGTTCGACAATACCATATTCCATAAGCTTGCGAACACCTTTTTCACCTTGCTTTACCTACATACAGTAACCGGGGGCCAAGCTATGCTCAGAGAAAAAATCACATACTAATACTTCCCACGTGAGTGTTACTTCGATAACTCACTGGTTTTTTTATCAGCCGTTATTATTGTTTGGTTAAGATTTGAAACTCCATAAGTCCAATGTCAATATTCCCATTTTTTAATGAATTTACCAGAAAAATTTGAGTTTTCTTGGGACTAAGGGCGTTGCTTATCGATTTATTGGGTCCAAAACTCCTATTTCATATGTAATTTAATGTCAATATAATAAAAAAACCATAAATAAATAATATATTCAATAAAATATATTGAACACACGTGTGTAAACGACAAGCTTCAACGGATACGAAAATTGAATTCAAACCCACATGGTTAACCCACAAGGTTAACTCACGTTTCAGTGAATATCTATCAGAAACATTCTGCATATGACATTTCCTCTGTACGACAAGGTCGCATAATTGTACAATACTCTTGGACATTGTTATTTTTCCGAGAAAAAGTTTGAACCAATGATTGACCAATGAAACCCGTCACCCAAGGAGGTCGCATCTTACGTCAGTCATTATGACTGCATAGTGGCAGCCCTGCCAATGTGCATTATTGTTACACTAGCCTGAATAAATACTAACCAAGGTCGACCAACTACTTCCACTGACTTGCAATACACGGCCACACCTATCATTGATAAAATCTTTTCAATAACTATTCCTCATTAATTAACCATAAATTGCCATACATTTCCTCACCAATCTTTATGCAACTGGTTAAACCGTTCAATCCTGGCACATTAATTAGTATACAACAGTTTATGAATGTTTTTAGCGAATTTCCCCTATAGGGAAGAAGCTATTACCGTGGCATGGTAAGACTTAAGCCCGAGACCATGATAACTTTTTGTTTTGAGGTCCCCAGATGCCAAAAACAATATTCGTTCAAATTTATATATATGTATATATATTTATATATATGTGTGTGTGTTCGTTACCGCGATAACTTTTGAAAGAAGCGCCCGATTTTGATGAAATTTGGCAAAAATGTGGAGAGTAACATTTATGACTTTAAGTTCTAAAACCAGATCGATGGGACTATGAGAAGGGGGTTTTATGGGGGTTTAAAATTTTCCAAAAATCAGTTTTTTGAACTTTTTACCCTAAAATTTTAAAAACCCTTGATTTTGGTTATAGCCATTTTATAGAGTTTAAAAAACAAACAATTTAGTATTTTTAATCATTAAGCTTGGTATAGTTGTTGTGGAGAAAAGTCAAAAAATGTTTCCATAAAATTTCCCATGTTAATCTTATGGGAATACTGTTTTTAGATTTTCCTCAGATAATTTCACTAAAAACTCCACATTTCTTTCTACCAATCAGTTTAGCTCTATAAAACAATCATTTTGGCGTTTTAATTGTTGTTTTACTTCCAACCGTTGCAGTGATATTCAAAGTGCTAAACACAGTTGTCCAATTTTATCCTTATGGAGAATAAGTAAAATGTTATATTTGGATAATTTATGTATGTATATTGATGAAACTTGGTATGTGGCTTCAATTAGTTGTAGTATATTGATATTAGCACCAAAACAATGTTTTTGTTGATTTTTTCCGGTAGCAGCAAACCTGCATACTCGGCCCCCATGTTATTCATATGGAGAATAAGTAAAGTTTTATATTTCCCTTAGTTATGAACCTAAATTAATATAACTTGGTATGTAGCTTCACCTGGTTGAGTTATATTGATAATTGCAAAAAACACATTTTTTATCTTACAAGTTGCAGCAAACCTGCGTACTCCATTATAATGTTATTCTTATGGAGAATAAATAAAATGCTATATATCACTTATTAATGAATGTATTTTTGTGAAACTTTGTGACTCTAGGTAGTAGTAATACCCATATATATGCATTGGAAATTCGCTGAGTACGCAGGTTTGCTGCGACGGGGGTATTATTATATCTATGAAGGTTAAAGGGTAGTTCACAATTCCTAAAATACCTAAAGGTAGTGAAGTAACATTTTTATTTTTTCGTTTCGTGGACAGAACAAAATCTTACAGCAAAACTTTAAGTTTCTTGCTTACTTGGGAGAGAGCCTGTGTATATCAAACAAGGTGTAAAATATATACACCGACGATAATCCATTTATACAAAATACGATATTTTAAAATTATATATATCATTATTAAAAATTATTTTAAAATTTATAGTATAACAAATATTCAGGGTGTGTACACACTCTCTAAACACACTTCAGGATTAATCTTTTCTTATTGGGTAAAACTTTTCATAATCAAGGGAGTCTAACTTTGGAACGCTCTTTTGTGTTGTATCGTTCGTGTGTGTGTGAACTGTCTTCTGTGTTTTTTGTAAAGTGATGACAAGTCCCAACGAATGCGTTATGGTGAGTGTTGTCTAGTAAGTAAAAATTAAAAATCAATTAACTTCACCTAAAATCATTTCGATCAAGAGTAAGCTTTAGGATATTAATCCTTGGGTAAAAAACATAAAAATATAACAAGATAATATATGGTCCATCCTGGTCCGTTATATGACCGTGTGTCATTATGCGAATGAAATGAATACATCATATTTTAAGAACCTCTTGAGATATTGCCTTAAAATTTGGCAAATTTACTATTTTTATTTACAGAAAAATAGGTATTAAATTTGGGAATTGAAGTTGGAAATTCATTGTAACGGTAAAATGTTGAGTTTTAAGGTACCTTTAGAAACAATCGAATAGCACACTTTGAAACGCTAAAAGCTGGAAACGTCAAAACCTTAAATAACGTCGAGTGTTTTCAAATGTATGTATGTATGTATGTATGTTTTCTAACTGTTTACGGAAAACGAGGCCAGATGTACCATATTATCTATTACATTTTTGTTTATTTTGACCCAAGGAACAATATTCTTTAGTTTGTGTAGAGAGTTTGTATAAACCCTGTATATTTTAAAAATATTTTATAATTTACATTAATTTAGTGCTACGATATCGTTTTATATCTTATATAAATTTATTTTATAGTTATTCAACTACGTTCAAAGTGTTTAATCGCATTTTATTATAGGTAGTTAAGTCCATTTATTTACCGATGTAAATTAAGAATGCTCATCTTTGACTGCTATATTTAGAAATATTTACATAAATGTCACTTGTAAATGTAAATTCGTTTTATTTCCATTCTCGTTATAGCTAAATCAAGTAAGGAACCAGTTTTAATCCAAATATAAAATAATTGATTGATTATTAAACATAAGTTGTTACAGGCAATGCTCATCAAAACAAAAATAACAATTCACTGTGTCCTTTCACACTCCTAATAGTCGGAAGTGATAGGACCCAAAAAGGTATAATTTTTTTGCCGGCCTGAAACTTATACAGCTGAATTATATGTTCCAAAGGATGATAAAAATGCATATTATAAACTTGTAAACTGGAGTTTAACAAGATGGCAGCCATTCAAAGATGGCGTATTTACTTTTTTAACAAATTAGTCATATTTCGGTTATTCTTTATCCAAATTTGTCAACTCTTTTTTGTTGAATAGATAGTTTTATTTTACGAAAAAAGTGTTCTGACAGTATTATCTGTGTATGGCTTGGTTTTCTGTTTATTTAATAAAATATATAAGAATTACAGGGCATTAATTGCTTTAATCCTGTATATCTCCTAAACTATACACTTCAGTTGAAATACACTAATTATATAAAAGATAGAAAATATTATAAGCTTTACAATGATTTACAGTACAACATAAGGGGATTTAAAATACATATGCAAATATAAGAGGTGCAGAACTGCTGGATTGCAGCGCTCGGTGCGATGTGGTGACGCGGGCCGGCCTCAGCCTTATAGGCCGAAAATATTTCACTTCTGGCTACCGGTACCAAATTTTTCTCGTTGTTTCTTCATCTAATTAACTTTTAAAATCCGCTGGGAGACCCTGTATTGACATCATCAAGATGGCGGATCGGAAACTATACAAGGGTTTGCTTTAAACGTTTGTAGCTCCTTACCTGATGCTTGATTTTAACATTAAAGATGTCATTTTAAAGAACATAACCTATTTAAAATTCACCGTTATTATCAAGATCGTTAAGTATTTATTAGTCTGTTTGTTCAAGTGTTAATTCTATAAAATTTAGATTTCTTTCGAATTATTTTTTAAAAAATTACGCTATTACTGTAGTCGGCACGGTAAGACTTGGACCCGTGACCATAATAATTTTACTTAAAAGTGGTTTATATACCTGAATTTAAGTAATCCAATTTGTTGCTTCATGCAACCAGTTTCAACTCCGTTGAGTCATTATCAGGCCGTTGGTACAAGGATAAAACAACCTCTTCATTTGAAGGTCGTCGTGACGTTCATCACACAAACGATAACACATACGGACATCGAACGGACAACGGACACGAACATTAAAAAACACTAAACACAAAAGGGGGGTGCGATGCGTACCGGGCGGAAGTGAAGTCTAGCCAATATTTCACATTTGGCTATCGGTACAAAATTTTGCTCGTTGTTTCTTCAATCGTGGATGGTGCCCCCCTTTTGTGTTTAGTGTTTTTAAATGCCCATGTCCGTTGTCTGTTCGATGTCCGTATGTGTTTTCGTTTGTGTAATGAACGTCATGACGACCTTCAAATGTAGAGATTGTTTTAGCGAATTTCCCCTATAGGGAAGAAGCTATTACCGTAGGTCTCATGGTAAAACTTAAGCCCGAGACCATGATAACATTTCGTTTTGAGGTCCTCAGATGCCAAAGACACTATTCGTTAAAATTTATATATATATATATATATATATATATATATATATATGTGTGTGTGTCCGTTACCGCGATAACTTGAGTAAAAAACGTCCGATTTAACGATGAAATTTGGCTCAAATGTGTAAAGTGACACTCATGACTTTAAGTTTGAAACCAGAAATATCGGACCACGGGAAGGGGGGTTTTAAATTTTCCAAAAATCAGAGTTTTGCATTTTTCACCCTAAAATTTTTAAAAAACTTAATTTTGGTTTTGACCATGTTATAGAGCTTAAAAAACAAATAATATGGTATTTTGAATTATTAACCTAGGTTAAGTGGTTGCGGAGAAAATAAAAAAAAACCTGCTCATAAAATCTCCCATGTTAATCTTATGGGAAAAAGGTTTTTGGCTTTTCCTCAGTTCATTTCTATGTAAACTTCACATTTGCTTTTACCAATCAGTTTAGCTCTACAAAACAATCATTTTGGTGTTTAAATTGTGATTCTACGTCCAACCGTTGCCGTGATATTCAAAGTGCTAAACACAGTATGTTGTCCAATGTTATCCTTATGGAGAATATTTAAAATTTGATATCTCGATTATTTATGAACGTATATTGATTAAACTTGGTAGGTGGCTTCATCTAGTACTGGTATATTGATATTTCCACAAAAAATTGATTTTTGTTGATTATCCTCTTAGCAGCAAACCTGCATTCTCATCCCTAATGTTATTCTTATGGAGAATACGGAAAGCTTTATATCTCCCTTAATTATGAACATAAATCATTAAAACTTGGTATATAGCTTCACCTGGTTGAGTTATATTGATAATTGCAAAAAACCCGCATTTTTATCTTCCTCGTTGCAGCAAACCTGCCTTCTCAGCCCTAATGTTATTCTTATAGAGAATAAATAAAATTCTATATATCACTTATTTATTTAAGTATTTTTATGAAACTTGGTAAGTGGCTTTATGTGGTAGTAAGAAATATATTCATTCATAGGAAATTCGCTGAGTACGCAGGTTTGCTGCGAGGGGGGTATTATCCTTGTACCAACGGCCTGATGATGACTCCACGGATTCGAAACCGGTTGCATGAAGCAACAAATTGGATTACTTAAATGCAGGTATATAAACCACTTTTAAGAATTGTACAGTAATCCGGAGGCTAAAATCCATCAATAAAATAACTTGACGTTCAAACCAACCTAGCTACAATAAATATTTTTTTAGAACTTGTATATGTATAATTTTGTATATGACCCTTTTGTAAATGTACAGTTTTTTTTAGATTCGAGACCGTTTACACTGAATCTTTTTAAGTAACCCTTCGATTTTGAAAAAATTTAGTGTGAATATGTGAGACAGTATTTACTTTCTTGAGTTCGAAAACCAGAGAAATTGGATCAAGGGAAAACTTTATGGTGTTTTAATTAGGTTAACAAATAACATTTTTAGATTGTTATTATACAAGTTTTTTTAATGTGCACAATTTTTTTTGAAACAGGACATTAAAAACTAAACAATTTGGTATTTTCAATTATTTTATTATGGTGCGGAGAAAATCTAGGAAACAATAGTCAATAGTCAAATATCTTTATTCATTCAGAAGTACAGTGTACAACATTTGAACAGTGTCAATATATTATAAGTGATACAATAAGTTCTAGCCTTTCTAAACATAGATATATATCTTTTACTCTTAGCATGGAAGAGTGAGGTGGAAAAATTCATCCAGAGTGTAAATGGCTGCAGCTATCAAATACTCCTTCAGTTGTTTTTTAAATTTTGTGTGATTGTTTTCATTCAAAATATGTTGTGGTATCTTTTTCAAAAATTTGCCACCCACATACGATGGCCTTTTCTCATAAAATTGTAATCTATGGTGACTACAAACGGCCTCATTCTTTTTATTATATTTATTATTACTTTTTATTATATTTATTTATTATATTGATGAATGGGATGAATAGAAACATTATTTGCCAATTTATTTCTTGCTACTAAAATTGAGTCAAAATTATATTGCCCATATACAGTAAGTATTTTTAACTGTTTAAAATATTCTCTAGCCGAATCATTATGTTTTAGTTTAAGGATTATTCTTATAGCTTTCTTCTGCAATTTTAATATCCTATCGAGATTTTCTTTTTTTGTTGCACCATATAGGCAAATTCCAAAAGAAATATGAGAATGAATATGTGCAAAATAAATATTCTTGAGGGTTATTAAATTGCAATGAAAGGACATTTTTGAAAGAGCATAGATTACAGAATTTATTTTGGTCAGTACTTTACTTACATGCTCATTCCAATTTAAGTGTTAGTCCTAAAAAATTTGTACTTTCTTTCTGTAAAATGAAATTAGAGTCATACATTATTACTGGTTCATTACCACTTTTATTTTGTGCTGTTTTAAATGTAACAAAATTTGTTTTTTCATGGTTTAGTATTAAATTTTGATTAAGTAAATAATTGCCTAAATTCCAAGTTCTATGAAAGCTGTCAATTCCGTTTGTTCAAGAGTTGGGGATGATATCATTAAACTAGAATCATCAGCATAAAGGCACAGTTTACTGCTCGGATTACATGTCAGTGTGTTATCTATGTCCTTCAAATAGCATAAGAATAGCAAAGGCCCCAAAATAGACCCTTGCGATACGCCAAATTTTATTGTTTCTATTTTTGATGCAGCTTTAATAATTTTATTGTTTGATACATAACTGATTTCAACAAATTGTGTTCTATTGGTCAGGTAAGAATCAAACCATTTTACTGAATTTTTGGAGACCCCTAGAGATGATAATTTTTGTAACAGTATAGGATATGTCACACTGTCAAAAGCCATGGTTAAGTCCATGAATATTCCTGTTGTATTTTTACCTCTGTCAACAGACTCGATCACTGCCTCTAAAAACGAAACAGCTGCAGAGGTGACTGACCTTCCAGATCTAAACCCATGCTGAATGTCATCTATTAAATTGAATTTTTCAAGGAATGAAGTTAATTGTTGTTGTACTATTTTTTCATAAATTTTTGAAAAGGTTGGTAATAGAGATACAGGTCGATAATTAGCGATACTTTTCCTGTCATCTTTCTTATGTATAGGTACGATTCTTGCTTTTTTCAATTGATCTGGGAATGAACCAGTAATAAAAGAAGAATTGATCAGGTGGCATAAAATCTTACTTATTTCATATTTCACACCTTTCAGGACACTAACAGGTATTTCATCGTACCCACTGGAGTTTTTATTTTTCAGTGAACCTATTATGTTTTCCACCTCATTTTCATTCACTGACTTAAAACTAAACTTGGTCACCAACACATTTGAACTACTGACAGGGTCTGGCTCTATACACTGTACATATATATTTCTATTTGGGTCAATATCTTCCACCTTATTTACAAAGTAATTGTTAAATAAATCTGAAATAATTTTGGGGTCATCAATGGTATTTGTGCCAATAGTCAGAGCAATATCCCTGAACCGATTTTGGTTGTTATTTTTAGAACCAACTTCTGAGTTTATAATTTTCCAAACAGTTTTTTGGATATTAGAGGATTTACTGATTTTGTCCTCATAGTGTTTTGTTTTAGCTTGATTTAATTCTTTCCTAAACAGATTTTTTTCATTTTTTAATATAGTCCTTATTTTATTTACTTTACATTTTCTAAATTCTTTTGTCATACGTATTAGTTTAGACCTCTTAGATTTTAGTTCTTTAGTTAGCCAATGATTCTTTTTGTTGTTTTTAGTTATAAGGGTTTTTGGAAACGCCATATTAAAATAAAAATAAATTTGTCATGAAAAGTATCGTATTTTTTTCAATGGGTGAAAAATACACATCTTCCCAAAGTTCATTTGATAATAAACTGGAAAAGTATTTGATGTTTTCACTAGAGAACTTACGTATTTCTTGCTTCAAGGGCTTCTTTTTAAATGTGATTAAGTTTACAGGATTTAGTATCAATATTTGGCCATCATGGTCCGACAAACATGTAATTATCCCTTCAATTGTGATATTACATGAGTCTATCTTGTTAATTAGAAAATTGTCAATAGCTGTTTCAGAACTTTCAGTTATTCTTGTCGGAAAATCAACTAGATATTCCATGTTGTGGCTTTTTAAAGTGTCTTTAAGTAATTTGTGTTTATTATCATTTTTTAAAACATCAATGTTTATATCTCCTCCAATTATTATGTTAGTAAACCTTTTGCTATAAAACTCAATCACAACACTCAATCTGTCCAAAAATACTTTTACATCCGAACTTGGGGACCTGTAAATACCGATAACTAACAACTTAAATTTACCCTCAATATAACTCGAGACACAAAATTCAAATTGCAATTCCTCCAGGTAACTATCACTTAGAAAAATAGGCACATCCACTTGCTTCGATATAGTGTTTTCCCCAGACAGTAACATAACTCCCCCTTTAACAAACTTTTTTCTACAAAAATAAGAATCAATTTTGTAACTATTTAAATTAAATCGAGATATTTCATTTTCCTTCATATCATGTTCTGAGAGAATAAGTATGTGTGGTTTTAACTCATCTAACGTTGCTTCTAATGAATTTACTCTTGAATTAAGGTGTTGGATATTTTGGTGAAATATTCTGATTGAACTATTGTTTATAGCTACTTTATTGGAGGTGCTGCACTGGCTGTGGAGTTTAAAGAAGCAGGAGGCTGTGATTCATAATTGGTATTCTCTTTTAAACAAAATATTTTGTTAGCTTGAAGCACTGACGTATTCACAGAAACAGAGACTTTTGTATTCATTTCACTGTACACTGCACTGAGGGACACTGCTGGGTTTCCACTGACAGTTGGGTCCACTGCGCTGTAGGGCTGCTGCTGTGGAGGTGAAGACTGCGTCAGATGCTCAGAGTTGTGCGAGTCGTCAGTGCCCATCTCGAGGTTCTTAGGCGAAGGAGATGCTGCCAGAGGAGGAAAATCGACTAACGACTTGATGGATGTCGACTGCTGATTTTCAGTTGAGTGTGTGGATGTCTTTAATGGGTTGAAGAACTTTTCATTTTCACGCTGTGACATTTTTGTCTTGAGGAGATTTTCAAGCTGTTCAAGGAATATTTTTCCGGTGAGGCCATTTTTCAATATCCTATTTGAATTGCCATTGTGTACGATTAGATTAATTTGAGCCTCTGTGTGTTCCTGAAACGAGATTAGGTTGTCAATGAAGTGATCTATACAGATTTTATCTCGCATACAGCCTAGAGGGGAGCAAACTAAATACTTGAGTCTTTTTTCACAGAAATCGTGTGCTAAGGTTTTGAAAGCCAAATCATAGTCCGTCTTCTCTGGTTTATTGTAATATTTATCCTTTGTTATTAGTGTATATACAAAATTTCCATTGTTAATTTCTTGGCATGCAAGATGTTTATTCAGGCATTGAGATGCCAGTGGTTTACCAAAGTTCCTCCTAAACACAGTTGCAATCCCAGCACTCATATTTCCGTCATCAGATAAATCAGCAGAGGCGCAGTGCGCAAAAGCAACCTTATTGTCGTGCTTGTGTTGATCAAACATTTGCTGCATGTGCGTTTTGACAATTTCAATTTTAAGTGGTTTAAGATTTAAAGTTCTTTTGTAGGTCGGAGCTTCATTGATTATCCTATTTTTGTTTTGTACACATTGAATATTCCTCGACTTCACTTGATCCTGTTTGTTTTGGTTCATAAATATTGTTGTTATTGAGTTTGTAATAAGATAGACAAGTTTATTTTTGCCTCTATTGTTTATATGTAGACCATGATTTGTGAAATGGAATCTTTTTAGTTAATCCAAATCAACAATGTACACAGATTTCAGCCGAGCTACTAATTCTCGTATGTAATTATTTACCAACCTAATTTCATCATGAATTGCATCTCCCTCACACAAGTCATTTCTTTTTGGTATTGTAGTTATAAGCACCGTTTTATTTTGACTAAGTTTAACCAATTTTTCTTCTAGGGATAGATCATTTCTTAACGTGTCGTTGGTTCCAATAAGGATGATAATGTCATCTTTTGATTGCTGTGCAGTTTCATACCTTTTCTTCATATTAATCTTATGGGGAATAGGTATAAAGCGTTTTTACAACAAGTACTGTATTAATGAAAACTTAAGATATGATTTTACTAACTAATTTAGCTCAAAAGAGCAATTATTTTGCATTTTAAATGTTTTTTTATTTGGTTATTATAAATATGTACCTCACTACCACAACTAAAGTCTTGCCAAGGGTCATTAACATTATTCATAAATAAGCTAGATAAAACAACTTGTTCATTCTCCTTGGGTAAACATAAGGGCTGAGTTTGTAGATTTACTGTATAAGAGAGTACAAATTATATTTTTTTATGCAACTATTATTAGACCACAACTTCATCAAAAATGCCAAGTTTCATCAAATTTTATTTAGATAAAAAAATATATAACATGTTATATATGCTCCATAGAATTAACATTATGCACCGTTCTGTGTTTAGCACTTTCGATAACTCGGAAACGGATTGACATAAAACCAAAATTTAAAAATCAAAATATTTGATTTGTTATAATAAAATTGGTTTAACACGTTCGCTACCAGCCGCCGCATATATGCGGCAGCCGGGTCACTCTGACAGCCCACGAAAAAAATCATAAACTTCCCTGTAGACTGGTCCTAGTCCTAGCTACAGACCAAGCGCCGCATATATAAGGCGGACTATCCCGTAGACCGTGCCTAAACCATCTAACCTTTAAAATAGACCGTTGCGAAGAAATTTCTCATTTAATATCAAGAAACCAACGCCGCAGTTCTGCGGCGGCAGTCTATTTTAATGAACCTAGCCGCCGCAGATCCGCGGCGTTGGGCTATGAGTACGCCACGCCCGCCGCAAAATTGAGGCGGCAGTCTGTGGTTACGATTTTTTTTAACATTGTGGTAGTGAACGTGTTTTAATGTCTGTCTGTAAAATCTAAAGGATATTTTAAATATTTAAAACTCAGTAAAAACCTCTTCCCTTGATCCAATTTCTCTGGTTTTCGAACTCAATACAGTATGTACTGTCTCATATATTCATACTACATTTATTCAAAATCGAAGGGTTTCTTAAAAAGTTTCAGTGTAAACGATTTCGTATCTAAAAAACTGTACATTTACAAAAAAGCCACACACAAAATTTATACATATACAAGTTCTAACAAAAATAATATTTATTGTAGCTAGGTTGGTTTGAACGTAAAGTTATTATGGTCACGGGTCCAAGTCTTACCATGCCGACTACAGTATAGCGTTTTTTTTCAGAGTAATTCGAAAGAAATCTGAATTTTTTAGTATTATCACTTGAACAAACAGATTAAAAAATATTTAACGATCTTGATATTAACGGTGAATGTTAAATAGATTATGTTATTTTAAATGAGACCTGAAACGTCAAAATCAAGCAACAGGTAAAGGAGTTACAAACGTTTAAAGCAAACCCTGTATAGTATCCGATCCGCCATCTTGATGACGTCAACACAGGGGGTTAGGCAGCTCTGAGAGAGTGTCTCCCAGCGGATTTTAAAAGTTAATTAGATGAAGAAACAACGAGAAAAATTTGGTACCGGTAGCCAGAAGTGAAATATTTTCGGCCTATAAGGCTGAGGCCGGCCCGCGTCACCTCATCGCACCGAGCACTGCAATCCAGCAGTTCTGCACCTCTTATATTTGCATATGTATTTTTAATCCCCTTATGTAATACTGTATATCATTGTAAAGCTTTTAATATTTTCTATCTTTTATATAATTAGTGTCTTGCAACTTAAATGTATAGTTTAGGAGATATACAGGATTAAAGCAATTAATGCCCTGTAATTCTTACATATTTTATTAAATAAACAGAAAACCAAGCCATACACAGATAATATTGTCAGAACACTTTATTTGTAAAATAAAATTATCTATTCAACAAAAAAATTGGCAAATTTGGATAAAGAATAACCGAGATATGACTAATTTATTAGAAAAGTAACTCCGCCATCTTTGAATGGCCGCCATCCTTTTAAACTCCAGTTTACAAGTTTATAATATGCATTTTTGTCATCCTTCGGGACATCTAATTCAGCTGTATAAGTTTCAGGCCGGCAAGAAAATTATACCTTTTTGGGTCCTATCACTTCGACTATGTCCTCCATTGATTCGATGTCCTTGATATTTGAAGAGGTGTCAGATGTAATGTCCCTCCCTAATCGGGAAGTGATATCAATTAAGTCCCTAGGTAGTGTGGCCCGGTTTTCTACCCGGCGAGATGATATGCTACGACATTCGGAAAATGTCAAGGCGTCCTCGCTCACATTAAGGCCAACACTGTTTTACGGATTTTAATCTAATCTAATGTTTAGCCGCAAGACCGAGACGAGGAAATTAAGATGTTGGTTACTCGAGGCTCTAGCGCTTGATTGCAGTTCTCTGAGATTCGATCGGCGATTTAGTTAATCTTTGTTGATTGGTATGTATTGTCGGCATGGAAGTCTTATTGTTATTGCCGATGTTGTTTTGTATGAAGGAGATATACATTTACTGCTTTCTTTACCTTGCTGTATATGTTGTTGAAACTTGTCTAGTCGAATCTTTTTTAAATTTATAATTTGGAGAGATTATAATTGATTGATTCTCCAAAAGATTAACTAGAACATTCATAAACAACGTTCTGCGTTTACCGCTGATTAAAAATTTTTTAAGTGGTTTAGTTTCGACCCCAATATTTCACAGAAGCGCGGAGGTGTCATTTTGATCGGAGACACTATAAACCACGAAATATGCCATCAAAATTGTTTGAGCAGTTAATACAATGGATTTATTGTGTTTTTAGAGGCCTTTAAGTGGTAATGATTATTATTCATATTATTAGGGTATAATAATATTTAAACATCTAGTATAAAACTCACCATTTTCAAATATACCGTTGTTAAACATGCCGTATCGATATAACAAATGTCGACAAAATCGGTCCATTGAGGTGTTATGCTGGTCTCTCCAAACATCCAGGCAAACTACAGACCTTACGGGGAAAACCACTATATTGGGTTACGGGAGCTTCAAAACAAAACTAATAAATCAACACAACAATTTGTTACGAAAAATACGACTTTTTCTAAGAATACTATTGTATAAGCTACAATTAATAAGGGGAGAAATTAAAAATATTGTTTTGGATACAAGTTTTATTGTTTAGTTGATTACAAACACGTTTGTTATCCGCCAAGGTTAATCCTATCCTATCCTATACTCTAATATTAGTAAAGTTTGCTTGCTTGCAACTCTGACTCTTAAACACCTCCAACAATTTCTCTCAAATGCTGGAAATAACTAATTTCTGGGATAAAAATCAGTTCTGGACAGGTCTCATCCCCAGGAAAAATCAAATAATGTAAAAAAACTAAAATTAAATGATAAATACCCCCGTCACAGCAAACCTGCGTACTCAGCGAATTTACAATGCATGTATATGTTTCTCACTATCACATAAAGCCACTCACCAAGTTTCATAAAAATACATGAATAAATAAGTGTTATTAAGAATTTTTTATTCTCCATCAGAATAACATCGAAAGCGGAGAACGTAGATTTTCTGCAACAAGGAACACAAAATATGTGTTTATATACAATTATCAATATAACTTAAACAGTCAAATCTGCATACCAAGTTTTATTAATTTTATGTTCATAATTAAGGGAGACATTACATTTTACTTATTCTCCATAAGAATAACATGGGGGCTGAATATACAGGTTTGCTGCTTCGGGGGAAATGGGCAAAGGTTTTTGTGCAAATATCAATTATACCAGTACTAGGTGAAGCCACATGCCAAGTTTCATCAACATTATTCATAAATAATCGAGATATAAAATTGTAATTATTCTCCATAAGGATAGCATTGGACAACGTACTGTGTTTAGCACTTTGAATGTCTGTGCAACAGTTGGACGTAGAACACAATTTAAACACCAAAATCATTGTTTTGTAGAACTGAACTGATTAATAAAAGCAAATGTCAGGTTTACATCAAAATTAACTGAGGAAAGGCCAAAAACCTTTTTCCCATAAGATTAACATGGGAAATTTTATGAGCACGTTTTTTGGATTTTCTCTGCAACCACTTAACCTAGGTTAATGATTCAAAATACTATATTATTTGTTTTTTAAGCTCTATAAAATGGTTGAAACCAAAATTAATAGTTTAAAAAAATTAAGGCAGACAAATGCAAAAACGACAAATGATTTTTGGAAACTTGTAAACCCCTATAAAACTCCCTTCCCATGGTCTGATTTTTCTGGTTTTCGAACTTGAATATCATTTTACACAATTGAGCCAAATTTAATCGAAATCAGACGTTTTTAGCGAATTTCCCCTTTAGGGAAGAAGCTATTACCGTAGGTGGCATAGTAAGAGTTAAGCCTGAGACCATGACAGATTTTGTTTTGAGGTCCGCAGATACCAAAAACACTATTCGTTCAAATTTATACATATATATATATGTGTGTGTGTGTGTGTGTGTGTGTGTGTGTGTGTGTGTGTGTGTGTGTGTGTGTGTGTGTGTGTGTGTGTGTGTGTGTGTGTG
Organism: Allygus modestus; assembly: GCA_963675035.1. Taxonomy (NCBI): domain Eukaryota; kingdom Metazoa; phylum Arthropoda; class Insecta; order Hemiptera; family Cicadellidae; genus Allygus; species Allygus modestus. The sequence goes on along the minus strand of OY776112.1, from coordinate 156,934,403 downwards.
TGTGTGTGTTCCTTAACACGATAACTTGAGTAAAAAACGTCTGATTTCGATGAAATTTGGCTCAAATGTGTAAATTGACATTCATGACTTCATGTCTTCATGGTAAGACTTAAGACCAAGACCATGATAACTTTTCGTTTTAAGGTCCCCAGGTGCCAATAACACTATTCTTTTAAATTTATATATATATATGTGTCCTTTACCTCGATAAATTTTGAAAGAAACGAACGATTTTGATGAAATTTGGCAAAAATGTAGAGAGTACCATTTCTGACTTTAAGTTTGAAAACCAGAAAAATCAGACCATGGGAAGGGGTTTTTATGGGGGTTTACAATTTTCCAAAAGTCAGTTTTTTGCATTTTTTACCATAACATTGTTAAAGTACTTAATTTTGGTCTAGACCATTTTATAGAGCTTAAAAAACAAATAATGTGGTATTTTTAATCATTAACCTAGGTTTAGTGGTTGCGGAGAAAATCCAAAAAACCTACTCATAAAATCTCCCATGTTAATCTTATGGGAAAAACGTTTTTAGCTTTTCTTCAGTTCATTTTAATGCAAAACTCACATTTGCTTTTACCAATCAGTTCACCTCTACAAAGCAATCATTTTGGTGTTTAAATTTTGATTCTTTGTCCAACCGTTGCAGATATATTCAAAGTGCTAAACACAGTACGTTGTCCAATGTTATCCTTATGGAGAATAATTAAAATTTGATGTCTCGATTATTTATGAATGAATGTTGATGAAAATTGGCATGTGGCTTCACCTAGTACTCGTATGTTGATATTTGTACAACAAATTTTTGCTGATTTTCTCCGCAGCAGCAAACCTGCAGACTCAGCCCCATGTTATTCTTATGGAGAAAAAGTAAAACGTAATGTCTCCCTTAATTATGAACATAAATTAATAAAACTTGGTATGCAGCTTCGACTAGTTAAGTTATTTTGATAATTGCATAGAACACATATTTTGTGTTCCTTGTTGCAGCAAACCTGCGTACTCAGCTTTCAATGTTGTCCTTATGAAGAATAAATAAAATGCTATATATCACTTATTTATTCGTGTATTTTTATGAAACTTGGTGAGTGGCTTAATGTGGTAGTGAGAAACATATACACGCATTGGAAATTCGCTGAGTACGCAGGTTTGATGCTACGGGGGTATTTACTCAAGTTATCTTGTTAACGAACACACACACACACACACACACACACACACACACACACACACACACACATATACAACTTGTATATATATAAACAACCCCCATCGTAAGCTAAGATCTTTTGCTTACGACAATAAAGAATTTTGACTTTGACTTTGACTTATATATATATATATATATAGCATATGTATATATAATATATATATATAAATTTGAACGAATAGTGTTTTTGGCATCTGGGGATCTCAAAACAAAAAGTTATCATGTTCTCGGGCTTAACTCTTACCATGCCACCTACGGTAATAGCTTCTTCTCCATAGAGGAAATTCACTGAAAGATTAACATTAGGCTTATGTAGTTTAAAACCAAAACAAATAAACTGTTAACAGCTGTTCATAATCAACCAGGGAACTGTCAAAGTAATACTCGAGTTGTTAATAATTAACTAGGCTTATCGCCATTGGGGGCTTCGCCCCCAAACCCCCTTTTCGAGTTCGCTTTGCTCACTTGCATTCCTCAGTCAACTCAAGTTTAAATCAAACTCAACTATTGTAGTTCACTAACCAAAGAAAAACTACACAAAAATTACCTTTGGTGAGCACATTAACACCTACATAGGCGGTCCCATATCGGTTCGATATCGAAACATTTTACCAACCGGCTGCTTGTTAGTTTTATCGAATGAACTCCGACTACAATGGTTGTTTCTAGGTGAATAAATGCGAAAAATAAAGTGCTCACTCTATCAAAGTCAATCAGATATAAATAAAAAGTTGTGGTTACAATGCTAAATTGGAGTTCTACAAATGGATCTGCGTGTAAAAAAAACTTATGGGAAAAACGTTTTTAGCTTTTCTTCAGTTCATTTTAATGCAAAACTCACATTTGCTTTTACCAATCAGTTCACCTCTACAAAGCAATCATTTTGGTGTTTAAATTTTGATTCTTTGTCCAACCGTTGCAGATATATTCAAAGTGCTAAACACAGTACGTTGTCCAATGTTATCCTTATGGAGAATAATTAAAATTTGATGTCTCGATTATTTATGAATGAATGTTGATGAAAATTGGCATGTGGCTTCACCTAGTACTCGTATGTTGATATTTGTACAACAAATTTTTGCTGATTTTCTCCGCAGCAGCAAACCTGCAGACTCAGCCCCATGTTATTCTTATGGAGAAAAAGTAAAACGTAATGTCTCCCTTAATTATGAACATAAATTAATAAAACTTGGTATGCAGCTTCGACTAGTTAAGTTATTTTGATAATTGCATAGAACACATATTTTGTGTTCCTTGTTGCAGCAAACCTGCGTACTCAGCTTTCAATGTTGTCCTTATGAAGAATAAATAAAATGCTATATATCACTTATTTATTCGTGTATTTTTATGAAACTTGGTGAGTGGCTTAATGTGGTAGTGAGAAACATATACACGCATTGGAAATTCGCTGAGTACGCAGGTTTGATGCTACGGGGGTATTTACTCAAGTTATCTTGTTAACGAACACACACACACACACACACACACACACACACACACACACACACACACACATATACAACTTGTATATATATAAACAACCCCCATCGTAAGCTAAGATCTTTTGCTTACGACAATAAAGAATTTTGACTTTGACTTTGACTTATATATATATATATATATAGCATATGTATATATAATATATATATATAAATTTGAACGAATAGTGTTTTTGGCATCTGGGGATCTCAAAACAAAAAGTTATCATGTTCTCGGGCTTAACTCTTACCATGCCACCTACGGTAATAGCTTCTTCTCCATAGAGGAAATTCACTGAAAGATTAACATTAGGCTTATGTAGTTTAAAACCAAAACAAATAAACTGTTAACAGCTGTTCATAATCAACCAGGGAACTGTCAAAGTAATACTCGAGTTGTTAATAATTAACTAGGCTTATCGCCATTGGGGGCTTCGCCCCCAAACCCCCTTTTCGAGTTCGCTTTGCTCACTTGCATTCCTCAGTCAACTCAAGTTTAAATCAAACTCAACTATTGTAGTTCACTAACCAAAGAAAAACTACACAAAAATTACCTTTGGTGAGCACATTAACACCTACATAGGCGGTCCCATATCGGTTCGATATCGAAACATTTTACCAACCGGCTGCTTGTTAGTTTTATCGAATGAACTCCGACTACAATGGTTGTTTCTAGGTGAATAAATGCGAAAAATAAAGTGCTCACTCTATCAAAGTCAATCAGATATAAATAAAAAGTTGTGGTTACAATGCTAAATTGGAGTTCTACAAATGGATCTGCGTGTAAAAAAAAGTAGACTTCACGACAAAATTATAATAACCTAACTCCGCAGAGCGATGTATAGTGGTTGTTCGTTGTGCAACATAATTACAAATAAATGAATTTGTAAAAACAAAAAAGTCAAATTAAACAGAAATAAATTGCAGCCACAAAAAGTAAGCATCAAAAGTAAGCATCAAACCCGTGACCACATGATCTTGAATCATCTGACAACATATCCACTGGGCTAAATTCATTCGATAGAACAAACAATCGGTTGATTACATTTTCCAATATCGTAACAAACGATATTCCCGTTATTGGACCCCCCCCCCGTGTAGGCGATAATGTGCTCACCTTGTTTTGTAACAGCTGATTTATATAAACCTCATGTGAGCAAATTAGTATCGCCTACACGGGCGGTTTTTTCTAAATCAGCTAATACAAACATGTGTTATTAGCCAAAATAGTGTGCTTTAATTAACGGCTTTCCAAGACTGTACACATTTAAATGGGCCAAAATACTCAAAATTACTTCTTCTCCGATGAATAGCGGCTAAACGGATGATCGGATCTTAAATCTGACGAAAAATCGTTGGAAATTAAATTTTCTACAACTTTTGTATTTAACATTTTTTGCCATCTCTTACCGTTTCCGTACAAAACGCGCTCAAAGTTGAAAAATTGAAAAAGTGGAATATTTCCCGCCCCAAAAATGCCCCAAAAACTCAAAAATGTTAACTCCTGGTAATTTTTCTGGGAGTTTCTCGTCAAGAGCTTTAATTCAATAATGGGGTCGAGGGGGGTTCGATTACGGGAAGTGCCTCATAGTTTATGTCAATGAGTGAGTGAGTGAACCCGTCTAGCTTTATATTAGTAGATTGTTAACAAGTGGTTTCCTGAGAGCAGTGACTTAAACTGTTGAGTGAAGATTGAATATATAAAGTGGTCATATACGAAATAAATCAAAGGACTTTGAGCTATAAATAACAACTGGATTGACCTTAAAAATGCATAAAAGAGGCAAATAAGCTATACAACTCTGATAATCAGTGGGGGGAAGTGGTGCAATATTACTCCAAGTAATCTAAACAAACTGACTGGCCTTCCCCGATTGAACTTAACTGCTGTTAACATGGCCTGTTAGCCATGTTAGCCTTCTGTTTTACAGTCTTCTGTGGATAGGCCTAACTATTTTTAACTGAAATCCTGTAAACGACGGAGTTCTGGTATAGGCTGTGTTGAGTGGCGCTCCTCGTGCAAGATCCCCCGGTAATTGGCCCGGAGACATGCTACAATATCTCCGTGTCGCAAGCCCGCGTAACGCCGGACCTTGTGAAACTCCTCCCTTGTCGGATGTGACATTCCGATATCACGTGTAGGTAAATAGTTGGAGTGAAATAAACATAAATTGGCTACAAGATGTTGGCGTAATTCCTTTTTGTACAATTTGTTTTATTCTGGATCAGTTACAATAATCATAATTAGTACCTAGGGGAAGGTCAGTCAGATTGCTTGGATGACTTGGAGTAATCTTTTACCAAGGCACCATACTGACGAGCAGATTTGCTTAGCTCATTTGCCTCATTTCTGCATGTTTAAGGCCACTCCAGTTGTTATTACAGCTCAATGTATCATTGATTAATTTTGGATATGGCACGACCACTCTATATTATATAATCTTTAGTCAATGGTTTGAGTAACGGCTCTCAGGAAACCATATTTTAATACTTAAACTACATGAGTATTTCTTTGGCTGATTACTCCAAGCACCTGGTATCATTCTTTTGTTTTGATTTTCAACTATATAAGCTCAATTTCAATTTGTTCATATTCTTTTTTGCATTATTTGATTTTTCCTGGGGATGTGACCTGTCTAGAACTTATTTTTATCCCAGAAATTAGTTATTTACAACATTTGAATAAAATCGATGGAGCCGTTTTTGAGATCAGAGTTGCAAATAAGCAAGCAACCAACCACATAAACCTTACTCATATTATAGTATAGGATAGAATACGTGGTAGGTTGAACATAGTAAATGTAGTTAACATTGGAAATTAATATTACTGAGCTTATCCAACGAATATGATGTCTTGAGATAGACGTTCCTTCAGCCTCTTGTTCATAATTAAAATGCATGCACAGAAATATAACTAAAATGTAATATAATTGTTTAAATGTTGACTAGTTGTTCTGTTGGTCGAATCCAAGCAAGTTTTTACCCAACGAAAGGTTACTTCAGTTATAAAGAAACATCACAAAACATATTATATGAAAACGGATGATATAACATCTGAGAATAATACGGATAACGTACTTTCAATCAACACGTAGTTTAAACTTCCACCGTCGGATAGCGCCACTGTTCCGAAAATTCAGCCCTTTACTGTATTTAAGTGATGCCCTTTCTTGAAGTACTGAGACGTATTCGCAAATCTACGTGAAAATGCTTTTAATTTGATACCTCAAACGTTAAAATCCGTCCAGCCGTTATCGAGTTATCGACTATGAAGAAAAACCCCCTAGCGTATTAATATATTGGATGCCACTATAGATATATGAAGTTCAAAAGTGCATGTCTTAATTTCTTTGAAGAAGTTCCATTATACTTACAGAGAATGTGATTTTCCTTCTTCTAAGTAAATTGTAGAGTTATTTCCGTTTTAACGTGTAATTTCTCCAGCTGACTTGTGTAATTCATGTAACGAGCTTAATATATGTAGAGTGCGCAAACACGTGTTCATTTCCAAGAAAAATTCGAGCCTACATGGTGGCCACCATTTTCCCTCTGCACTCTCCGTGACCGTGCTAACCACAGACTATAAAATAATGTAATTAATTCATGTACAACCGGATGCCGAATAAAGCAAAAAAGCGTTTTCATAAAAGCCATTTATTATATTTGAAGTGTTTTTAAGATTATGTAATTTAAATCGATTATGAATATGAATTGTGAGGAAGAAAATTTAATATTTTCTTAAAATACAACTTTCATGTCAAACATATTTTTGGACTTATGTTTGCTCGAAACCATTGTTCTCTATGGTGTGTTTACAAAAATACCCTACAGTGAAGCTTAATTTTTCCACAAAAGAGGGCAGAAATTAAAAATTATCAAATTGGATATATGGCCTTTAATTCAATACAACAAAATTTAAGTATGCTACTTTGTGTTGGGTAGCCTGACTTTGATTTGATTTGAACAATTTTCCTTACCTTCTCAACAACTATAAAATAAGGCATCACGAGACCTTAGTTCCCTTTTGGCAATTATAAGTTACCTCTATTTAAAAAAAAACATCAAAATCTATTTGAAACATTCCATCAATGGCATCAAAGCACTCTGTCTATATATGTGGGTACAACATTAAACACTAATCCTCCTTCCTTTCATACGAGAAGGTATAGCAATCATATTTCAAATACATGTGCTTTCCATCTAATATAAATGTAAACGTAATACTGGGCTGAGCTTGTTCACAAACCTTAATTCTGCCGTTGGATGGTTTATTAATACTATTCAACTTTTCTGAAAACGTTTCCAATGACATTCCCTGATTATTTATTGAATTTTGCAAGGACTATTTCTCAACTTGTTCAAGGATATTTCCCAATTATTGGATGTTTTTGCAGGATTTCCTCAGAGCGCAGTATGTTTAGATTCTTGACAAAGAGCCTTCCAGGTATCACAATACCGTTGGGTGAGTATTATTATGAAACATAAACTTATAGATGGAGTGTGAATGTGAAAATGACAGACGGACATGACAGTAGTTCTATGTAGTTGAATTACACTACGTTCTTCACCTATGGCTCGTTCAAATTCCTATTGCTGTCCTAAAACAGCCTCTATGGGCCAGGAACTTTCCTGCCCACTGGAATTTTACGAAAATCATAACGTGATAATATATGCGTTAAAATTATTAACATGACTGTCCGCCCTGTATGTTTTATGTTTAATATCAATCTTCAATCAACGTTGATATTTTCGATGTAAATTAATGACTCGTTGGTCCCTAGTAAAACCAAAGGTTTGTACTTCAAGATGTCCTTACAAACTTGAAAACTAGCTTTAGTAGTTAAGCTATGTCACTATATCCGTATATTAATCCTGTTCCACTCTTTCCGTAAATAACGTTCGAATATTCGACCAAAAATTCTCCCAAATTTGCATTGAACATTCGTCACTGCTTACTATACCATGTGGAAATTCTGAATTCGGGGTTCGTGCAGCTCCCACACTATTCACGAATACGCCGAACATTCGGGTGTATTCGCCAGTACCATTGTGTGGATCAGGCTTTTAGACGATGCAAACTTGTGCGTACATTAACGGCGAAAGTGAATGAATTACATTTGCAGAGTGCTGAATTAGTCAAATATCTTGTGCAGCCTTGTTACTGACTAATACCAACTGATTATATATCAGATGAAGAGCTGGGTCCAGTGTCAAAGCTGCAAGACCTTTTTATATTAATAATATTACATTATCAATAGCAGGTCATTTGATTGTTTTATTAAACATGCAAGCAATAAAAGGAGATTTGCTTTTGAAGTTGGTATTTTTATTTCCTTTAAATGGAGAAAGATCCATTTTTTTAGAATTGTGGCCTCGTAAATGTTGGCATCATACTCACTGCGTACAAATCGATGTTGTAATAAGTGGGGAGATTTTTAAATGAGAGTTTACAAGTATTTAACTGTTTTTATATACAACTCATTTAAAATAGTAGAGATAACCAAGATTATTCACCAATTGTAATATTATAATCCAGCAGTTGTTTGCTTTACGGAAATATTTCTACGCTTATTTGTCGTCCCAGGCACTACTATGACTCACAGCCTGGGGAACTGTCCAAGTAAACCAATCGCTGTAGCAGTTTATCCAGCGGCTATCTCGGTACGATCAGTACCAACGCACGGCCGGGCAACACTACACTGTCATTAATGTCAAAGGTCGAACAATCTGGAGCAACCACGAGGACTTGCTCACCTACGTTTTACTTTTTACATTGCGTTTTTTGTAAGTTGTTAGTTATAAGCTGTAGGTAGGATTAATCATGAAAAGATTTTTAAACAACCCAGTGTGTGTACACGTCCGTCCGTGATTTATTTTTTATGATATAATAATATTTATTCCACGACAATGATTTGAAATGTATTGGAATTTACAAACAAAATATTTAATGGAGGAATCTTTAAACTAGAAAAGTTAGACCTGAGTCCTATCTTCCCCTTCCAAGCGGGGTACGGCTATAATGGTGGGAACCATTATAGGGTGCCCACTTTTGCCAAAGAGAGACAAGAAGTACAAACTCATCTCAGAATTACGGCCTGGGATGAAACCTGAGATTCCCCGAATGTGATGTGCAATAACTGTTTATCTCAGTTACCTAGTCAGTTAACTAGTTACCTCAATAACTACATAACCTCACTCAGTTCCATTTGTTTACATTTCAACATTATTTAAATGTAAAATGTTTAAAATGTTTATTTCGTTTTAGTGAATTTTCCTATAGGGAAGAAGCTATTACCGTAGTCGGCATGGTAAGACCTAGGGCCGGGACCATGATAACTTTCCGTTTTGAGGTCTCCAGACCCCAAAAACACCGTTCGTTCGAAACTGTATATATATATATATATATATATATATATATATATGTGTGTGTGTGTGTGTGTGTGTGTGTGTGTGTGTGTGTGTGTGTGTGTGTGTGTGTGTGTGTGTGTGTGTCCGTAGTCACGATAACTCTCGTAAAAATGACCTGATTTTGATGAAATTGGGTATAAACGTGAAAAGCAACATTTATGACTTAAGTTCGAAAACCAGCCATATCGCTCTATCCAAAAGGGGTATTTTGGGGGGTTTTGTACCCAAAAAATGGGGTTTTTGAATTTTTTACATATAATTTTTGAAATATCAGTTTTTACCATTGGATTCAGCTTAAAAAACATACAATTTGGTATTTTGATCATTCCTCTACGTCAATTGGTTACCGAGATATTGAAAGTACTAAACACAGTACGTTGTCTAATGTTATTCTTATGGAGGAAAAGACAAATTTTATGTCTCGCTTATTTATTTTTTACGTATATTGACGAAACTTGGTATAAGGCTTCGTATGGTTGTGGTATATTGATATTTGCTCAAAAAAACAATTTTTTTCCAAAGACTCCCGTAGCTGCAAACCTGTGTCCTCAGCCCCATGTTATTCTTATGGAGAATAATTAAATGCTATGTCTCCCTTAATTATAAACATAAATGAATAACAGCTGGTATTCTACTTCACCTTACTGAGATATATTGATATTAGCATAAAAACACATTTTTTGTGCTCCTTGTTGCAGCAAACCTGCGTACTCAGCCCCAATGTTATTCTTATGGAGAATAATTAAAATTGTATATACAGCTTATTTGTACCGCTATATTTTTATGAAACTTGGTAAGTGGCTTTATGTAGTCTTAAGACATTTATATCTCCATTGGAAATTCGCTGAGTATGCAGGTTTGCTGCGACGGGTGTATTCTACTTTTTTTATACAGTTTTGTTTGTATTCTTCTTCACAAAATGTTATTGTGAAGACGGTGTTTTTACTATATTAACAATTTTCTCCACGGAAAAATGTTTTGAATATTTATCAAACCAATATAGTTTTAACTACTTGAAGGAGTTTGTTCATTTATCTTAAAACACTTGTTTATTCTTTGTACACAAATTCCTCTTTAATCTATATAAATGCACCCGTCGCAGTAAACCTGCATACTAAGCGAATTTCCAATGCATGTATATGTTTCTTACTACCACATAATGCCATTTACCAAGTTTTACAAAAATACATTTATAAATAAGTTATACATAGCAATGTATTTATTCTCCATAAGAATTACATTAGGGCTGAGTATGCAGGTTTGCTGCAACCAGAAATATAAGAAATGTGTTTTTATGCAGTTATCAATATAACTCAAACATGTAAAGCTACGTACCAAGTTTTAATCATTTATGTTCATAATCAAGGGAGATATAAAACTTTACTTTTAGTCCATAAAAATAACATTATGCAGGTTTGCTGCTATGGGGACAATCAACAAAAAATCAGTTTTTTGTGCAAATATCAATGTACCAGTACTAGTTGAAGCCACATACCAAGTTTCATCAATTCATAAATAATCGAGATATCAAATTTTAATTATTCTCCATAAGGATAACATTGGACAACGTACTTTAATTAGCACTTTGAATATCTCCACAACGGTTGGTCATAGAATCACAATTTAAACACCAAAATGATTGGTTTGTGGAGCTAAGTTGATTGGTAAAAGCAAATGTGAAGTTTACATTAAAATTAACTGAGGAAAAGCCAAAAATCATCGAAATCGGATGTTTTTTTCTCAAGATATCGAGTTAACGGACACATATACATATGCATATGCACACACACACACACATATATATGAATTTGAACGAATAGTTTTTTTGTCATCTGGGGACCTCAAAACAAAAAGTTATCATGGTCTCGGGCTTAAGTCTTACCATGAGACCTACGGTAATAGCTTCTTCCCTAAAGAGGAAATTCGCTAAAAACAATTATTGTTGTTTAGCAACAATTATTACAATATATACCGTCTACTTCCTAAACACGAAGGTTACCAAGTGATATAAAAAGAGACCGTTCCCCAATTTGGCATAGGGACTCTTTCAGGTATGACAAATTAATGGTGTTATTGAATTCTCTTGAAGGGTGTAATTGAAGGTATAATACACGGTTCGACTTTAAAGTCAGTACCTTCAGTGGTCCCTAAGTTATGATTTTTTAATTTTAAAAACATATCCTGCCACCTTGGCGGGATATGAAGCGAGAGAGGCCTTATGAGTATATGCCAATTTAATTTGCGTTGTCCTAAAACAATTGACCAACATTTTTAAAGAGAATAAACCATGTATAAAGTTTTGTAAGGAGATTTTCTAAGCAGTATTGTAGACATCAAGCTAACTAAATTTATATTATAATCCAGTAATTAAAATTAGGCTAACCTAAACTATTTTTTGTTCACGATCCAATAAGAGATATTACCCCAAAAATTTAATAAATTAAATGTTCAACTGGTGGAAAAGTCGTATTTCCTTTTTACAAACAACGTCGTGAACACTTAAATTTAAAAGCATTCCTTCAACTGAAACATACTGTAGAAAAGCTAGTTAAGCTATTAGGATTAACTAGTTCGTTTATAAATAGCCCTATTTTACAATTGTTATGAAAACATGTTGATTTCCTTTCAATATTCTGCGAAAATGTGAGGGTGTTGTTTGGATGTGATATAATCGTAAGATTTTTTATTAACATCCAATATTTCATATACCACTGTTTATAGTTATTTTGTTCAATTTTCCAGCAATTAATATTGATCGTATAGCTAAATGTGGTGGTCTAAGGTAGGTGGAAACTATTGCAACTAGTGCTGTTGTCAACACCAGCAGTTAAATTTTCCCTAACTAATTTCCGTGGCAATTTCTCCTCTTAAGAAGTGTCGCATTGGTGGTTAGGAGTTACACTAGCTGCCATGTCCGTGCTTCGCAACGGGGATAAAATTCAGAGTAGGAAAATTACAATGACAGTCTGTAGTAGGATATAATCATTATAACAGCTGTTTATTTAAATTAATTGCATTAAGAATAGTATATTAAACTACTAGTCACGAAAGGGACCTATTTTTGGGCAAGATAGCATTTTACGCGGGAGGCAAAGCCGAGCGTGGAAATTGCTATCGAACCCTGAAATAGGACTTTTGTGACGAGTAGTGAACGATACTATTCATCACGAAACAAATAACCACACTAAACTTTAAAAATTTTCTGATATTTCATAGTCTAGTAATTTTCTATAAGTAAACACGGTTTTACAATTCATTTTAGCATTGACTATAAATACTGAAGTAGACTTCCCATAGCCATTGTAAAATGTGTCCCTAGTTTTGTGTATGCCAGAATTGAAAGAGGTCGTAGTTTACACCAATCACCAACAGAGTATACTGCTGTCAACTATTACTTATCCTCTCAAGGAGGGGATAATACGACAGTTGGTGTGTCAGGAAGCAAACATAAGTTGATTATCACTTGCTTTCTGGGGTGGAGATATTTTAAAAGTTAACGTAAATAACTAAAATAAATACCCCCATAGCAGCAAACCTGCATACTCAGCGAATTTCCAATGCATATTAATTTATCTTAATATACCATAAAGCAACATACCAAGTTTCATCAACATACATTCATAAATAAACGATTTATGACATTTTAATTATTCTCCTTAAGAATAACATGGCGGATGAGTATGCAGGTTTGCTGAAATAAGGAACACTAAAAATGGGCTTTTATACAAATATCAATATAAGTTAACTAGGTAAAGCCACATACCAAGTTCTATTAATTTATGTTCATAATTAAAGGAGATAACACGTTAATTATTCTCCATAAGAATAAAATGGGGCTGAGTATGCAGGTTTGCTGCTACGGGGACTATCGGCCAAAAAATGGGTTTTTGTGCAAATATCAATATACCATAATGAAATGAAGCAATATACCAAGTTTCGTCAGGATAAGTTGATAAATAAGCGAGATATACAATTTTTCTTATCCTCCATAAGAATAACATTGGACAACGTACTGTGTTTAGCACTTTCAATATCTCAGTAACCAATTGACGTAGAGCAATGATTAAAACATCAAATTGTGCATCTTTTTAAGTTGATTCCAATGGGAAAAATAAAATTTTACTTTTTCAAAAATTGTATGTAAAAAACCCAAAAACCCATTTTTGGGGTACAAAACTCCCCCAAAATACCCTTTCGGATAGGTCGATCTGTCTGGTTTTCGAACTTAAAGTCATAAATGCTGCTTTACACATTTTCACCAAATTTCGTCAAAATCGGACCTTTTTTACGAGAGTTATCGCACCCACGGACACACACACACATATACCGGGTGTCCCACGTAAGGTGTCTCAAATTGATTACGGAAAAACGGCTTAACGTACAATGATGAAATAAAATTATTTCCCGCTAAATCGACCCCAAGGAATAACGTAAAAATATTTTTAACGTTTTTCCAATACAGGGTGTGCCAAAAACTGAGGGTCATTAGTTCGAATCTCGGAATTTTCAAATGTAAACATATGTCATGTTATACATAAGTTTAAAGGTATTTAATAGACAAACGTTTTGGCGAAAACAGAAATTAATTATCTTTTTCCCTTTCAAAATGGCGGCAGTTTTTTTGGGAAAAATTAATATGTTTTGAATACTCTGTGTTTCCTATACCAATGCACATAGCCCTTCTCTGGTTGAATTTTCTTACTCGTTATGAAATTATCTTTACTGTGATATGCTACAAGTAACGGTTTTTTGAAATAAACAAAATTCCAAAAAATTGATTTTTGAAAATTTGCAAATGCCCATTGTTCAAAATTTCCAAATAGCAACATATGTCAAGTGGCACATCATTTTATAGGTTTTTTAATTCATAACAACTTTCTAATTTACACTTACTTCGTATCTCTTTTAGTTTTTGTGTCAATAACAAAAACCTAATTTTCCTATATCAAATGCATGTTACTTGGGTTTAAAATGAAATGGGGCCATGATCAGCTGTTTAGTGTTAAACCCAAATAACATGCATTTGATATACGAAAATTAGGTTTTTTGTTATTTACACAAAAACTAAAAGAGATACGAAGTAAGTGTAAATTAGAAAGTTGTTAAGAATTAAAACACCTATAAAATGATGTGCCACTTGACATATGTTGCTATTTGGAAATTTTGAACAATGGGCATTTGCATATTTTCAAAAATCAATTTTTTTGGAATTTTTATTATTTCAAAAAACCGTTACTTGTCACAGTAATATCACATATCACAGTAAAGCTAATTTCATAACGAGTAAGAAAATTCAACCGGAGAAGGGCTATGTGTATTGGTATAGGAAACACAGAGTATTCAAAACATATTGATTTTTCCCAAAAAAAACTGCCGCCATTTTGAAAGGGAAAAAGATAATTAATTTCTGTTTTCGCCAAAATGTTTGTCTATTAAATACCTTTAAACTGATGTATAACATGACATATGTTTACATTTGAAAATTCCGAGATTCGAACTAAAGTCTATTTCAACCCAGGAGTAGGCGGAACCAGTCGACCGTACTAATACCCTCACCCCTTGAGTCTATTGTGCGAGATAGGGTATGGGCAAGCGTCGTCGGCCTTTGTCAGTGAGTCATTGCTGCTGGTCCCAGTGTCAAAATGCAAACTTTTTTAATTGAAAGAAAAACTTCAAACAAAATATATCACGCGCTGTGTTTTGATCGCCTGATTATTTTGATACCAAATATGAAGGAAATCGGTTAATTTTGGGGAAGGTAAAGTAAATAATTAAATCGTATACGTGTTTTTCAAATAGCGTTTAATGGACGTAAATAAGTCAGTAAATTTACTTTGATTAAATTATGGATGAGTTTGATAACAACCATTTAATTACTACTGTACACAATATATATCGCCATATATCTAAAAATATAATAAATAAAAATATATTTTAGGCCCAAATAATCAGTGTTAACAATTTTTGGAAAAATTACTTTGATGTATTTGTCTATTTATTTTTATTTTGAGTATATATTACTAAGATTTATTTAATTTTAATAGGGTTTTTTCAATATAATGTTAATGAATAAGTGTAAATAAATGCACACTGATAACAGTATATATTTTATGTCTATATTTTGATAATGCATTTAACTAACAAAAAACTATCTGTCCACTGCAAACTCATCCATAATTTAATCAAAGTAAATTTACTGAGTATTTATGTCCATTAAACACTGTTTGAAAAACACGTAGGGGCCTATACGATTTAATTATTTACTTTGCCTTCCCCAAAATTAACCGATTTCCTTCATACTTGGTATCAAAATAATCAGGCGATCAAAACACAGCGCGTGATATATTTTGTTTGAAGTTTTTCTTTCAATTAAAAAAGTTTGCATATTGACACTGGGACCAGCAGCAATGACTCACCGACAAAGGCCGACGACGCGTGCCCATACCCGATCTCACACAATAGACCCAAGGGGTGAGGGTATTAGTACGGTCGACTGGTTCCGCCTACTCCTGGGTTGAAATAGACTTTTTAATGACCCTCAGTTTTTGGCACACCCTGTATCGGAAAAAAGTTAAAAATATTTTTACGTTATTCCTTGGGGTCGATTTAGCGGGAAATAATTTTATTTCATCCATGTACGTTAAGCCGTTTTTCCGTAATCAATTTGAGACACCTTACGTGGGACACCCGGTATACACACATATATATATATATATATATATATATATATATATATATATATATATATATATATACAGTTTCGAACGAATGGTGTTTTTGGGGTCTGGGGACCTCAAAACGAAAAGTTATCATCGTCCCGGGCCTAGGTCTTACCATGCCGACTACGGTAATAGCTTCTTCCCTATAGGGGAAATTCGCTAAAAGTTGACAGCAGTACAATCTGTCGGTGACCCAATCAAACTACTTCAATTTTAAATTCTAGCATACACTAAAAGTGGGACAGCTGGTCCATATGGATGGGATGTCTCCTTCAGTATTTATAGTCAATGATTTTAGTGTTAAAGTTAGCTGTTTGAACACAGAATCGTCAAAAGTAACGAAATCACATTGGTGCTCCTGTTGAGTAAAACTGGAACTTCAATTGTTTTGGACAGGAAAAGTTTTGTTTGGGACGGGCAAAGTATTTTTTGGGACAGGAAAAGTAATGTTTAGGGCAGGCAAAGTCAGCTGATCATTTTTTGAAATGTTACAAGGAAATCGATAATTTTCGTATATCTTAGCTGCATTGTAATTTTCCAATAAAGAGTGATGAAATAGTATATTTCGTCACAGGTCCGTAAATTGGCCGTTACCGGTGCACGATCGAGTTTCAAGTACGAGGCGAAGCCGAGTAAGCACCGGTATAGCACTTTCGGACGAGTTAACCGCCGATGAGTTTCTTTTCATCATACCACCTTTTATTTTCAATATTGATTCAGGAATATTACTATTTGAATCAGCTATTATTGAGTACGTTTACACTTTTACAACTAACAACCTCAGAGGTTTGTTATTGTTTCATCTGTTTAAGTTGCTAGAAACAGACAGCTGTTTAAAAATCATACGAGTTCGCACGCAGCACGCTGACGTGAGGGAAGCGAATTTCCACATACAAAACTTTTAAAACTGAAAACCAGTGTAAAATCATACATTTATTCCAATTTTATTGAAATCTGAAAACATTGATTTTTGGCTGTTCTGATGCTTCTGGTTTCATTTACCTGCAATGCTAGGAATACAATTTTGCGCATTATAAGGTTAGGAGAAGGTCCAGTCAGGCTTGAAAGTAGGCGTGAGGTTGCTGGGGATGTTTCAAATACACCAACAAATGAATAACATGCTTTTCTTATGTAAAAACCCCATAAGACAACGTACTGTGTTTAGCCGATATAAATTTTCTTTAACAAATCAGTAAACATTTATGCAAGAATCACGAGAGAGGGCTTAAAACTTTCGCTTCACTAATGCCCATCTTAATAAAAGCATTAATTTTACGTCCGGGGATTTTTTGACCCTTTTTGGGCCCAACAACTCGAAATTTGAAAGAATAATCCCCAAAAAAGGAGGTTAGAGTTTTCCAATTGTTTTGCCCAATGAACTTGTCCAACTGATTATAGAAAGGAACATCCCTACCAAATTTGAAGTAAATCGGACAAAAGATGCGACCGCTAGAGTGCATACACACACACACACACACACACACACACACACACACACACACACACACACACACACACACACACACACACACATAAATATATATACATAATGTATGTGTGTATATATATAATTTCGAACGACCCCCCAAAACGTGTTCAGGGGGTCACGTTAGGAACTTCTATGGTAGACCCAGGCTTAAGTTTCACCGTGCAGGTCATGCTAATAGTTCACTTTTCCATAGGAATAATAATACACTAATAATGGAATACTGTAAGTAGAATAGCAGCGCTCGTGGTGAGAAATTTTGGAACCTTCTTTCCCGGCCTAGGCCTTTTTAGTGAATTTCCTATGAAAAAGTGAACTATTAGTGAATTATTAAGGGACCCGCACGATGAAACTTAAGCCCGGGACCACCATAGAAGTTCCTAACGTGACCCCCTGAACACGTTTTGGGGGGTCGTTAAAATATATATATATATATATATATATATATATATATATATATAGAAAGGAATATCGCTAACATATATGCCGCTAGGGTGCATACACATGTATATATATATATATATATATATATATATATATATATATATATATATATATACATGTGTATGCACCCTAGCGGCCGCATTTTTTGACCGATTTAGTTCAAATTTGGTAGGGATATTCCTTTCTATAATCAGTTGGACAAGTTCGTTGGGAAAAACAATCGGAAAACTCTAACTCCCTTTTTGGGGATTATTCTTTCAAATTTCGAGTTTTGGGCCCAAAAAGGATCAGAAAAGCCCCGGACTTTTTAAGCTTATTTTAAGATGGGAATTAGTGAAGCGAAAATTGTAAGCCCTCTCTCGTCATTCTAGCTTAAGTATTTACCGAGTTATTACAGAAAATGTATATCGGCTAAACACAGTACGATGTCTTATGGGGTTTTTACATTAGAAAAGCATGTTATTCATTTGTTTGTGTATTTGTATCATCCCCAGCAACCTCGCACCTACTTTCAAGCCAGACTGGACCTTCTCCTAACCTTATAATGTGCAAAATTGTATTTCTAGCATTACAGGTAAATGAAACCAGGACCAGGAGGAACAGCCAAAAATCAATGTTTTCAGATTTCAATAAAATGTATGTTTTTACACTGGTTTTGAGTTTTAAAAGTTTTGTATGTGGAAATTCACTTCCCTCATGTCAGCGTGCTGCGTGCGAACTCGTTTAGTTTTATCCGGACTGTTTACCCGGCCTATCGGGAATCGATTGGTTTCAATCACAGCTGATAGTACTGGAAACAATAGTTTATTGCGTGGGTATGATCAAAAAATACGTGTGACATAAACCAAATAAAATTCTCCTCCATATGAATAATATGGGGACTTGGAAATCCCTTGGGGCAGAGCCCTGAAGATTTTTCTTAACGGCAATAGGTCTGTGATGACCCTCTTGGGAATATAGACTATATTAAATTTGTGCAAAACTTCAGCTGAATTGGCCCAGTGGTTTTGGCGTAATGAAACATTAGACAGACAGACATCACCTAATTTTTATAATACTTATTACTATAACTATAAGGCGGTTTCTAACTTTCGCTTTTTTGTACAGTTGTAATGCAAAATATATAAGCAATATATGTCTGCCTATCATTTTTCGTAAATTGCTTAGTTCCCCATCCCACGGGTCTTTAACGTTTCCATGTTTCTTTGATTACAATTCATTGTGGGCAATGGTGTATTTATGTTATTCAAAAAATTATTACGGACATTTTCCATCACTGAATATTAAATACCCCCGTAGCAGCAAACCTGCGTACTCAGCGAATTTCCAATGCATATATATTTATCTTAATACCACATAAAGCTACATACGAAGTTTCATCA
The DNA here is from genome assembly GCA_963675035.1 of Allygus modestus. Lineage (NCBI taxonomy): Eukaryota > Metazoa > Arthropoda > Insecta > Hemiptera > Cicadellidae > Allygus > Allygus modestus. The sequence continues at coordinate 156,915,275 of OY776112.1, read as the reverse complement.
ATATACATTCATAAATAAACGATTTATGACATTTTAATTATTCTCCATAAGAATAACATGGCGGCTGAGTATGCAGGTTTGCTGAAGCAAGGAACACAAAAAATGGGGTTTTATGCTAATATCAATATAACTCAACTAGGTGAAGTCACATACCAAATTTCATTAATTTATTTTCATAATTAAGGGAGATAACACATTACTTATTCTCCATAAGAATAACATGGGGCTGAGTACGCAGGTAACAGGCTGCTACGGGAGCCTTTGGCAACAATTTTTTTTTTTTTAGGAAATATCAATGGTTTACAACCAGATGAAGCCATATACCAAGTTTCGTCAGTATATGTTCATAAATAAGCGAGATATAAAATTTTTATTTTCCTCCATAAGAATAACACTAGACAACGTACTGTGTTTAGCACTTTCAATATCTCGGTAACCAATTGGCGTAGAGAAATGATCAAAATACCAAATTGTGTGTTTTTTTAAGCTGAATCCAATGGGAAAAACTAAAATTTGACTATTTCCAAAATTATATGTAAAAAGTTCAAAAAACCCAATTTTGGGGTACAAAACCCCCCCCCCAAAATACCCCTTCGGATAAAGCGATCTGGCTGGTTTTCGAACTTAAAGTCATAAATGTTGCTTTACACGTTTATACCAAATTTCATCAAAATCGGATAATTTTTACGAGAGTTATCGTGCTCACGGACACACACACAGACATATATATATATATATATATATATATATATATATATATATATATATATATATATATATCTTTCTATTCATGAGGCGTCAATGTGAAAGATTTTCCCTATCTTTGCGGCGTCAAAAAACAATGTGGCGTCGTATATTTGACGCCATATGGTTTTTCCATGTTATTTCCGAAAAAAAAGAAGTTACAATTCTCAAACTCCTCAAGATTGAAGAGCTGACTATAAGGAACATAATGATATAAGAGTTATCTTTTTTGCTTTACCCATTAATCAGTTATTAAATAGTTTCCCTGAAGTTTGTGACGCCATAACATAGATAGTTTATCTGGGTGTTTTGGACATGCAGTTTCATGAGAACGCCGCAAGGAGCGCTCATGTTGTTTCAGATATACTGTATATTCAATATACCACCTTCACGCGTCAGTATACAATTATAATGTTATGGCGTCATGAAATATGGCAACGTTGAACATACATCAGTTATCATTTACAAGTTTATGTTTCTGGCATCAAAAGCCAGAAGCTTTTCATTTATATACTTTTAGGTACAATATATTGCTGTCATGTCTATGCATACGCTTCTCAGGTTAAAATAAATCTATCTGACCTATATCAATTTCTGTGTCAGCTTACAATTATTAAGTTCTAAACAGAGTTTTTAGCTTTTCACGTGATTAGCTATTAACATTTAATATACAGCTGAAACATAATATGCTTATACCTTAATTTTAATTGATTATCTATACCTATAAAAGACAAAGCCCTCACTCACTGACACACTCAATTTTTAGTTGTAAAAGGTATACGATCAAACTAAGTTTCAAACCCAAATTCATTCACTAATTTGCATTATTTTGAATGATGTGTGCGTATTTCATAAACCTGCCCTAATCCAGTAACAGGCCAGATAAGATCTGAAATATAACTACTGACGGCAACGTAGAGAACCTTATTTTGCTAAATCGTATATTTGAAATCGGCAATACATGATCATGATCTTGAGCTATAATTTTTAAGCCTATCCCCTAGTCCCTTAATTATTTTTAATATCGGCCATGCTTTGCCGTACTTGGAAGTTTCGGTTTCGTTAAAGCAGATTTACGTTTGTCGTTCTTTTCCTAAACAAAACTCAATATGATATTTTATAAAATATTACGAACAATCAGCCAAACACAAAGTCGTTAAAAAATAGTATCAACATTATAATTGGTTACGAAAGTCAGTTAACGTAGGACACTTGAGTAGTCCTAAGTATTTGAGGTTATTCTAGATAAGATAATACAATTAATAACAAATATAATAATACTGGTAGGATATCTTGTGGCCTCTTTTTTTATTCAGTTTTTCCAAATTATATTTATGGATTTGATAATATTTTAAAGGTAAAGATGTTTGTTTTAAATAAATTTACTCAATACGATCAGCACTGCCCTGGTCTCGGTGAGGGTTACGGGGGGTGTGTGCTTATATTACTGTTGGCAATACTGAATTCTCCGATTATTCCCCCCCCCCCCACACACACACACAGTTTAAACGTAGGAAGAGACGATGAAGATAGTATGTCATTGTGTCATCATCACGTAAACTGAACTTGAAAATAATGTTCAAACGTCTACAATATAACTGACTTTTACTAAACTTTCAAATATTTAAACCTATGTAAGAATATTTTTGAGTGTGATGATATAAAATGTATCCGCAAAAATAACTTTAAAGTTTAAAGTGAAATGTTACTTTTGAATTGGCATTAAAAAAGATAGGTTAAAAGCTTTAAGCATCCTGAGTATGATACTCTGCGTTGCCTTGGCTGTGCATCAATCTATAACGAGAGACCGCCCTATTTCCGAAATTCGACCAAGTATTTTTTCAATGTATAAATTCGACGACTATACGAAAAAAGTGGGTACTGTTGCACTCATCTCTCTGTCCCTCTCTCTCTATTTCGCTCTCCCTCCCCCTCCCACATCATCACTACCAGGTATTTTTTTAACGAGGAGTTAAAATGGATAGCAGAAGGGATTACCATTCCAGTAATCAGTAGTCTTTTTATTTATGCCTGAAACCTCTCCATCTCATCATCTTCCCGTCCCTCTTCCACCCTCCCTCACAAACAGGTTTATTTTTTAATGTAAAGTTAAAACGGAGGAGTTAAAAGAAAGGTGTTACCATTCCATTAGTCAGTAGTATTTTGTATTTATGAATCATCTGTTCTTGCTGTTACACATTTATTTGAATAACTCAGCTATTTATCAAATGGAAAACATAACGAAAAGCAGAACGCAAGTTCCCATAAGGATAACATGTAAACTTTGAAGGCCAAACGAGCATAGCCTTAACACCGAATCACAAAATTATTTGCATTCGACACATCCCCTAATCGTACTAAATAATCGTGCAAAGTTTCATAATTTTACGATGCCGAATATCAGAGAAATCGGTACCAGAAAAATCTCCTTAGCCTATAAAATATAGATTATGTCTGAAACATTTGTTCATGTTGTTTTGCTGCCATTTGTTATATCAAGAACTGTCAAAAATACAATTTAATCAATAACTGTTCTTCCATAAGATTAGCATTGAAACTTTGAAAGCCTGTCGGGAGTCACTGAGGGCCGATGTAAATTATAATAGGTTTCTGCTCATATGCAGGACAATACCTTTCTAAGGGCATGCGTGAATTCCTCCTACGATGCGCACAAGCTGAAAACGAGGGACAGTTTTGTGCTTGATTATTAATATAAAGAAGACTGATGATTTTTCAGCCAAGAAATGCAGATAGAAGGAGTTTTTATTGTCTATACTGCATTAAATACTATTTAATAAAGTCTATCCAGCAGTATGTTGATAAAAACAACTTTTAAAGAATTCCTAATCAATGTGTATCGAATTCAAACATATATATTTCTTATATTGCTATTTTTTTTGTTATTAATTATCTTAGTGTTGTTGGTAAAACTAGTTATGTTTTTTATTGTGTATTAACTTAATATATTATTAGCTTATCCTAAAAAGATTTAAGAGAGCTAAAAGATGGCTAAAACCATACTGAATGTTGTAAGTAAAATTAAATACGAATTATTTTTGTGAGTTTTAAAGTTTTGATAATAAATTAAAATTTACTATTTATTTCAGTATTTGGTGTATTTATTAAAAGCTAGACTATTACAAATAATAACATTATATTAAGGAATAGAAACAATATCTTTGTTATAAACATGTACCTACATACTCGTACATCTTTGTATTTATGTTAGGGGGCCCCATTTTTGTATACGCCCGGGGTCCCAGTGGTCCTAAAAACGGCCCTGTTTAAGAAGTAAAAAATGTGAAGCAATTTTTGGACTTAGCGAATACTTTTAAAAGCAGACTGAAAATTTAGTGGGCACTAATATTAAACAGGAGATTGGGTTGATAATTTTTAAATTTTTGTTAGATCCGCCTGTAATTAATAACTATACAGCCTGTTCTTTTTGCCAAAACTTACTTAGAGGATGTTTAATTTAATAGGATTGATATCGATGAAATCAAGCAGGTTCTGGGGAAAGCTAAGACCAATAAAGCGCTGAGGTTTGATTCCGTTTGAATTTTATAAACGGGAGCCAGACGCCAGACGCACTTTTAACAGTCTTATTGAAAGTATTTAATTGCATTTTAGATAATGGTGAAATCCCGACAAGTTTAAAAAAATCAGTAGTTTCCCATTACATAAAAAGAGTGACTTTAACCAGGTTACAAATTACCGAAGGATTTGGCTTATGGATGCATTGGCTACATTGTTTACTGGCATTATTTCAAATATACTTCAAAAAATTGTAGCAGACAATAAAATTGTTACAGAGTTTCAGAGTTTCAAGCGGGATTCCGTAAAGGCTATTCAACCATTGACAATTTATTTAATTTGTCCTCAATAGCAAAATTAAAACGTTTCCGCTGCTTTTGACAGGATTGATAGGGATGCACTGTATTATAAGTTATATAACATTGGTATATTAATACAAATAATAAATTTAATAAAGAATATGTGTGATCAAATTTCAGGGTCTGTTTGGTGCAAGGGCGGTGTTTCTGAAAGTTTTTCTACAAAGAAAGGCTAAGGCATAGCTGTTTGTGTGGTCCTCTGTTGTTCACTCTTTTCTTGAATGATTTGCCGGCGACTGTAGATTCGGGGAAACAACAATTAACAACTTACTATATGCAGATGACATTGTTGCTGACAGCCGCCTTGACAATTGAATTACAGTACATGATAAATAATTTGGGAAAATACTCTCTTACGATAAATGTAGAAGAATAACAAATATTAGTTTTTCGTTATGGGGGTAGACTGGGTGCTCAAGAAAGATGGCGATATAAAGGGGACGAAATTGAAAGTGTGAATAGTTATAAATATCTTGGGGTGACACTAACACCAACATTATCTTTAAACACACATTTAGATCAAAGGTTAGAAACAGCAAAAAATACCATCAATCATACGTAGGTGAGCTTTACGGGAAATAAATCAATTCCCCTGAAGGCAATATTCGAGTTTTTTAGGGCAATGGCAATATCAATAATGTGTTACGGGGCACAGGTACAGGGTTTTGAAGAACATATCAAGTGGAGCAACGTTTACGGTTTTTTATATAAAGCGTATTTTGGGCCTGCCTTAAAAAACACTAAATTAAATGTTGCGTTTAGAAACGGGAGAAAAAAGCATTTTTGTTTCACTTTGAAGTTACATTCAAATTACATAATGCACTGTCTAAAAATGTCCGATGATCGGTTGCCACACATTCAATCGAAAGAAGTGATAAGAAAAGGGTGTATTGGTATAGGAACTGGGTTGAGATAGCATCAAGACATTCGGTAACGTTATCAGCAGAGTGGGAGAATTGTGATGATGAACCAGCGATGCTCGCTGCGGTGAACTGTTGTATTGTTAGATAAGACGCAGATGTGTGATAAGGAGAGGCAACGATGCGTGCAGGCTGCTGGGCCAGCCAATATCATGAGATTTACGGAAGCCCCAGCTTTGAGTTGGGTAACAGTTCCTACTTTAAAAAGGTATTAGACATTAATATAATTAGTCGGGGTTTTAAGTGTAGGGGGAATTTGGCTAGCTAAACTATATGCCTTGGTTAGCGGATCAAAATTACGTATGTTCTTTATGTAACAAAAACGAAATAGAGGACTTTTCCATTGTATAGCTATTTGTCCAGTACCTAAGCCAAGCATATTCGTTGTAAATTATTTAAATCGCGGAAATTGTCTAGAGATGATTTCTTTGCTTATCTTAATCTTTATTAAAACATTCGCTCAGCAGGTACATGTACTCAGCTTTCTTGGCTCCTTAACTTTTTCTTAAGAGTAGTACTTGGAATCATCCTTATATCGTGAATACAATATAAAATAAAATAAACGGCAAGTCAATAATAAGTGTCCACATTTAAGTTAAATTCTTAATCAATATCAAGATAGACGAGAACAGATTTGTCAAATAGTCATTATAATACCTCAGTAGGCTAGAGGTACTACTCTTAAGAAAAAGTTAAGGAGCCAAGAAAGCTGAGTACATGTACCTGCTGAGCGAATGTTTTAATAAAGATTAAGATAAGCAAAGAAATCATCTCTAGACAATTTCCGCGATTTAAATAATTTACAACGAATATGCTTGGCTTAGGTACTGGACAAATAGCTATACAATGGAAAAGTCCTCTATTTCGTTTTTGTTACATAAAGAACATACGTAATTTTGATCCGCTAACCAAGGCATATAGTTTAGCTAGCCAAATTCCCCCTACACTTAAAACCCCGCCTAATTATATTAATGTCTAATACCTCTAGCCTCTAATACCTCTATGCGTACGGTGTAAAAATGCGTATTAAAAATACTTTATAAAAGTTTGTTTTGAAACACAACCTGACGGACCATTTGGAGTTTGATTTTATTTTGTGAAATAGCTGATAATAATGTTAGATTTTAAAACAATTCAGCCTAGACCTCCGTGCGGGGAAAGAGACATCAGATAACTCTATATATTAAAGAAACTACTGTTTGTTATCCATCAATTCTGAGTTAACCACTTGACGGATTTTTATGAATATTTTTTTAAGAAATAACATTTTGTGTAGAAGGGAATGTCGAACCATAATTTCTACTTTAAATGTTTTACATATTTGGTTTTAATTTTAAAAAGCCTCTAACCGACGCAAACATGTTCAGTTTGTTTTTAAAGAACTTCTTTATATATAAATCTGTAAGCGAAATGTTTAAGTCAAAGATGTGGGAGTTTGGCAAATCGCATGATGATGGGAGGGGCCTCAAATTAAAGGTATTGGTCCCAGGGGCTCGATAAAAATAACAGTATACCTAAAAAATAACCAGCAAACCATAAATGACGTAAACATACCCCATAAGAAAAGTATGGGAATTTTAAAATGTCTGCTTCTTTTACATTAAAACATGTGATTAATTGTCTACTTTGTTTATGAACTGGCATCATGTATCACTAATTAAACAGCTGTTTTGTTTTCTTCAGTATGGAAAGAGTAAAAATATCAGTTGAGACAGAATATTGGAGCAAGGTTGGGGCTATCGCTCCTTCAAGCCACTAGTCTTTATATATAATTCTGTAAGGGAAATTTTTAAATCAAAATTGTGGTAGTTTAGCAAATCACAGGATGATGGGAGACGGCTCAAATTAAAGGTCTCGATCCCAGGGACTCGGGAAAAATAATAGTATTTCCACAAAGTTACCAGCAAACAAGAAAAAACGTAAAACATCCCCCATAAGAAAAGCATGGGGATTTAAAAACTTCTGATTTGTTTACATTAAAACATGTGATTATGAGTCCACTTTGTTTACGAAATTACACGTATTCAAATCAGATGAGGCTATTGGAGACTATTGGAGCAAAGTTAGGGGCTTTGGCCCCTTCAAGCCACTAGTCTTTATATATAATTCTGTAAGCGAAATATTTAAGTCAAGATTGCGGGAGTTTGGAAAATCGCAGGATAATGGGAGATGGCTCAAATTAAAGGTCTCGATCCCAGGGACTCGGGAAAAATTTCAATATTTCTAAAAAGTCACTAGCAAACGAGAAATAACGTAAAACACCCCCCATAAGAAAAGCATGGGGATTTAAAAATGTCTGCTTTGTTTACATTAAAACATGTGATTAAGTGTCTATTTTGTTCAGGCATGTAAAGAGTAAGACATCAGATAAGGCAGAGTATTGAAACGAGGTTAGGGACTATGGCTCCTTCAAGCCACTAGTTATATATAATTCTGTAAGCGAAACTTTTAAGTCAAAATTGCAGGAGTTTGGAAAATCGCAGGATGATGGGAGAGGGATCAAATTAAAGGTGTTGATCCCAGGTAATCGGGAAAAATAGCAGTATTTCCAAAATGTTACCAGCAAACCAGAAATAACGTAAAACATCAGTAATTGTTGGACCATTGTTGACCAACTCACTTCCTATAACCTCAATGTCATGAGTTCTACCAGAAGTGCGATATCAGTTTTGAGTTATGCCATTGACTATAAATACTGAAGTATTTATAGTCAATGGTTATGCTAAATCCTTTCACTAATGTAATGAAGTGGCAGGAAACTCTGAACCTGAGCTCATCACGATAACTTAGCCTTAACTTCCATAGAGGTGTACACTACTCCCATAAGAAAGTGACCTCTCTGATTCTTTCTTCTCTGTGGTATTAATTATACCTTACATGGCATATGGTATAATACGCATGCCGAATTTAAAGTTTAACTTCAAGTGGTTCCTGAGCTACTATTTATTTAATAAAAAAGTGCTCAATAGGTGCATGTACTCAGCTCTTTTGAACCTTGGCTTTTTCTAAAGAGTAGTACTTGACGTAACGTAAAAAAATATAAAAAGATAAACGGCAAGTTAATAATAAGTGTCCATATTTAAGTTAATTCTTAGTAAATTCATTTAATATAGTCGAATTTTAATGTAACATCCTTATAGTACAAAAGTGATCTATCATTGCTTTAAGTTTCTGTACCGGACGCGGTAGCTCAGAGGTAAAGTGCCTGAATAGTAAGTCAGACTGGCTGGTTCAATCCCGGTCCAGGCCGACTCCTGTTAGATCATGAGCGGTCATCTCTGGCTTGCCCATGTAACTAATGCCGTTACGGTACCTCGCTGTATTTAGTTCACCTCACAGGTCAATAGCCTGTGACAGTACTAAATTTAATTTATAAGATAAGCCTACTGCATCAATTCTGCCTAACTGTGTAATGATCATCACTTAATAACTATAGTGGTCATATTGCTTGAAATCGAGTTAAGTCATTAATAAATATTTCTCAAGTTGTGAATCCAAGTCTGTTTGAGTATATCCAGTTAATAGCATATTTTACTGCTTCAGAACTGCGTTCTACCAGTCTACTAACTGAATAAAGAGCAGTCTTATACCGCCATTTAATTTATGGGCAATTTACAGATATGCCCTTGAAAATTAAGCACGATTCATTTTATTATTAATTTTCAAATAATCGTTTACATTAAATGAAACGTGAGCTCTTTATGATTTAGTTTTAAAATGTACTTTATATAGTTATGTATTTTACTTAGTTAAGTAAAATGCAGTTTTCGTGTTCTACAGTTTTCCATGTAAGCGTAATATTTTAAATTTATAATCAATGGAGAATACAATTAAGGGTTTTAAACAGGTGATTCCTAAATACCCCGCGGGATATTTCACCTCCAATACCGGAACTGACAGTATAAAATAGCACATTTTTCAATTTATTTTATCTAACAGATATTAATTTAAGTAAATAAATTATAAGTTTGCAACCATTGTTATAGATTAGCTTGATTAGCTTCACTAATATTTGCATTAACGTAAAAATAACCTAACTTTATTAGTTTATATATCCTGTAGATCTATGGACATTGTATTTGTGTACGCCAAGAATCGCAACTGCACGGTCCTACGCATCGCCAGAATTACGAAATCCTAGGACAGGCCATCGGACTGTTTGGAATCGGACGGAGATTGACATCGGACAATCCCTAAATCCCGGGAATGTCAATTAGGCTCGAGGTTGAAACTTCTACCTACGATCTACGATATCTAACGTGTTTCCATAAACTTTAGCTCACGTGACTCTATGAGGCCAGATTACATTTAATTATGAATTTTACTTAAAATTATTTTCAGGTTATTATATTATATTGTCTTACCAATATAAAAATCTATTAAATTAGTTATGCAAACCATTCTAATCAGGATCAAAATATGAATTCAACGACGTACTTCTCGTTGTATTTCACGTCTTAAAGTGAAATACATCCTGCAGGTTTGTAAAAAATCATTGACCTTACACTTCCATGGCTGAGGAGATTTTAATATAATTTATCCATCTTTGTTGAACTTATTTATATTTTAAAAGTGATTTATTCAACCCGTAAAGACATGTTAAGAAGAAAACCAGCTAATTTCAGATTTATTTGGAACATAACATTCTTAATTTGATATAACTTTTAAATCACGTACAACACGTTTATTTTAACCCAATAGAAGAGTCACGAGACTTAATAGTAGAATGCGTGGAAAGCATTTAACGATAATAGATATTTATATTGTACAGTCAAGTGGAGAGTCACGCACCACTCTCCAGCTGCGAAGTTACGCTACCCAAGGGTCGATGGCGATAGTGAATAGACCACATTACTTGTCTAGGCTCCTAACCGTAGTCTACAGTACGATGGCTCTGCACGTTTTTTACTTGTATTTTACTAGTTATTGAATCGCAGGGACTTATTACAACACAATATAAATGTTGGGTTACCGTTTGAGTAAGAACATAAATGATCTTGCTGATAAATTGTGTTTACTCTATTTAGTGTTTTAATTACAAATCAAATGTGCCCTGTTCCAATTTTAATCTTACAGACTAATATAATCTTCTCGCAAATTAGATGATTTTAAAAATGTGAACAGCGATGTGGTTTTACGCTGAGCTCTTCCCAACGACACCGAAAACATTAACATCGGTTAAAACTGAAGAAGTCCTGCTCACAAAATAACCACTAGCACGTTAAATTAGCGTCACGGTATTTTTAAATTAATATGCATTAGAATAAAACTGATTTTCTTGTTGCGCCACATTCTAAGAGATTGTAAATATTTTTAATCGATTTATTCTCGTAATTTGTTTTTACTTTCTCCCCCTATACATAGTATATGGAGAAAGTATTGTTTTCGTAAAAATTTTCGAATTTGAGTTGTTAGTGGAAATATTCGTTTTGGTGCTCCCTGAACCCAAAAAAGTGGTTTTTACGTGATGTCTGTCTGTGTGTGTGTGTGTGTGTGTGTGTGTGTGTGTCCGTGTGTGTGTGTGTGTGTGTGTGTGTGTGTGTGTGTGTGTGTGTGTGTGTGTGTGTGTGTGTGTGTGTCTGTGTGGATGTTTACAGAGCTAGAGCCCTAACCTATTGGCCGATTTTTATGAAATTTGGTATGTAGGTACTAATCCACGATATCTCCAGGTGTTTTTTTCATTTTTTTGGATTTTTGATTTTTAAGGGTAATTCCCCAAAAACCGCCAAAAAACATGAGAAATCCAAATTTCTCAAAAACAGCTCTAACGATTTTGATTAAACTTTCGTGGTTTGTAGAACTTTAGGTTTGCAACAAAATGACACCACCCGCATTTCTTGAAAAATTCGGGTTCAGAAATTACAGGACTTAAAACATCCAAAATTCAATTTTTTGGATTTTTTATAAAAAATCATAAATGTTAAAAAATATTACTATTCACCATTAAAAAGAGCTCAAAAAACTAAATAAATTAGTATTTTAAATTACTATTCTACGATTGCTAGTTATGGAGAAAATTGAAATTTTCATTTAGCGGTAAACACAGTACATTGTCCAATGTTATTCTTATGGGGAATACAAATATAACTATTTCTCTCTTATTTACTGATCAATTTCATTACAATTTGATATGCAGGTCAAGTTAGCATTGACCAACAGATGATGTTCGAAATGTGTTGCTATTTAACCCTGGGGGGGCAAGGGGGCATTTCCCCTCTCAAAACCACTGTGTGTAGCAACGGACTCTATAGTGCCTCCCAAAAAGGGATTTGGGTGGATATTTCTGAAAACAACTATTTTAGACAATTTTCTGTACATTTATCTACTTCATTTCTGTACTTCATATTCTATATTTAGTAAATAACAAATATTTTTGTCATTAAAGTTTGGCTAAAAGGGAGAAATTATGTGTCAGTTTCCTGATACCGTTTATTTTAAGGTTATATTTAGAAGATGTAAATTCTCTGCTAACGGTCACAAAGTCGTCAATCCGCACGAAGGACGGATACACAGTTATCGTTAGTATATAATACATGTTTATTGAATCATCTTTGGTTGAGTGTAGGCTATATATACTTCTTGACTCTAATTATAATGACGTAATTCAATTTTATTTTATTAATTTAAACCTAATGCCTTTTTAAAACGGATGATTGACAGAATTCCAAAACTCAAGCATTAGCGGAGCCTTGCAATCTCAATCAAACCTCTGTGTCGAAGTTTTCAATCTGGCAACACTGCATGATGCCATAAGGTATGCATTCCAGAAAGAAAAAATACAGCACGACGCCTCAGTGGTACTAGACTAGATAGAAATATACGAGTGATGCTGTAAAGTAACTTGTTTCAAATGAGTTCAGATTGTTAGGGAAGTAGTTAAAATCTTATTTTTTGGAATTTTAAGAATCCGACGTCAGCAATGTGTTACTAGAGAGCTTAAATGTAATATACTTTAATAAAATATTAATATACATGCCGATTAAGGCATGACGCCGCAGGGTGGTAGTTTAAAATGACGCCTGATAGATAGCTGGATTAGAATATATATATATATATATATATATATATATATATACAGTTTCGAACAAATGGTGTTTTTGGGGTCTGGGGACCTCAAAACGAAAAGTTATCATGGTCCCGGGCCTAGGTCTTACCATGCCGACTACGGTAATAGCTTCTTCCCTATAGGGGAAATTCGCTAAAAACAAAAAATACCCCCGTCGCAGCAAACCTGCATACTCAGAGAATTTCCAATGGAGATATAAATGTCTTAATACTACATAAAGCCACTTACCAAGTTTCATAAAAATATATTCACAAATAAGCGATAATATACAATTTTAATTATTCTCCATAAGAATAACATTGGGGCTGAGTACGCAGGTTTGCTGCAACAAGGAACACAAAAAATTGGTTTTTATGCTAATATCAATATAACTCAACTAGGTGAAGTCGTATACCAGTTTTTATTAATTTATGATCATAATTAAGGGAGACAGAGCATTTAATTATTATCCATAAGAATAACATAGGGCCTGATTACGCAGGTTTGCTGCTACGGGAGAATTATACAAAAACCATTTTTTGGAGCAAATATCAATAGACCTCAACGAGATGAAGCTGTATACCAAGTTTCGTCAGTATACGTTGATAAATAAGCGAGATAATTTTTTTTTTTTTCTCCATAAGAATAACATTAGACAACGTACTGTGTTTAGCACTTTCAATATCTCGGTAACCAATTGACGTAGAGGAATGATCGAAATACCAAATTGTGTGTTTTTTTAAGCTGAATCGAATGGTCAAAACTAAAATTTGACTTTTTCAAAAATTATGTGTAAAAAATTCAAAAAACCCATTTTTGGGGTACAAAACCCCCCCAAAATACCCTTTCGGATAGGTCGATCTGTCTGGTTTTCGAACTTAAAGTCATAAATGCTGCTTTACATGTTTATACCAAATTTCGTCAAAATCGGATAATTTTTACGAGAGTTAAACCTGCTAACCACAGAATGCAGCACTCAAAACTATCATAGTTTTTAGCGAATTTACCCTATAGGGAAGAAGCTATTACCGTAGTCAGCATGGTAAGACCTAGCCCGGGACCATGATGACTTTTCGTTTTGAGGTCCCCAAACCCCAAAAACACCATTCGTTCGAAACTGTACGTATGTGTGTGTGTGTGTGTGTGTGTGTGTGTGTGTGTGTGTGTGTGTGTGTGTGTGTGTGTGTGTGTGTGTGTGTGTGTGTGTTGTGTGTGTGTGTCCGTGGGTGCGATAACTCTCGTAAAAAAGGTATGATTTTGATAATATTTGGTACAAACGTATAAAGCAAGATTTATGATTTTAAGTACGAAAACCAGACAGATCAACCCATTCGAATTGATATTTCAGGGGGGGGGGTTTGTACCCCATAAATGGATTTTTTGAGTTTTTTACATATAATTTTTGAAAAAGTCAAATTTTAGTTTTCACCATTGGATTCAGCTTTAAAAAAACACACAATTTGGTGATTTCATCATTTCTCCAACGTCAATTGGTTACAGAGATGTCGAAAGTGCTAAAGCGCTTTATGTCCCACCATTTTATGTTTTTGCCCCCCCCCCCGATTTTATATATTTTGCCCCTTCCCCCGATTTTATATTCTTGCTCCCCCATTTTTATTTTTGCCTCACCTCCAATTTTATATTTTGCTGCCCCCTTCTTCGATTTTATATTTTTGTTTTATGTTCCCCCTCCATTTTATATTTTTGCCCCCTCCCCGATTTTATATTTTTACTCTCCCCCGATTTTGATTTTTGCCCCCCCCCCCGATTTTGTATTGTGCTCCCCCCCGCCGATTTTATATTCATGCTCCCCCTCCCCGATATTTTTTTATTTTTTTGTACTTGAGTTATTTTATTTCTAAAAGCGAATCCAAAGTGTTACGTGTACCGATTTGGAGTCGTAAACCACACGCCGTTTACTACCCGACAGAGTTTCTCGACTTAGGAACAGGGCTCGAACTATCTGCCAGTATATTTCGTTAATTTTGATTTAAATTTACATTAAACGTGTAAAATGTAATTTTAATATTGTAAAATAATGTAGATTATTACTTTCTTTAGTTAATCTACCATTTATATACAACCCGTACGAAGGACGGGTGCACAGCTAGTATATATATATATATATATATATATATATGTGTGTGTGTGTGTGTGTGTGTGTGTGTGTGTGTGTGTGTGTGTGTGTGTGTGTGTGTGTCCGTGTCCGTGGGTGTGATAACTCTCGTAAAAATGGTCCGATTTTGATGAAATTTGGTACAAACGTGTAAAGCAGCATTTATGACTTTAAGATCGAAAAACAGACAGATCGCCCCATCCAAAGTGGTATTTTGGGGGGGTTTTGTATCCCAAAAATGGTTTTTTGAAGTTTTTACATGTGTAATATACAAAAAAAGTTTGTACATTTGTAATATAAAAAAGGCTAATTTTTTTCACCATAAGATTCAACTTAAAAAAACACACAATTTGGTGTTTTGATCATTTCTCTACGTCAAATGGTTACAAAGATATTGAAAGTGCTAAACACAGTACGTTGTCCAATGTTATTTTTATGGAGAATAAGAAAACTTTATATCTCCCTTATTTATGAACGGATACTAATGAAACTTGGTATACGGCTTCATCTGGTTGTGGTCTATTGTTATTTGCACAAAAAAATCAATTTTTACCGATTATTCCCGTAGCAGCAAACCTGCGTACTCAGCCCCCTTGTTATTCTTATGGAGGGTAAGTAAAATGTAATGTCGACCTTAATTATGAACATAATTTAATAAAACTTGGTATGTGGCTTCACCTAGGTGATTTATATTGATATTTACATTAAAACCCATATTTTGTGTTCCTTGTTACAGCAAACCTACGCACTCATCCCCAATTTTATTCTTATGGACAATAATTAAAATTGTATACATCACTTATTTGTGAATATATGTTTATGAAACTTGCTATGTGGCTTTATGTGGTATCAAGACATATATTATGCGTTGAAAATTCGCTGAGTACGCAGTTTTGCTGCGATGGGGGTACTATAAATAATTCGCGGGGTGAAGCCTGCGGGTGGCAGCTAGTAATCTATATTTATAAAAAATTATATTGGTTTGTTTGTTTGTATATATTTGAAGTTAATGAACTCGACACTGTTGGCAATGTATACATAACCGAATAAGTAGGGCGAGCTTATGGAAAAACGATTTCTAGTGATGACTCCGCCCCCCCCCCAAACATAGATAGAGTCACATTCGCATATTTGACTCTATTCGGACCGGTTTGAAGTGTTTATGGATAAAGTTAATTATAAAATTCTAACAGCTGGCTGAAACATACTGACCGGAATCTGTACAATACAAATAAACATACTAATTTTGATGTTTTAAAGGCAAACAGTAGCGCGCACATTAGGGCCAAGGCGAATTAGTAGGGACAGTCAGCGCTATATTCTCCTCTGAACTTGGGGGGGCAAAACTAAAATAAAATAACATGGGGTGTCCCTCCTTAAAGGGTTATGATACATTGCCGTTGGACCGTTTGCCATTAAACTTGGTATATATATGTAAAATTTCACGGAGAAGGTTTTTAAGCCATCTATTTAGTCCTAACTCAATTGGGTTCCTCCCAAGAGGCCCAAAAGGGTTCCCATATAAACGTTATGGAAATATATTGATGTTTACATAAAAGCTAATGATATGTTTACTTGAACAGGTGATCTTGATGATATTGGTTTTAGTTGTTAATAGTCAAAGGCATGACAACGTCTGCCGGGTAATAGCTAGTAATATATAAAATTTAAATCCCACTGACTCACTCATCACGAAATCTCAAAAAACACAGAACGAATTGCAATGAAATTTGGAACATACCTTCCTCTTGGGTGCTCACTAAGAAAGGGTTTTAAGTTTTAAGAAATTCCCATAGGGCTCCGCCCCACGGGGAGCCAAAGTTCCAATCCTGTGTTATTCTTATGAACATTTACAGCTGATCTTGATTCGTAGTAGTTCCACGGGATATCCACATAATGCAACACACACAACTGTTATAGTTGTTATAAATTATTATTTGCGGGGCGAAGCCTGCGGGAACAGCTAGTTGTCATATATAAAAAAGTATAAAAACGAATTAAATAAAAATATATAAGCTAATATAAAATAAATAAATATAAATATAAAATATTCGACATGGAAAATGTCAGGGTCAATGGAACGAAGCCCTGAGGGAATTTCGGACTTTTCTGAATTTTGACACATGTGGGAATCCTAACGAGCATGTTGATAAGCAATATTTTATGGTTTAGTCTTGATAAGAACTTCAATTTGGCACTGCGGATTTCCCATTTAAACATGCATTCCAAAATTAGCGTATTAAATATAAATGATAACGTGACTTGAATTAGGTACAAGGTTAAAGGGATTTGGAAGGTGCAACGATCTTAATACATATTATGAATACCTGCGGTGGAAAAGTGAAGCCTCCATGACTTTCCCTCTGTTCAATAACAAAGAGAGAGGTAGAATTTGTCACCATGGACATGGAGGGTTTTGTATATGGTTTGTTTATGAATAGAGGGAAAATGGTGGCCATCCTGTAGGCTTAACTTTTTATCGGAAATTAATATGTGTTTGCTCACTATATATGTATTAAGCTCGTTGGGTAGTTGGTTTTTGAAGTTAGTCAAAACTACTGTAACACTGTAACTGGATTAAGTAAGTTTGTGATAGTTAGGCTTGTAAAATTAATTCTGGTTTGCTAAGTTTGCTTTGTTGATTTAATCGTCCTAAAGTGGTTTGTGGTTGGGAAATCATTGCATTTAGGTTTTGTTGTAGATGCGGCTAGGAATCGTCTGTATGTAGTAATTGGCACTCGGTAAAATGTACTAGCATTGGTTGTAAATGGTACGGAAAATGGCAGATACCTCGTCTAAAAAAAGACTGTGATAACGTGGTTATTTGAACAGCATCGATCTTCAAACAAATAACTGTGGTAGGTAAATAACATCCTCAGTAGTCGTATACAACAGGAATTTTTGCTAACAACGCCGTCACGAGGTGGAATATCGTGTGTCCACAACCTCAGCCGTTGACCCAATAACCCCGCGCCCCCAATGTCAGGATTTTATGTCAGTGGGGATGTGCACATATATAAGCAGCGTTAACCCCATGTTCATTCCTATGATTTATGATATATGTTAAACTGTAAATCTACCAGGCTGTAAACGTCCCAATTTTGTAGTTTGAGATGTTGCGTCATCTCGACCTGATTACAAGATGCCTAGGTGGACTAAGATGTCCTTGGTCCATAAATCTAGAGTTTTCATTCATTTTTTGGGGGGGGGTTTGTTTCATTTGGGGTAAAAAACAAAAGCCTACAAAGTGGCCGCTAACTTCCCCTCTGTATAAACAAAACATATCTCGAAGAAAGGGGTTACATGTACAGGAAGAGGTAGAATTGGTTACTATGAAACGGAGGGGTTTGTTACCAACTTTTCCCCTCTCATTTTGAAATATCCAGAGAAAAATTATATTAATTATTTTCATAATGACAAAAAAATTAATAAATTTTACAGGTTTATGAATTTAGATCAAATGGAGGCCACGATATAGGTTTCATCTGTTCTTGGAGATTAGCATGAGTATGAGAGGAAAAACACCTAATTCCATCATCAGATGATTTTAATAACATAATGCTACCCAGCCATTATACAAATATAGTTTTTTCATCACTCTGTATTCGAAAATAGCCCATAACCATACAGCTGAGGTTTACGAAAATTAGCGATTTCCTTGTGACAAAAAAATGACCAGCTGACTTTGCCTGTCCTAAACATTACTTTTCCTGACCAAAACAATTTAAGTTCCCGTTTTAATCAACAGGAGCACCAGTGTGATTTATTTATATTTTACGATTTTGTGTTAAAACAGCTGACTTTAACACTAAAATGAATTGTAAAACCGTGTTGTGTTTACTTATACAAAATTACTAGACTATGAAATATCAGATAATTTTTGTTTAAGTTTAATGTGGTATTTGCATCGTGATGAAAAGTATCGTTCACCACTCATCACAAAAGTCATAGTTCGTGACTAGTCGTGAAATATAATAGTAGTCAACATTGGCTCAACCTACCCTGAAATATCTTTCACACTGCCCCCGCCATGGCAATCATTTTGCTTTGCTCATTTGTCTTATTTCTGCATCATGGGTCAACTCTAGTTGTTATTGAAGCTCAATGCTGCCACATAGTGTACTTAATAAAAACCCTACTATATTTTCTCTATATTATATCCAATTAAACCTTTATTCAAAGGTTCTAGTCATTATCCTTAAGGAAATCCTAATTTTGTTACTTTACCAAACGGTTACTCACGAACTAGGAGGGTTTGCTGTAACAGAGCGCATATGTTGTAAGCCTCGTTATCCACCAAACTAAAAGAATTTTATTATTTTTCTTCGGCAAATTTTGACCTCTTAAATTACTAGTAAATAAACCTGTTTGGTGCCTATCAAAAGGTCTTACTCTCTGGACGTGTATTTTAAGGTATTTGACAACATCCATCTTCAGGGCTCCGCCCCATGGGTTTTTGTAATTTCCGATGTTAATCTTATGGAATAGCAATAAATTTAATTGAATGTTTTATAACTGTTGATACATTACCATAACACAACACGTCACCAAGAACCGATGTTTCAAGCATAATGCAAATAATATGACTTGACAAATGTCAACATTATCATTACCTATTATGATAGTAGGGAAGCACACAAATTTTAGTACGTTTTTCTCTGTGCGTGTACGTCATAATAGGAGAAATTGACGCATATCGTTAGAAAGGTATTTTCATGCAGATTTGCATAAATTATTCCTTATAATTTACATCGGTTCTTAGGGCTACGCCTCACAGGCTGTTAAAGTTACAATATAATTCTTATAAAAGAATAGTAACCAATTAATTGAATTGTATACTTGACAGCTGCTGATAAAACAGCAAATGTTAGCACACCATCAATAATGATAGGCAACAGACAAACATATACTAGGATGGTCTGCCGTTACACTTTAGCCGCATAAATGAGCGAAGCAACAGTTACAACGTTAAAGCGCGAACAAAGAAGATCTACGGGGAAGAAGGTACATTTAGTAAACAAACTTAAAATAATGTAAACAAAACAGTGACAGTTTTTAATAGCTGTTTATTTAATTTAAATGAAGTCAGTTAAAAACATGTGACATAAGCCCAATAAAATATTTCTTCCATTACAATTACATGTGAACTTTTAGACCCAGTGGGGCGTAACCTAGGAGGAATTTTTCAAATCTCTAAAGAAAAACCTTCTCCTCGGTATCACCTAGCTACTAGCCAAATTTCATATCAATCGGTAAAGCCATTACACTGTGATGCCGTTACAAAGAAGTGACAAAGCGAGGGAAAGAGAACTTCGCTCGCTTCGCTCAATAAATAGACATCCAGCATTTTAATATTTGATGGATTTACAACCTGTCAGTTACAAAAGACTAGTAGAATCGCCAAACGATCATTGATGTTGCAAGTCCTGGAAAGGTCAGCCACTAAGTTGATTGTTCGGGTAGCATCAATTATCGATGATATTTAGACAGAATTGCCACAATCTATCAGCTCCTTCGTCACCGTCGCGTCACCACGTGGTAGTATCGACTGAAACTGCGTCATAAGTGAGTTTTTGGATGAAACTAACTCGACATAAGGTGAAAATTTGAATATACAACTGGGACAAGTAATTCATAAACATAGACAATAAATCTTGTTGCTAAATAATTTTCTATTTTTGTCACTGATAAATTTAAAACACTAAAACTAAGTATTAGTGTTTGTCAGTTTTGTTCAGTGCAACCTTGTATTCCTTGTATCCCTTAATTGAATTACACACATGTTTAACAAGTTTTGACATTTTTTCATTTACTAGCCGGTGTGCTGTTTTCTGAACGGGAACGTAAATTGGCATAGTGTCAGATGTTTTGAAATGTTCACATTATAATTATCTGGCTACCTAAATAAAATAACTTTATAATATTAACATTGGAACTTTGAAAGCCTGAGCAGAAGCCCTGAAGGTGTTGTTGTTCAAACACAAAAGTTACATCTAGAGAGTAATTTATCCAAACGTATACAAAATAATATTTTTACGGGTAGAAAATCGCCAAACAAAATTAGATAAATAATTATTATATAACAAATATTTAACAGTTGCATTCTATTCTTGACACCGTTCTAGTAGTAAGTCCTTAAACTTTCACCCTAAGTCGTAAAAGGATATTTTCACTTTACCACAATCTCGTCCAGTACTTGAGGAGTCTCAGGGCCTCTTATCACTAACCCGCGATTGCGACGTGGCCACAACGTTGAACCGTTATGTCAGGGCGAGTACGTTCCCTAGTCATGCTGGCGGTTGCTATTTATAGAGAAGTGATGGGATATCACCGTTCAAACAGCATCTCGCAAACAAAAAGTGCTTCAGTGCCGAATTAAAAAGTAAACTGCACAATGACAGTATGTAGTCAGAAATGTGTCTTAGAATAGCTGTTTAGAAAAATAA
This sequence comes from Allygus modestus, assembly GCA_963675035.1. Taxonomy (NCBI): domain Eukaryota; kingdom Metazoa; phylum Arthropoda; class Insecta; order Hemiptera; family Cicadellidae; genus Allygus; species Allygus modestus. Next base: position 156,894,111 of record OY776112.1, on the reverse strand, counting down.
TTAGTTAAGATGTTTATAAAGTACTATTGGCTTGAAGGGGCCATAGCCCCTTAATCTTGCTCCATGTCAGTTCGTAAATAAAGTAGTCACTTAATCACATGTTTTAATCTAAATAACCCCATGATTTTCTTTTGGGCGATGTTTTACGTTATTTCTCGTTTGCTGGTAAATTTTTTGAAATACTGCTATTATTCCGGAGTCCCTGGGGTCAATACCTTTAATCTGAGGCGTCTTCTATCATCCTGCAATTTGCCAAACTCTCACAATTTTGACTTAAACATTTCGCTTATAGAATTATAAATAAAGACTCGCTTCGCTCGCTGAGGGCTCCGCCCCCAGACCCCCGCTTGAAGTCGCTCCAGTTGTTATTATAAGTCAATGTCCCTTAAAGTATTGTTTTATATAGTATTCTATTTACTAGTATTTAGATCCATTAAGGCTATATCCACTCTAGATGTTTTAATTTTTCAATAGTTCTATTATGTGTAACTCTACCACGTGATAGTTGCTTTGACGGTTTACTGGATATTTGTTTACAGCTGTTATGATTTATTTTGTTTTGTTTGAATTGAAACTCCATATGCCCAATATTAAAATATCCGATTTTCAAGATTAAAATTAGTGGTTTTAAAATTTAAAAATGTAACTTTTGGCAATTTTCCCGGGAGTTTCTAGGTACTAGCTACGTGCATGCTAAATTTCACGTTTCGTCTGGAAGTGGTCTAGAATTCGTATACCTCAGTCAGTTACACATGCGGCTGTATATATATTAGACTCGCTTCACTCGCTGGGGGCTCCGCCCCTAGACCCTTGTGGGGGTCTTCGCCCTCAGGTCACTATCGGATGGGTAGTACCCGTAGGTGAACCGGGTACCTAGCTCAAGTGAAAGTGGTGTCATATTAAGGGGCCCAGAACCGACATTATACCACTACTTATACAAAAAAAATACACAAATCAGCAGCTATTTAAATATGAGGGGGTTAACAATTGAAATAGTAGAGTTTGGGAATATTTAAGGTTATTTGAGGGTTCAAGTCACATGCATGCTATATCTCATATACCCAAACAAATAATCTGCAACCCTCTCCCCTCCTAGACCACCCCTACCACCCCACTTCCCCAACCCCTAGATCCCTAGACCATTGTGGGAGGCTTCGCCCCTAGATCGATCGGGTTTAAATCATCAACTCTGTTCACGTGATAAAAAATGCAAAACCACCACAAAACCTCGAAAAATGTTGAAATTTGAAAAATATAGCGCTATCTAAGGGTGAAGGAGGCGAGATGCGACATAAAGTCAACAGTAAAAAATTTAGATCGTCTAAAATCCTTGGCAAGTGGAGGTATTCCGTTTATCAATAGGACCATCCGTTCGTCCGCTAGAGCTAAAATAAAAAGGCACTATTATGGACATAGGCTATTCAACATTTCCTCAATTTTTTATTTTTTTATGTGGTCCTGAATAAAAATTATAACTTTTTGCAATTTTCCTGGGGGTTTCAATGGACAAGATACAAGTAGGCCTAATTACACGTTTCCAGCTTATCTAGAATTACCTGAGTAAGTCGATAATGCAGTCTGTCATTTATAGAATAATTAGGGTTTTTAATTTTTTTGAGGTGTTTAATTATTAAAACATGTTATTCTATCAACTGTTTCGTTAAGGGTAATGTGTAAACATATTGAGTGCCAAATATCAAGCCTTTAAATACTAAACTAAAGTGATAGGAAATTAAAACCACGAAAATAACAGTCGAAATTGCCTGACATTTCAAAAATCTAGCACTACCTGAGGGTGAAGGGAGCGATATACGATAAAACGTCATAGAAACAAAGTTGTAGATCTTGCAAAATCCGTTGGTCGTGGTGGTGTCCGTTTTTTGATAGGTCAATCTGTTCGGCCGCTAGAGCTCAAAAACTGTAATTTTAAAATAAGTCTTTTTTGGGGGGGTTTAAATATTTTTAGGGGGGTTCAAATAAAAAAATGTCAGTTTTGGCAATTTTCCTGGGGGTTACAAGGTATAAGCTACCTGCATGAAAAATTTCAGGTTTCTAGCTCGTCTAGTAGTGGTCTAGAATTTGTATATCTCAGTGAGTGAGTGAATGAGTGAGTGAGTGAGTGAGTGAGTGAGTGAGTGAGTGAGTTACACATGCGGCTGTATATATTATAGACTCGCTCCGCTCGCTGGGGGCTCCGCCCCCAGACCCCTGTGGGGGGCTTCATCCCCAGGTCGCTTTTTGGCCACAGTTTCATGTAAATTGGTCCTAATTCCATTGAAGACCTAAATTCTACAACTATTCCAAGGCTGTGATTATTATTAAGGGTTTAACCCATAACATCTGGTCATATGACTGTTGCTGGATACTTCTTAGCATGGAGACGTAGTATGTTAAATGTTAAGCCTCCATGTATTACCTAAGTGCTTGAAAAAAATGAATACCCTTAACTGGTGTATAATGTAGCCTTTATAAGGCTTCTTTTGAACCTTATAAGGAATACGACCACCGATAACTACCTGAAATGCTATGACTTTGGGTAACTACAAGCCTTCTGCAACAAATATGATACGATTTATAAGGGACTTTACCCTCGACAGAGCCAACATAAAAAATATACCCAAAAAACACGATAAATCTACTAAAGCTCAAGGACTTTGATTTTGTTGGGTGTTTAAGATATTTAATCTGGTCGAGTGAGTGTTGCTTGGTACTAATTTTCATGTAGGAACACTTTGTGATAAATATTAGGCCCCTAAGTTCTATATTAGAGCGACAAACTATTAAAAACCACAAACAAATCTTGGGAAAAATTTAAATTTAAAACATCTAGCGCTACCTAAGGGTGAAGGGGGTGAGATACGGCAAAATGTCATAGGACTAAAGTTTTAGTTCGTCTAAAATCCGTCTAAAAAGTCTTTTTTGGGGGTTTTAAATATTTTTTAGGGGGTTTAAAATAAAAACTGTCAGTTTTGGCAATTTTCTGGGGGTTACAAGCTATAAGCTACCTGAATGCAAAATTTCAGATTTCTAGCTCGTCTAGTAGTGGTCTAGAATTCGTATACCTCAGTGAGTGAGTGAGTGAGTGAGTTACACATGCGGCTGTATATATTATAGACTCGCTTCGCTCGCTGGGGGCTCCGCCCCCAGACCCCTGTGGAGGGCTTCGCTCCCAGGTCGCTGTTTGGCCACAGTTTAATGTAAATTGGTCCAAATTCTATTTAAGACCTAAATTCTACACCTATTCCAAGGCTTTGATTATTTTTAAGGGTTTAACTTATAAAATCCGCTCATATGCCTGTTGATGAATACTACTTGGCATGGATACGTAGTATGTTAAATTTTAAGCCTCCATGTATTACCTAAGTGCTTGGAAAAAATGAATACCTTTAACTGATTTATAATGTAGCCTTTATAAGACGTATTTTGAACCTTATAAGGAATACGACCACCATTAACAACCTGAAATGCTATGATTTTGGGTAACTACAAACCTTCTGCAACAAATATGACATGATTTATAAGAGATTTTACCCTCGACATAGCGCAACATAAAAAATATACCCGAAAAATACGAAAAAGTCTTCAAAGCTCAAAGACTTTGATTTTTTTGGGTGTTTAAGATATTTAATCTGGGCGTGGGAGTGTTGCTTGGTATTAATTGTAATGGAGGAATACTGTGTGATAAATATTAGGCCTCTAAGTTCTATATTAGAGCGAAAACCCATTAAAAACCACGAACAAATCTTGGAAAAAAGTTTAAATTTAAAAAATCTAGCTACCTAAGGGTGAAGGGGGTGAGATACGGCAAAATGTCACAGGACTAAAGTTGTAGTTCGTCTAAAATCCGTGGCACGTGGTGGTCTTCGTTTTTCGATAGGACAACCCGTTCGGCCGCTAGAGCTCAAATAAAAAAAGACTACATTTAGATTTTTTTATTCATAATTATTTATTTTTTTGAGATAGTTCAAACTAAAAAAGTAGGATTTGGGAAGAAAATGTGCAACGCACATGCATGCCATATCTCACGATCCTAGTTAAAGTATAAATGGTGATGCGTGTATTCTAATTAATAACATTCGTTCCAGAACCGGCATTTCCCTACTACTTATACTTATAAAACGGTCAAATCTATAGATTTTAAGAGTTTTTGATTTTCAGACAGTTTTAAGTAATAAAAACTGGTCATATTTCTGCTGATATTTACTAATTGTGTTGTAGACATACTGCGTGCCCAATATTAGGCCTCCATCAAGTATATTAACGTGATAGGAAATTAAAACCCGCCACATAATCTCAAAATTTAAAAAGATCTAGAGCTATCTAAGAGTGAAGGAGACGAGATACGACAAAAAGTCATAGAAACAAAGTTGTAGATCTTGCAAAATCCGTGAGTCATGGTGGTGTCCGTTTTTCGATATAGGTCAATCCGTTCGGCCGCTAGAGCTCAAAAACTGTAATTTTAAAATAAGCCTTTTTGGGGGGTTTTACATATTTTTTTTAGGGGGGTTAAAATAAAAAAATGTCAGTTTTGGCAATTTTTCTGAAGGTTACAAGCTATAAGCTACCTGCATGAAAAATTTCAGTTTTCTAGCTCGTCTAGAATTTGTCTAGAAGTGGTCTAGAATTCGTATACCTCAGTGAGTGAGTGAATGAGTGAGTGAGTGAGTGAGTGAGTTACACATGCGGCTGTATATATTTTAGATTAGACTCGCTTCGCTCGCTGAGGGCTCTGCCTGGGGTCGCTGCAGTTGTTATTATAACTCAATGTCCCTTAAAGTGTTTTTTATATAGTATACTATTTGTATTCATTTGTGATATCCCCATTTTAGATGGCATCTGTATTTACTAGTCCTATCATTTGTTTATACTCTACCATGTGAAAGTTATATTGACAGTTTACCGGATATTTTTACAGCTGTAATGATTTATTTTGTTTTGATTTGAAACTCCATAAGCCAAATGTTAAAATTTTTTACAATATTCAAGATTAAAATTAGATGTTTTAAAATTGAAATTTGTAACTTTTGGTGATTTTCCCGGGGGTTTCTAGGTTCAACCAACATGCATGCAAAATTTCACATTTCTATCTTGTCTGCAAGTGTTATAGAATAAGTGGGTGATTGAGTGAGTTACACATCACTCGCTTCGCTCGCTGAGGGCTTCGCCCCCAGACCTCCGTTTGGGGTCGCTCCAGTTTGTTATTATAACTCAATGTCCCTCTCAAGTATTTGTTATATAGAATACTATTTTGATTCATTTGGGAAGTAGCCAATCTCGATGGCATCTTTTTCCATTGGACCTATCATTTGTTTAGCCTATACTTTACCATGTGAAAGTTATATTGACAGTTTACTGGACAATTTTTTACAGATGTTATAATTTCTTTTGTTTTTATTTGAAACTCCATAAGCCCAATGTTCAAATTTCCAATTTTCAACATAAAAATTAGTGGTTTTAAAATTTAAAACTGTAACTTTGGCAATTTTTCTCGGGGTTTCTAGGTACAAACTACGTGCATGCTAAATTTCACGTTTCTAGCTCATCTGGAAGTGGTCTAGAGTTCGTATACGTGAGTGAGTGAGTGAGGTACACATCGGGCTGTATAGGTATTTAGAAGATTAGATAGATAAATGTGACACAAACCCGATAAAATATTTCTTCCTTAAAAATAACATGGGAAGTTTGAGGTTCAGTGTGACGGAACCTGATGTCCAGGGAAAGAACAATTATTTCCAAAGCACCTAGAAGTTAATATATTTAATTTTACACTTCAACTGTTAAAATTGGTCATGATCATTGGTTACAAACGTAACTGACCACACAAAAGATTCCTTTGGAAATTAAGAAGTAGTTTCTAATAATTCAGCGCGTGATCCATCACCTAAAGTTAATACAACTTGTTAACCTATTCACCTAATGTACTATCCTATTATCCCAGTTTATTAACCTAAGTGTAATAATATTCGTCTTCCTTAAAAACTTTAATAAAATAACATAATAAACTAATCAGTCGATATTGAACTATTTGTAATCAATCCAACCAAACCCCCATTCTTAACCTTTAGTTTAGTTCTTACTAGTGCTGCGCAATAATCAACAATCCAATTAATCAACTGCAGTTTGAATGAACAAGTAACCGCTGTTGGCGGATTACACTTTAATTGGCTGTTATCACTCGATTAGGCTTCCGTGTACTTCGACCGGCCTGTCGTGTTTACCCCTTTCTTCTGCCGCCGTGTAGCAGGTCCTGTTTTCCTGTCGTAAAGACCCCACCACGAAGGACGAGCAGCGGACGGCGACCTTCCCTCAATGTAAACACGTTCGGCGTCGCCCGCGGAAATCTATCACACTGACCCATTTATAACCCATATCTGACCTTCGACATCCGCTGGCTAACTCCTGCTGGAATTGTGTTTGAAGCCAGTAACTAGGAATTTAAATAATGGTCTTTCTAAAATCGACACTTGCTGTCTTCGTTTAGATTACAGATGAATTGCGTATTTACACTACAGTACCGAGGAGACTGAGCCGTCCTTGGAAATATTTGACTAGTTACGTGGGTGAAACAGAATCTATACACAAGCTTTTTCAATGGTTCTAATCACTATTTTCAATAAATCACTTGTTGATACTTTACCAATCGATACATTTAATGTTCACTGGTTATTTATTCATAGTTGTTATCATTATTTTGTTTTGGTTTGAAACTCCAGAAGCCCAGTGTTAAAACTTCAAATTTTCAAAATATTTTTTTATCATAATATAAATTTTCCTGGGATAAGGTTTTTACCAATCGGTTTTTTCTAAAGACCCCTATTTGCAAAATCCTTCTGCTCGATTCCGAGATAAATTTTGCAAACAGACATTGCTCGTATTAGAGTATGGGATAAAACGTAGACATACAGAAACCATTGAAACCATTAAAACCACATCATCAAAAAAAAAAGATTAACGTTAACAGATGCATGCGTTAAAACAAATCGGGTCTCCTGCAAAAACTTTTGACTTTCGGTGATCAAAGAATCTATTGAAGCTCTGAATCGGAAATATTAAGCACGTTCTTAAACGTAAAGAACGGAATTATGGAGAATTATTAGTTAATGGAGTATTGTCGCTATGGCAATCCAAGCAAATGTATTACACCATGTCTGAGAATAGTACAGATCAACGGGCAAAAAACGGATAATATTTCCTCTAAATACTGGTCGCTATTGTTTATTTGTTCACAGCTAATTGAATAAAAGGAAGAGGAATTTCCTCGTGAATAAGATCTCTGCACGTAACTTCTTGTACCTCTCTTTCATCCTGAAATGTACATAAACTTATTTTTTTTAGTCTACTTCATTATCACTGTCAGTTTACATCCATAAGTAACTTAAATTTAACACATCGAAGTGTAAAACTATTATACAAGATTTTTAATTACTTGGAGTAATTTATTTTAATTTGATTTATAAAATTAGAAGAAGCTCAATGATTTCAACCGTTTAGCATGCAGTGTGGGAGGCTCCAGTGGGCGGGGGGGGAGGGGAAGAACGTGCCCTGGGTTCCATTACAGGGTGTCCAAGAAACCGCAGTTAGTTTCAAGGCCGGGGGCACTCAACTTTCGCCGTCCGGTGTCATATGTCATGAGGGCCGAGACGACGTTGGTGCAGTCCTGGAGTCCTCCTACACTGGAGGTCAGTTGTAATGGATGTTCCAGGTGACGAGCCTCCTCATGGTCATGAGACAACCTCATTCAGCGACTGCAGATTAAAACTCTGCCTCGAAGATTTAATGGATTTTACGCAAGATGCAACCTATATCCTGCAAATAAAGAAGGAAGAGGGGGCACCAGTCCTCTGCTCTTTCCAGCTTCTCCAATAAGACCAATGTCAACTTTCAAAGTCCTTCCCTCTTTAACGGATTATCCAAAATCGATGATTTATGACTCATTTTAAAGATGTAAAATATAGCTAACGATTTCATCGAGCAAAATTACGATATCACAAATAGTTCACCCATAAACAAATCGTAAATATTAAATATGTAGGAGTTTTTTGATCGAGTATTATTTGTGATATTTAAATTTTGCTTACTAATATCGCTAGGTATTGTTGTACTCTTTAAATGAGCCATAAATCAACTATCTCGGATAATATGATATCGGATAATCCGTTAACAAGGAACGGGATTTGAAAGTTAACATTGGCCTTATGGGGGAAGCAGGTAAAAACACGAAAAGTTTCTCGACTGGAGCGCCCTCTTCAAATAAAATGATCACCCTACAAGAGCGTTTTATAACGATTGTGGTAGGGCCTATTTCTAAGATCCTTGCCAACTGCAAGAGCTGTTATATATTTTTCTCGATACGTTATAGGGTCAACACTTCATTAAGGACCGGATGATTATTCATATTTAGTTCAATCGGCCAGATAACGCTCACGAAACTTCTTACAAGGTATACTAGCGTTTTTACCGTGGTATCCTTAACCCACCAGTTAATAAATAATTCGAAACATTACCAATGCGCACACGCCGAGAGGTTTCCTCACGCACGTCTTCCTGCCCTTCACACTCGGATGTCCGCAAGGTTCAGGATCTTGCGAATCGATCGGCCTAATGACAAGGCGGAGTTCCGCGTGCGTTCGCGTGTTGATTGAATTGTTAGCACAGAAACTTTTCACGTATCCTAGCCGGGTAAAAACCCACCGCCCTTGGGCTCCTTTCCCGCAGCCAATCATCTCTAATCGTTCGGCAACCCAATTTGATCGGAAACCCGAGGAGAACCGGCCGCCGCGGGTGGAGTGGGTGGACTAGTGGGAGTGAGGGTGGGCAGGGTTGGTTGATAGGGTGGAGTGGAGCGAGGGTGGACTATGTGGTATCTGAGTCACACCGGGCAAAGGTGCAATCACCCAATGACAAATTCTTCCACAGACCTGGAAAATACCATTTGAAATAGCAAAAACAGAGGTTTATTCAGCCAGTAAACTTACAACAACAGTTATTCGAGGAAATAATATATCTATTGCAACCAATATATTGTTCCAGATTTTAACAGCCAATATACCCTTACACTGTCATCAATGAAATAAGTCTGACACGACACAGAATGTTTTTAACTATTTAATTACTGATTTTTGTCCTGCTTTCGAACCAGTTAAAGAGGAAGTTGTTGACTATGCCAGTCCGTAAAAACCTTACTCGCCCCATGGAAGATTCTTGATGGAACAGTTACCAGTTAATCTGTCGCATTTCATTTTATGCGTCAGCAGATTGGGTGTATTTCTCCTATGTGGTCTTAACTCTACCTCTCAATGAAACAGTAATGTATAAAGTCGTTCATTATAAAAATGTGTCTGAAAATACAGGATGATTTTTACTATATTTAGTTTAAAATGTTCTAAATTGTGATTTTTAATCGGTGAAATGTAGAAAATTTAAATCCTATCCCTAAATAGTACTCTATATGAGTCATAAATGTGCAAACTTTAAAGTTAATCCCCAAAGTGTCTACATTAGGGTACATTTTATTTAATCAAGAATAAATACACAAACATACAGACTAAACGGAAAAATAAATTATCTAGATTTGTGTATGTCCAATGTTTATTTTGGTTTTCCGAAATGTGTCCTATCACGTACGAAATTATAGCTTACTCTCAGGGGCTATCTATAATATAATGTTATTAACTAAGGAAACCTTATTGTGTCCTACTCATTGCAAGGGGTCTCGGAGACATTTTTTTATATTGTTTCTTAATATTTATTGTTCCTATAGCAACCATTGAAATAGGAACCGCATAGTAACCATAAACAACACTAGCCCTATAATAATAATAGTACCTGGGGACCGATCTTTGCTTAGAGGAAACTCGTATATTGATTCCACGAGATTTTGATAGTTCACTGGTTGGTTTTAACTGTTATAATTATTTTTTTTAGACTCGAAACTCCAGAAGTCCAAATGAATTTTTCAGCAAAACCTGGGTTTTCATAGGGTTAAGGATTTTGCCAACCGATTTCTGGGCCCCAAAGGCATCTTTTTCAAAGTTTAAATAAAATCCTTCCGCGGAATTCTGAGATTTATTTGGCACTAGTCGTTACCCGTCGCGGCTTTGTCCGTGTTCACAATACACGGCGTTAGTACGATATAAGTTAACTAAGGGTCGCGTCGTATTCCAAGGCAGAAATTTAAAAGACTCCCCACGTATTTCTGGTGAACGTTTCCTGTCACTGGTCAGCCCTTACATCAATATCACGTGTACGAGCTTCAGCTTCCTCAAAGATCGCTGCTGTCCCAGTGTAATTTCAGTTGCTCTCAAACTGCCCCTGCCGCTGAGCTTGATCTTCACGTCGAAGTTGCTTTTCTTCTGGAGTTTATTCTGCTCTGAGTTCTGCCTGCCGTAGAGCGTGTTGAAGCATTCTAATTTCCATTTGTGCTGAGGTTTCCTGACTTCTATCCATTTTATTAAAGCGGTATTTTTCAAACTTTGAGACAAATTTGTTTTACGATTCCCCTGCATTATTGTGATAAAGGTACCTTCGTGGTTAAACGTATAACAAAAGTTTAAACCAAAATATAATCAAATAGGCCGCTAAATAAACTCAAAATTTTGTTGACAATCTCAAATGCAACCTGTTTTAGCCATCATCTGATCCAGTAAATAGTTAAACGTTTCAGTAAATGTAATTCCAGTAAATATTTCTGACCCATAAGATTATCATGGGAAGTTTAGAGGTCATTGGGGCAAAACCCTAAAGAAATGTTAAAACGTAAATAGGCCTATATGTTGCTTTGGGATATTAGCTATCTTCCTACGAAATATCAACTCAATCGGTTCAGTAGTTAGAGTGTGATTGAGCCTCAAACGAACAGAAACTAACGAACTTTCACTTTCAACTCTGTAATATTAGTGTGATGCAGGACTGAAACTTTTGGCACATTTGGCGAAGCCGTAGCCAATTTTGCAAACGCGAGAAAAGCCTATGTAAGGTCCAGACAAACTAGCTACATTAATGCAAGATTTTATAACAGTCGATTCTGGAGCCCTTGTGTTATCCCAGAGCAACTGGCTGTGCAGCTTAGTATTCCTTAGATAGATCCGATGCAAAATCAGAAAATCAGGAAAGGTTTTATACTGGACCCAACTGCCATTTTAGGTTAATTATTAATGCTGCTCTATAATAAAATGTCGATGTCAGATAGTAGCTAGACAAAGACGAGGGTTTGGGCCGTCTTCTAACAAAACGTTAACAAATCCTATTAGATTTGACACTCAAACGGAACAAAACCAAATGTAACAATACCGCACACTATACCTTCCTTATATATTAGTACAGATGTTTTTTTCAAGCAGTTCTTCTCCATTTATATTTGGACGCAGTGCTTAGTTATTTGCCCAGACTTATTTTTCCTCATAAATGTCATTAGGCAATAAGGTACACCGATTTCCTTTTATAATAGTATGTATAGATGTAAATTACAAGGTAATTAAAGCCAAGTACAGTAACTGGCATTTGCTAATCAACGCCAACGCTGACCCTAGATGACCGCCGCCGCGACGCCTTTCACTCTGGCCCGTCCGCACGCGTCATCCGTGGTCCGCCAGTTGCAAAATGTGCTATTACTCCACGGTATGAAGCAGATGAAGTGAGCTAGGCTGTGTTCAGGGCTTTCCCCTTAGGCTGGGGAAATCGTGTAGCGTGGCGTAATGCAGTGCAGGCTAATTAATACAGTGGTGTATCCATATCGCTATTATCTGCTGAGTAAAACTTCGCTCATTTTTAATTTACACATTTCAATCCAATTTATGGATTGGTTCACGTGGAAGTTGTACTATAAATAATACTAGCTGTCATGTCGATCGAATCCGAGCAAGTTTGTACCAAACGAAAGGTTACTTCAGTTGCAAACAAAGATAACAAAACATCTAATATTTACGGATGATAACAACGCACTTTCACGGATGATAACAACGCACTTTCAATCAACACGTAGTTTAGACTTCCGCCATCGGATGGGGCCACTGTTCCGAACATTCAGCCCTTTATTGTATTTAAGTGGTGCCCTTTATTAAAATTCTGAGACATATTGGCAAATTTACGTTAAAATTCCTTTAATTTGACACCTCAAATCAAACGTTAAAATCCGTCCAGCCGTTATCGAGTTATGACTGTGAAAGAAAAACCTAGTGTATTTAATTGATAGATTATGAAAGAAATGTGAATTCAATACACTATATCCTGCGTTTAACATTTTATACTTTATAAGTGAATTTCCTACAGAGAAGTGAACAATTAGCATATCCTGCACAGTGAAACTTAAGCCGGGGACCACCATATAAGCTCCTAACGTGACCCCCGGTCACGTTTTGGGGGTCGTTCTAAATTATTTATATGTGTGTGTGTGTGTGTATGTTTGCACTATAGCGGTCGCATTTTTTGTACGGTTTACTTCAAATTTGGTAGGACGTTCCTTTTTATAGTCAATTGGACAAGGTCGTTGGAAAAACAATCGGAAAACTCTAACCTTCGTTTTTGGGGATTAATCCTTAAAATTTCGAGTTTGTGGGCCCAAAAAGGGCCAGAAGGCCCAGGATGTGTATGTAAAAAGATGAAAATTAGTGAGGAAAAAGTTTTAAGCCCTCTCTCGTCATTATAGCATAAATATTTACCGAGTTATTAATTGTTATAAATTGTATGTTGATAAACATAGTACGTTGTCTTATGGGGGTTTTACATTAGAAAAGCCTGTTATTCATTTGTTGGTGTATTTTAGCGAAAAGAAGCTATTACCGTAGGTCTCATGGTAAAACTTAAGCCCGAGACCATGATAACTTTTTGTTTTGAGGTTCCCAGATGCCAAAAACACTATTCGTTCAAATTGATGAATGAATGAATTTATTCCAGAAAAACAAGAACAATAATAGTAACAAATACAAAATCGTACAGCACATATATATAATAAACAAAACACACACAAAAAATAACACATATATACATACACATATATATATGTATGTATATATATGTTTGTGTGTGTGTGTGTGTGAGTGTGTGTGTGTGTGTGTGTGTGTGTGTGTGTGTGTGTGTGTGTGTGTGTGTGTGTGTGTGTGTGTGTGTGTGTGTGTCCGTGAATGCGATAACTTGAGTAAAAAACGTCCGGTTTCAATTCAATTTGGCTCAAATGTGTAAAGTGACATTCATGACTTAAGTACAAAAAAAAAAGAAAAATCGGACTATGGGAAGGGGGGTTTATATTGTTTTAAGTTGTCCAAAAATCAGTTTTTTTGCATTTTTTACCCTAAAATTAAAAATTAATTAATTTTGGTTTGACCATGTTATAGAGCTTGAAAAACAAATAATATAGTATTTTTAATTATTAACCTAGGTTAAGTGGTAGCGGAGGAAATCCAAAAAAACTACTCATAAAATCTCCCATGTTAATCTTAAGGGAAAAAGTTTTTTGGCTTTTTCTCAGTTCATTTTAATCTAAACTTCACATTTGCTTTTACCAATCAGTTTACCTCCACAAAACAATCAATTTGATGTTTAAATTGTGATTCTACGTCCAACCGTTGCAGAGACATTCAAAGTGCCAAACACAGTACGTTGTCCAATGTTATCCTCATGGAGAATAAATCAAATTTGATATCTTGATTATTTATGAATGTATATTGATGAAACTTGGCATGTGGCTTCACGTAGTACTGGTATATTTTTATTTGAAAAAAAAATTGATTTTTTTATTGTCCCCGTAGCAGCTAACCTGCGTACTCAGTCGCCATGTTATTCTTATGTAGAGTAAGTAAAATATAATGAATCCCTTAATTATGAACATAAATTAATAAAACTTGGTAAGTGGTTTCACTCCTTTGAGTTATATTGATATTTGCATAAACCCCATTTGTTTTGTTCCTTGTTGCATCAAACCTGCTTACCCAGTCACCATGTTATTCTTATGGAGAATAATTAAAATGTTATATAGCACTTATTTATGATTGATAAAACTTGGTAAGTGGCTTCGCCTAGTTAAATTCTATTTATATTTGCATAAAAACCAATTGTTTTTGTTCCTTGTTTCAGCAAACCTAAGTACTCATCACCAATTTTATTCTTATGGAGAATAATTAAAATTGTAGATATCGCTTCTATGCGAATATATTTCTATGAAACTTGGTATGGGGCTTAAGTGGTATTAAGGAATATATTATGCATTGTAAATTCGCTGAGTACACAGGTTTGCTGCGATGGGGGTATTTATCATCCCCAGCAACCTCACGCCTACTTTCAAGCTTTACTGGACCTTCTCATATCCTTATAATGCGCAAAATTGTATCCCCAGCAATGCAGGTAAATGGAACCAGGAACATCAGAACAGCCAAAAAATCATTGTTTTCAGATTTTGATAAAAATGTGAATAAATGTGAATGATTTTACCCTGATTTTGGTTTTTAAAGGTTTTTCGTGGAAATTCACTTCCCTCATGTCAGCGTGCTGCGTGCGAACTCGTTTATCTAATCATCTCGTAAACGGACAATTGACCAGGAAACAAATGTTCATTGAATATCAAAGTTAGGCGCCGTCTGCAATCGTACTATTGTGAAGTGAATAAACAAACGGAAAACACAGCAACTCGGTGTTCCTTGAGTATTTTCCCGTTTTAATAACTGGATTTTAAACTGAGGATTTGTTTTATATTTGATGTAAAATATAGAAATACGTCCAACGTCCAACAGCGTAAACATAGTTCGTTATTTACTCTCAGTAGGTAATATACGTCATATTTACGGATGCCCAGAACTCAATCAACATTATATCGACGTCAGCTATATCGTGGATGTCACAAACTACAAACTAGAGAACATCTTTTCGGATAAAACTCCAAAAGTATAATATTTAGGTTTATATTTCTTTATAATAAAACATTTTATTTTCAGATGAAAGAAAATGGTGGATCGTAAGATTTCTTAACCTGAGCACACTAAACAGCACCATAAATCTCAGCTGACATTTTGTCTCCAAATGTTCCCTGTTTACACTAATCATATAGCAGTTAACTGCTAGTCAGTCATACTCTGGAGCCGGCATATCGCGGGATGAGGCAACAGTCATTACTGATCATCTCTCCGCCACATCCTCCTGGACTCTTGCAATCCTCCCATCCTCCCATCCTACCTCCTCCACCGCTTCTCACCGGCCTCGGAGCCTCCTCGTGCACTTCACTGATTGCAACCAGTTGGTTAACAGTGGAAATGCGCATTGCACTAATCATTGCAGCCTAGAACAAATGTAATTATTGTGTGAGGAAATTGGTTTTGGCAGTGGCTACGTACACGTCCGACGTGAGCCGCTACTGTTCACGTCCGTTCCAAATTATGCACCGTACGTTACTTTTCCTGTGATTTTTAAAACAAATTGAGAGCCAGAAATCATCCTAACCTAACCTAACGTAACCTAACCTATCCTAACCTAACGTAACATAACGTAACGTAACCTAACCCAACCTAACCTAAGCGGTAGCGAAGTGAATTTGCCCTTACATTGGACGTGTACGCAGTCACTTCGATTGGTTTTATACTTCTATCAAGGACTGATTCTTTCCCATAATGGCAAACTCCTCAAAGAAGAAGCTAAAGTCATGAAAAATACCAAGTTTTCATGTTACGTCCTCAAGAACAAAATTAAATCAAAGCCGCTGGTATCACAATGATAAGTCATACTTGGTAGGCTCGCTTAAAAGACCAAAATATACTTAAGGAACCCGGTGAGCCTTTTTAGCATATTTTATATGAAATTCAATGAAAAGTCTTTTAAGACATTATCTTATACACTATTCGTCAACAAGGATTTAACCTTGGGATAAAGTATCTTAATATATTTTACATAATATGAAAATCCCCACCCCCTTCATAATAACAAATCTACATAATTTGGTGAACATTTTAAAATCTTCCTAATCTTCCTAAACAGCATCCACCAATGTGCATTACTTTGCCCTTAATTAGCTCGAATTATTAAGGTAAAGCATTTTTAACAACAAATGAATGTTATAGAATGCATTCGTCAGCTAAACTTTCATTAGTATCAGCTATAAACTCAATGATATTTCTTTTTTATTTGATCTTGCCTATTATTCATGTTATGCAACTGTAGGTATAAAGGTATAACTGTTTTTCAAGAACAGAACTTTTCTCCTGACCCTTTCCTGAAACCTTTCTCTGAGAAATTCGCAATAACAATGAATGATCAAGAAGATAGTCATACATATGTAACTCAATATAAGATACATCGTAGCATTACCAGAGAAGTGAAAGTGTGTGCTGTAAATAACTACTCAGACAACAAGCATAAACACTAGGGATGACCTGTTACAGCATAGCCTCGTTAATCCGTTTCTCCGTACAGAATGGCGCGAGATTTTAGTTCTATAAATACTCTCGATGTTCAAATCATCTGTCACAAATGGCACAAATGGCTGCTGTTGACGAAGGGATTCGTTCAAAGTTGAAAGGCACATCATAATCTTTTTTGCCATTTTGATCATACGAGTGTATCCTGTTGATGAATTCGAGCCACTGTTTTTCTCGTAATAAGAAATTAATCCAGCTCGAAAAATATGCATCAACGGTGGTGTATCATTGTGTCCAATGGTCAATCTGTCCAAAAGTAAAATTATGTTCATTGTGTCCAAAACTTCTGTGCATTATGTAAAAAACTACTAATCATTATAAAATATGCTGTTCGTTGTGTACAAAAGAGATACTTGGTCGTTGTGTCCAAAAGTAAAGACAAAACAAAAAAATATGGTTAATATAATTTGGAGTGAATGAACTTACACAGAATGAACCGATTTTGTAATTTTATCGAATTTCCCCTACAGGGAAGAAGCTATTACCATGGTAAGACTTAAGACCAAGACCTAACTTTTCGAGTCCATGGGTACTTTTCGTTTTAAGGTCCCCAGGTGTCAAAAACACTATTCTTTTAAATTTATATATATGTGTCCGTTACCTCGATAAATTTGGTAAGAAACGTCTGACTCTGATTAAATTTGGCAAAAATGTGGAGAGTACCATTTCTGACTTTAAGTTCGAAAACGAGATCGATCGGACTATGGGAAGGGAGTTTAAAATTTTCCAAAAATCAGTTTTTTCACCCTAAAATTTAAAAACACTCAATTTTGGTTAAAACCATTTTACATAGCTTAAAAAAATTTAATATTTTGAATCATTGACCTAGGTTAAGTGGTTGTGGAGAAATGTAAAACAACGCGTTCATAAAATTCCCCATGTTAATCTTATGGGAAAAAGGTTTTTAGATTTTCCTCTCTTAATTTGACTATAAACGTTACATTTAAGTAGAGGCAATATGGGGAGTCTGGGACAGCTGAAAAATAATTGTTTTTTAATCAGAAGTGACGTTTGAGTGACGTGGTGATGACGTATGTGTGACGAGAGGGTGTGATGACGTCACGGCGATGACGTATTGGTGTGACGATACACATACGTCATTGGATGTGAGGTAATGTGAAAGCGGGTGGATTTATATTCGTTAAGAAACGGTTTAGTTACGTCGGTTTGCGACTTGAAATGGCCAACCGTCCATTTAAGTCGGTTTGTGACTTGAAATGGCCAACCGTCCATTTAAGTCGGTTTCGACTTGAAATGGCCAACCGTCCATTTAAGTCGGTTTGTGTTATCTTATCTTATCTTATCTTAGATCTAGATCTTAGATAAGATAAAAATTTTTTCTGGGGGCTCCGCCCCCAGACCCCCCCCTTGCTTCGCTCCCCATCCCACGCCATAGAGTCCCCCTCCACTATTAACCCCCGCCACATTTACAGCTTAGCACAGAATCGCGCGTTACGATCCATTCACACTCCTGATCTTAGCCGCAACGCAACCATGGCTCGCAACTTACAACCGATCAAACGCCCTGATGACTCTTCTGACGAGAACTATTCGGACGAAGAGGGTCACAGACGTCGCAGGAAACAGTTCAAGTTCTGCCAAACTAGACCGACGGCTGCAACTACTCCTGTGGGGAGAGCGACGATTCAAATTAAGCGAGACATCTTCACTTACCGACAGATCATCCAACTCATGGACATCTTGGACCGCTACCGACACCTTGCCGATCAGATGATTATCGAAGTTAGTAGCGGAGATCACTTCCACCTCATCCTCCAACATCAACACTTGGACACAGTTGACGCTGCCCTACGCCGACAACTACAACTACGACAAATTCTTCGGGTCGTCGCTTCCATCCCCCCACACTAAATCCAGGACTCCACTCCTTCTACAAACGGCCTTTATCAAGGCCACCACTTATATCATTCGTTGTGAATCAGCCTAGCAACCATACATCATACTAAACCTACATTGCGTACATTTCAATCCAGATTCTCAGGACTTAGTCATTTAACATCAATCATTTTGGTGGCCTTTACAAAGGCCATTTTTACAAGTCTCAATTATTTTTACTTTCACAGTCTTAGACGATTCCTTTACAAGTCTCAGCCTCACATCTTGTTACTTCTTTTACAGGAGGAGTATTCAACATTTTCTGGACTTTGTCATTTATCCAACTTCAGTTTAGTGGCCTTTATAAAGGCCGTTTTAATAAGTCTCAATTTTACAACTTTCGCGGTAACAAAGAATAGTTATTCAGTTGTCGCTATGAATGTTTTAGGGGACTTTAAATAATTATAATTTATATTCTCCAAACATGTTCAAACGTGTTCAAGGTCATTTCAATACTTTAAAAAAAAGGATCTTGACTGTGGCGGATTGCCCTGCCGACCAGTCAAGAAGGGTCAGTTCATTCGTGGCGGTTTGCCCATGCCGACCGATTGAACTGCTTAGGGTATGGGTGGACCGCAGAACTCCACACTGCGCGAACCACCCGGGTTTGTTTTTGGGGTTGTGATGGGAATAGGGTAAGGGACAGAGTTTAACTTGTACAAATCAACAAATTGTGTTAGTGTTAGTGGAAAACCAGCGAAGCCATGCAAGACAGAAAAGGATTGTACAGAGAAGAATAAGAGATCGGCGCTGAGTTTAACGATCCAGATCCATTGCCCACCGCACTGTTCACCCAACGCCCGGAGCAGTGCTGACCACACAGGGGGACTTGTCTCAGGCCTTGTGCGACGCAGAAGGTGTTGACTCCGCCTCGGGACCCGGCGGAGATCAGCGTAGAGATGCCGGCCGATAGCAAGTGAGACCTACATATGTGGTGCTCGCTATATCACAGAAGTTCCAAGCCCGGGGTACCACTGCAGGGATTGCGGTACTAGGAGACCTCCGTGGATGTTCAGCTTCTCTCCGATGATCTCCGCTGTGCCCCGCTTCTCTGGAGCTGCTCTGGACTGGTCCCGTGTCTGCATGCCGAATGATTCGAGTGGAACGAGCGTCCCGGTTTTATGAACTTTTCCGCTGAGTCAGCATAAAATAACCTCACCTCATTGGTTGAACTGTTTGACCAATGAGAAGCCGGCTTGTGCTAGTGAGTATACCGCTGTTCTTAAGCGAATCACTTTTGCTCACCCTTTCGTTACGGACGCAACTGCATCATGTTCAGGAAGCAGACCCGGCCTAAGATGGTTGACATGCCTCGTCGGGAACCATCGTTCCAGCTTTCCAGCTCCAGGCCCCACAGTGTCACACCTCGGTCATCACTCCGGCAGCCTCGTCAACGTCCAGCTCCAATCCCAGCCCCAAAGAGCGAGTCCGTGACAGGGCAGCCTCGTCAACGCCCGGCTCCGACACCAGCGTCAAAGAGTAGACCCGTCGATGTAATGCCTCGACGGGTAAACATATCGACTTGTGCCCGGGAACCGTTCTCTTTACTTAGAGAAATTCTCTCGGACAAGACGAGGGATCTGGAACCTGAGAAGAACTATACGGCCCAGATCCCTGTTATCGATGAGCCGAGGGAGATTCGTCGGCCGAGCTTCGAACCGGCATTCCCTGGGTTCAAGCTCCACCGCCTGTGGAAACTGCAGCCGGGACTTTATTGTCTGCTCGGATGGGACAAGCCTTCGCGGGAGCTTTTGTTGCGCCACCGCAACTTTGTCTTTAGAAGTTACCTGCCGAATGGAGTGATTGAGCCACCGTACGAGACATTAAAGACCTACTTGGAGGTTGGGAAGCCGGAAGATGGGCAACGACGTCGGCGTGTCACCGTCCAATGGGTGTCACTGTAAACAATGACACTGATAAAAACGGCCTTTTTAAACGCCACAAAAAATTTCAATCGTTTGACACTCAGTAGCGTAAAACATATATTTTGTTTTACCCCCAGTCTTACTCCTGCTGTAATGAAGTTTTATTATAAGTCCCATGAGGTTTCAATAAAGTTTGTTGGTATTTTGTACGGTACGGTACTTAGTTACCGACTTCAACAAATATGGTTTGACCGAGAATTTTAATCGTTCCTCTGTCAACATAGTTTGTTCAAATGGGTAAGCGCTTGGACTGGGACATTAAATAATTAAAATGGCCTTTCTCAAGGCCACTAAATAAAACGCTGAGTCAGTGTTATTAGTGCGCACCAACAGGAGACCTGCAGCGTATCCTATACGGTACGTAGCGTCGTACCTTAGAGACCAATGATTAGTGGGGCTCAGGACATCCTGCTTGCGCTGAGGAGAGAAGATGGAAACTACGGTGGAAGAAATCTTCGCTGAGATGATTGAGCGACGGGCTCCACTAGCACCGATATCCTCACTCCGGCCGCCTCGTCAACGTCCAGGAGCCTCGCAGAGGCGTGTTCACTTCGCTTTGGACTGTCCAGCTCCGAGACCAGTGGCAAGGAGCAATCCTGCCACTGTAATGGATTGTGTTGCGGCTACTCCACGGCGAAAGCTTCAGAGGTTGGAGCGGCGCTTCTACACTCCACTTGGGCAACTACGCCATGGCGAACAGAATCGACGGTTGTGGCGGATGAAACCCGGCCTGTACGAATTGCTATTTTTCGTACGCCAGGATGGTGAGGCTACTCTGCGGGAGGTTGGTTCCTTGGAGCTGACGAGAGTTCGCCTGCCAAGGAGAATGGAGTGGCCGTGGAAGTCGACGCATCTGAAGATTCACGGGCCGGGGGAGGACCCTTCGTATCCCAGAGGGAAGGCCGAATAGGTCCGTCACTAGATCATCTCAAAAAACGGCCTTTTTAAAGGCCACCAGATTTTTCAATCGTTTTTGATCTCATGCATTTTCAAAGTTTTATTATAAGTCCCATGACATACTGGGTGTTGGTAATCTGTACGGTACGTAGTTGCCGACTCTAAATAATATATTTTGACCGAGAACTTTGTTCATCATTCGGTCAACACAGTTTATTTAGTGCACTTAAAATAAATGTTATGGGGCTTAACAGCCATAGCTTGGAGTAAAGAATAAAATGAGTTGTGTTTGCAAACACAAACAATTCCACGTTTCTAACATAGAGTTACAGTCGGGCTAAGATTGGAGATACGTAGTTGCCGACTCTAAATAATATATTTTGACCGAGAATTTTGTTCGTTATTCAGTCAACACAGTTTGTTTAATGTACCTAAAAACAAATGTTATGGTGCTTAAGAGTCATAGCTTTGAGTAAAACATAAAATTGCTTTCAAACACAAACATTTGCAAGTTTCTAACGTAGAGGCACAGTCGGTCCAAGATTGGAACATAAAAACGGCCTTTATCAAGGCCACCATTTTTAGTACTTAAATTCAACTGACCAATAGGAGAAGAGTGCTGTGTCAGCAACGCCTATATAATGAGAGAGTAGTGCGATGTTTCCTCATTCCTCCACTGAGCTGATTGCTGATCTGATCTCCAAGTCATGGACTCTTCTGAGACTTCTGCAGCTGTAGAATCCATCCTGGCTGAGAACAAGGTGAAGTCTATCTTCGATCCGCCGGACGCACCTTCTACATCCACAAGCGTGGTTTCGCCGCCAAGTCCCCTGCACTTTGGAGCACCGTCAGCAGAGTCATCGGATGAAGATAATAGGAAATTCATTTCAAAACATGACCCCTTCGTACCGAAGGCAACTTCATCCTCCAGCACACCAAGAATATCATTGAAGAAGACACCACGGGTAAGAAATGCGCCCAAGTGTACCCACCAATTTAAGAGAGGGCCGAAGAAGGGTGAAGTGTGTGCAGTCTTCTGCAAAATAGGAGAAAAGTTCTGCGCTAAACACAAACCTGCAGAGAAAAAGCCGCCAGCATCTAGTTTTGACTTTGAAACTATAGCTCAGGAGGGAAAATTCCGAAGATTGAAAGTTTCCAAAAAATATAAACTCCTACAAATTAAAGAGCGCAAAGTAATTTTGGAAAACAACGGAAGAATCCTAAAGGTAAGACTGCCTGGATATTTGCAACCAATACCCAAGACTGGGTCGTACTTAGTATTTCAAAGGGCGGGCAAAGGCGAACTGGCAAAGGCGATGTGGGAGTGCGTCTAGATTGGATCAGCAGCTCAGAAACGGCCTTTTTCAAGGCCACCAATTGTTTCACTCGTTATAGTACTCACAGTGTGCTAACTCTGTTGTCTTTCACAAACAAAGTATATTATGTAAAATCCTACAACATAATTAACCTACATTGCGTAGCTTTCCTTCCAGTCAACAATGGTCGAGACCAGTCGTAAACCTTAGTGGAGAATTCAAAACGGCCTTTTTAAAGGCCAAAAATTGATTAACTCGTTATAGTACTCACAGTGTGCTAACTCTGTTGTATTTCACAAACATAGTATATTATGCACAATCCTACAACATAATTAACCTACATTGCGTAGCTTTCCTTACAGTCAACAACGGTCGAGACCAGTCGTAAACCTTGGTGGAGAATTCAAAAACGGCCTTTTTAAAGGCCAGCAAATGATTAACTCGTTATAGTACTCACAGTGTGCTAACTCTGCTGTATTTCACAAACAAAGTATATTATGCACAATCCTACAGCATAATTAACCTACATTGCGTAGCTTTTCTTACAGTCAACAACGGTTGAGACCAGTCGTAAACCTTGGCGGAGAATTCAAATACGGCCTTGTTAAAGGCCAGCAATTGATTCACTCGTTATAGTACTCACAGTGTGCTAACTCTGTTGTTTTTCACAAACAAAGTATATTATGAGATGAAATAAACTGATAATGCAAGCTGCAGACTGAATTAATATTTACATCTCTCGTTTTAGTACTCAAATTGAGCTAACTGTGTTGCCTTTCACAAACGAATTATATTATAAGATGAAATGAACCGATAATACAAGCTGCAGCCTGAATTAATATTTACAACTCTAGTTTCATCGATTCTTTGCATTCAAAACAAGATTTTGTTTGTTTGTTTGTTAGGTTGACCTTGAAAATAATAAAAGCATTGTCAGCAGTTAAGATAAGAGACTGCTGAAAAGCATTGTCAGCAGTTAAGATAAGAGACTGCTGAAAAGCATTGTCAGCAGTTAAGATAAGATACTGCTGAATATGCAGTAGTCATATTATGGTAATTATTTACTATCCGGTAAACTCTTGGATTTTTGTAAAAGTGGTTTTAAATTGTTCCTTTCATTATTCTATAACTAGTTCAAGAGGAATTTAGCCGCGGAAAAGCCATTTTCCGCCATTTCCGACGACTTTAATATGTACGTGTAACCTCCAGACAATCTAGGGGACCCAGTGGGATTGCGGGGTAATGGGTGGGGAAATTTCCCACGAGCAGGGAAAAAAGGGTAATTGAGTGGGATAGCAGGGTAATGTGTGGGGAAATTTCCCGCGAGCAGGGAAAAAAGGGTAATTGTTGGGAAGCTTGGGGTAATTCCCCTTAAATCCGGGTAAATTTAGTAATTAATAGGGTGTTTCTTGGAAAAAATTATGTATTTAAATTTTTTAACTAGAAATAGTGATTGGATGGTATATACACGTAGTAAAGTGGTTATAATTGGAAAATAATGGCTTTTCTGTGGGCTGATGCCTTTTGAACTAGTTATATAACATTTAAAGGAAGAAATTAAAATTCAAGTGTTGTTATATTATTAGATGTTATTAACTAAATCTAAAATTAGTTATACTAAACCTGCTAAACCTAACCTAACTAGAGGTTTGAGAATGGAGTTACATGTCTTATAGGCTACTCTATTTATTCAACAGCTATGGAAAACCTGCCGAGCCTAACCAAACTAGGGGTATGAGGATGAAATTACATGTTTTACATTCTATTTGTTTATAAGCTATGGTAAACCTGCTGAGCCTAACCTAACTAGGGGTATGAGGATGAAAATAGTTCTAAGTTCGGGTGGTTGGTTGTTGGGGTCAGTATGGCAGCCTGTTAGGTTAGGTAGCTTGGGTTAGGTTGGGTTTTCAAGTTTCATAATTGTCTTCTGGGTTTGTTTATTTTTGTTATTATGGTCCATGTTTGGTTTGCCTGCCGGCAAACCAAACATGGACCATAATAACAAAAATAAACAAACCCAGAAGACAATTATGAAACTTGAAAACCCAACCTAACCCAAGCTACCTAACCTAACAGGCCGCCATACTGACCCCAACAACCAACCATGCCAATCAATAATTTAAATGAAAACAATACTAATAATCCATAACTACAGCTGACAACCAAAGGTAAGCGTTAATCAAACAAATTAATGACGATACATATTTTAATTTTACAAATACTAACAATCCGTAAGTGAACTACAAAAAATCACAAATCTAAGCACTAATTTTTAACAATTGTTCCACCATTAGAACTAAATTTATACAATGTACATTTTTATAAAATATTAAATTGATGAGAATTCAATATAGGCTAATAACCAGAAGGAAAATGTTAACAACAAAGGTAATAAAATATTCAGATTAAAAGTAAAATTGTAAAATTTTAGTTTACACTCCAAACAGATAATTAGTACGGTAGGCCTAATGGCGGCTGTACAATAAGAATATTTGGTCCCACCAATATAAATAAAATACTACAAATATATCACAATAATATGAAAAAACATTAAAGTTGAAGAGAATTTGAAGTACTCACCAGAATAAATCAATAGTTAGAAGAACAAAAAAATAATGCCGAAAAATAATGAAAGTAAATGTAATGAAAATTTTAAGTTTTAAATTTTAGAAATACCGCCAAACAGAACAGATAACAGATGAATAATGGCCGTACCGGCGTTAGTTGAACAAGGAACTATGGGGCTGTTCTAACTAATGCACAAAACCCCATCCGTAATAGGTAGTATGTCTAGACTACATTCAAAAGAGTCAAGATATAAAAGGAATAACATTAACAGTAATTACTTTACATTAACGAAAAACGTAATATGAAACTAAAATAATTATTTAATGCGTATCAAATAAATAGTATATGTCCATAGCCGACTTGTTTAGGGGGTGGGCAAATTATGGTATTCTCGGGAAGGCGATAATGACGTCACGACAAAATGAAACGGAACGACCAGAACCACCCAATCATCAACCGATTGTTTGTTTTATCGAATGAACTTTCAATTACGATTGTTTTTGTTTTGTGGTGGAAAAGCATAAATAGTGATTCGATTGGGTTAAAATTCAAACAGATATAAGTTAAATCAAAAGTTGTGGATAAAGTGTTAAATTGGATCTAAAAATGGATGTACGTAAACAACAACTAGGTTGCAGTTCACGACAAAATTATAGTAACCTAACCTAACCTAACTCCGCAGAGCGCTGTATGGTGGCTGTTCGTTGTGCAACATAATTACAAATAAAGGGATTAGTATAAATAAATAAAAGTCAATAGTTCACGACAAAATTATAGTAACCTAACCTAACCTAACTCCGCAGAGCGCTGTATGGTGGCTGTTCGTTGTGCAACATAATTACAAAGAAAGGGATTAGTATAAATAAATAAAAGTCAATATCGCCTTCCCAAGAATACCATACTTCGCCCACCTGTTTAGGGTAGAATTAAGAGTTTAAATTGCATTCATAACATATGCTAAGGTCACCAGTGCTACTGATATCAAAACAAAATTATTGTATACAAACATTTCAACCTTAAGCCACTAAAACTATCGTAACCATCGTATTAACATCA
Organism: Allygus modestus; assembly: GCA_963675035.1. Taxonomy (NCBI): domain Eukaryota; kingdom Metazoa; phylum Arthropoda; class Insecta; order Hemiptera; family Cicadellidae; genus Allygus; species Allygus modestus. The sequence goes on along the minus strand of OY776112.1, from coordinate 156,868,059 downwards.
TGCTAAAATTGTCGTACAAGTACAATAAATTATTGTATGACAGGCAGCACTAATATTACCCACAATCCACCACTATAACCTCAATTACCCTTTTTTCCCTGCTCGCGGGAAATTTCCCCACACATTACCCCGCTATCCCACTCAATTACCCTTTTCCCCTGCTCGCGGGAAATTTCCCCACCCATTACCCCGCAATCCCACTGGGTCCCCTAGATTGACTGGAGGTTACACGTACATATTAAAGTCGTCGGAAATGGCGGAAAATGGCTTTTCCGCGGCTAAATTCATCTTGAACTAGTTCTAGAATAATGAAAGGAACAATTTAAAACCACTTTTATAAAAATCCAAGAGTTTACCGGATATTAAATAATAACCGTTATGACTATAAATAGAGGCGTTCTGTAGAGTTGATCACATCTATCTGCGACGTTTACCTGACAACATGGTCTACGAGATTGTTCACCACCAAACAGCGAGAAGGGTTAAACGCTCTCCTCTGTGGCTGAAAACATTCTACCTCCGTGTTCCGATTTATTGGACGACGGAGATAACTCAAGAATGCGACTTGTGGAGAGTTTCTGAGGCTCTAAACAGTATCAGGGCCGACTGCCGAGCGACTACTATTAAATTGACAACGTCCGACGTAGGGTTCTGGATGGCGCCTACTCCTCTGGAAGATGACTTACCCTTCAAGACCAACGTCATCAAAGACCTGAAGCGTTTGCTGCGGCTTGGCCAAAGGGTGACTCTCACCGTCATCGTTTCTTGAGGACGTATCCTGCAGACCCACAACGCCATCTCAAACTCCACCTTCTGAGGGCAACTACAAACGGCCTTTTTCAAGGCCACCATGAATTTCACTCGTTTTAACTAAGCTAAGCGTCTTATTTGAACCATACCAATTATTTATCTTTTCGATTATTAATGTTTCTACTAATAATGAAATTAATAATTACCAACACATGGTTTTTAAAATTTTTAGTTGTACAAAACACATGGTGGTTTCTTAATTTTACCTCAACTAACAATTGAAATTTATGATATTAAGTATGCACAAGTGTATCTCTTTCTCTATCTCTCTCTCTCTCTCTATATATATATATATATATATATATATATATATATATATATATATATATACATTTTTTGAGATCAAAACCTATGTTTACGGTTTTTCTACCATAACTTAGCACTTTTTTTACTGACTAAAACCTAATGCTCTTATTCGTTGTTTATTTTTGCTTGCTCATCACAAAATTCCCCTATAAATAAAGGTAAATAGTAGTCACCGGTCATTCATATCCTATCTACCATCATGGCACCACTAGACATCCCTCACCACTGGAAGAAAATTGGAGAAATAATTGAAAATGTCTTACAGGAAGATGTGGAGGAGATTGAAGATACTAGCGACTCCGAAGACCTGACCAACTCCGATGACAACACATCATCACTAGATGTCTCTGACATAGAAGATGCAATAGCATTTGTTCTTCACGAGGATTATCCGGAGTCAGTCGCCGACAGTATTGAATTTTATCTCCTGTCCGAAGATGAGGATGACAACAGGACTCCTGTCCTACGTGATGTTCCCGATGCAAGGCGGAGACTATTCGATAGTTCCAGTGGTGAGGAAGACGATGATGGCGTTGCATACCTGAGCGACTAATTAGAGAAGTCTGTTTCAAACGGCCTTTTTCAAGGCCACCAATTGTTTCAATCGGTTTAAAACTCAGCCGAATTCGCAATGTTTTTTCCTTAAACTAAAAAAGCCACAAGCAGAGTATAATAAACGAATGAAAAAATGGTAGCCGTTAAAACGGCTGTTTGGATGTGTTTTTCAACTGTATAAAGGGTTTATTGTTCAACAATGATGTCATCATCTGATAGATAATCTGCCCCTACTAATCTTTCTAATGCAGCCATTACTTCTCTGGATTGGATAGTTGTTCTGCTTGATACAACGTTAACCTGTACTGGTTGATCATCACTTTCTTGTCTTTCCGTGGGTGTTAATGATAATTGAAAAGGTGGTGTTGTGGAGGATATATCTGGGACCTGTATAGGCTGCTCCATAATTATGTTGTGGTTAGTAAGCTTATAGCAATACTAATTTATAATTTCATTTATGTTTACTTTTTAAATGAATGAACCAATGGCAATGAAAGTGATGATGTTAGCAAAAATATAAACCAATGGTAATTCAATGCTGAGGTCAGCATTTGCTATAAAACTAGAACATGTGAAAAATGGCTCTCAATACTACTTTTGGAGCAGTCTATAACACACTGAGAAATTTATTCAATCACAATGTACTATTGTCAACGTTGTAATGAAGATTTCATAAATGAGGATTTATATATATATCACTGTGAAATTTACCATAATGCTACTAATAATGCATTATCCGATTGTGAAGACCATCCCGATTTCTTACACTTCCTTGCTGACACTGAACACCCTACACGGCAGAGCAGACCAAGCGTAATTGCATATGCACCTCCTAGCAAACAAAACTCAGTGGATCCTGAAGATGAATCCTCACCCTCTACTTCTAGAGGGACTGCGAACGAAGATGCAACGTTGGGAGTCAACATTTTAGTGGAGGCGTTTGACAGATCTGTCGTTCGACATTACAGAATAAATAACATCAATACACTTGAACTACAAATATTTCTGACCCTCGTTAAAGATGTTATAATTGCAAAATTAAATTATGAACTTAACCGTTTGAATTTCATTAAATTTGGATTACTATTGGACACAACATTTAATAATGTAGAAGGAGAAATATCCAACAGAGGGTTTCTTTCTAGAAACCGAACTATCATGGAGACGTCAAATTTAGATGAAATAGTTGATGAATGTTTACAAGAATTGGTGCTTAAAATAACTGAACATGAAGCTCGTGGATCCGGATGGTCCTTGCTCAATGTAAACAACCTGGATTTACGAGTTCATAAACGTGGATACGGTGAACGTGGCAGCAGTTTTATTCCATTGCCAGCAAAGATTAAAGATAATAAATCATGTATTAATGTTCAAAACAATGACAATGAATGTTTCAGATATTCCATGTTGGCGAAATTTCTTGTTCATGAAGGTGTCCAACATCCTGAACGACCGAATAGAAGATATCAAGAACTAAATGGTAGATATAAATTTAATGGATTAAACTACCCAGTGTCATTGTCTGATATAGGAAGTTTTGAAACACGTAATGCAGGTGTATCTGTTAACGTGTTTGGACTGGACAGAAGAAACAATGTGTACCCGTTAAAAGTGGTACCACGTGAATCGACTGACCATACTGATTTACTGTTACTAAAAGATGAAACTGTTTCACATTATGTGTACATAAAAGATTTCACTAAGCTCATTCACTATCAGCTCACCAAAAGAAAGTCACCAATAACAGTGTGTAAAAGATGTTTCTGTTTTAAAAATATCTCTATAAATAGAGGAGGTCGTAGTTGGCTGACGGAACACTCTAAACTTTGTGGAGATCATGCAGCAGCAAAAGTTATCCTTCCAACTCTGAATAGTTCTATTCTAAAGTTTAGAAATATCCATCACCAGTATAGCATCCCAATTGTAATTTACGCAGATTTTGAATCGTCATTGATACCAGTGGAAAATGTGGATCCTGACGCAGCAGACAGTAGGAAATACCAAAAACACGAGCCAAACAGCTATTGTCTTTTGGTAAAATCAACACTTTCATACGAGCATCTTCGGCACTACGATATTCCAACGGAGCCAAAGCTTTACCGTGGGGAGCAAGCTGCAACACGTTTTGTTGATGATCTATATGATATTGCTGAAAAAGTATCTACCCTCTACAGTTACATTGTTCCTATGGAAAATCTCACTGACCTTCAAGAACTATGTCATCAAATGGAGGACATTTGTTACTTGTGTAAACAGGAGTTTTCTGAGGACAACATCAAAGTGCGTGACCATGATCATTTGACAGGAGCCTATAGAGGAGCAGCTTGTAACGCCTGCAATATCAACTTTAAGCTACCTAACTTTATACCGGTTGTATTACACAATTTAAGTGGATACGACGCACACTTTATTATTCCAGAACTTGGACGAGACAAAGGACAAATTGACGTATTGGCTCAAACGACAGAAAAATTTATTAGTTTTTCAAAAAAAATGAAAAATATAAAATTAAGGTTTATAGATTCCTTAAGGTTTATGCCATTCAGTTTGATGACACTCTCTAAGAATCTGGAAAGAGATGACTTAATTGAAACGAGGAAGCTGGTTCCAGAAGATAAGATGGAGCTCGTATTAAGAAAAGGAGTGTTCCCGTACGACTACATAGATTCCCTTGCTCGATTTGACGAGACTGCGTTACCTCCACCAGAAATGTTTTACAGTAAACTCAATGAATCTCCAGTAGATCCAGAAGATTATGAGCATGCTGTCAAGGTATGGAAGGAACTTAATATGTCGACGCTCGGAGATTATAATGATTTTTATGTGAAACTTGATGTAACTCTCCTTTGTGATGTAATGGAGGAATTTAGAAATTCCTGTTTGTTAGCTTACGGACTGGATTGTTTCTATTACTTCACATCTCCGGGGCTGGCTTGGCAAGCTATGATGAAGGAAACTAAATGCGAACTCCAACTTTTAACTGATATTGACATGGTTCTTATGGTTGAAGCTGGTGTTAGAGGAGGGCTCACACAATCGGCCACACGATATGTCAAAGCCAATAACAAACATCTTCAAAATTATAACTCCACTAAAGAATCAGTCTACCTAGGCTACTTCGACGCCAATAACCTTTATGGATACGCCATGTCAATGCCATTACCTTTTGGCGGATTTTGCTGGGTTGATTCTAATGTTTTAGGAGACATTATGAGCATCCCGAAGTTCAGCGATATCGGATACATATTGGACTTTGACTTCGAGTATCCTCAGCACCTTCACGACCATCATTATGACCTTCCTCTATTACCAAGGTCCGAGGTTCCTCCAGGAGGCAAATATTCAAAGTTGATGACAACACTTAAAAATAAATCTAATTACATTGCACATTATTGGATTGTACAACAAGCAATTGAACTAGGAATCAAAATTGTTAAAATCAACCGAGTGCTTCAATTTACACAAAAGACCTGGCTAAAACCGTATATAGAATCGAATACTTTAAGAAGAGCAGCTTCCACATGAAGTTTTCACAAAGAATTTTACAAACTGATGAATAACGCCGTCTATGGGAAATGTCTTGAAAACAAAAGGAATCACATGAATTTGAAACTTGTTTCTGATGAAAAGAAAATGTTAAAATTAGTTCAAAAGCCTAACTTCAAAACATCTATCATAATAAACGAAAATCTTGTAGCTGTATGCATGAACAAAACAAATGTTGTCATGGATCGACCTCTTTATGTAGGAATGTGTATACTTGATATTTCAAAGACCCATATGTACGACTTCCACTACAACAAGATGGTTGCCTTTTATGGACGAGATCGAATTGGAATTAGCTACATGGACACTGACGGGATCGTATATTGGATCAAGACACTTGACATGTATGATGACCTTAGAGTGTTCCCTCACAGGAATGATTTTGACTTCTCCGACTACCCAGTCAACCACCCGACATACGACAACTCTGTTAACAAGAAGGTTTTAGGAAAGTTCAAGGATGAAACTTGCGGAGTACCACTTGAAGAAATTGTCGCCCTCATGTCGAAGATGTACGCGTTAAAATTAGTGACAGATAGAACAGCGAATGTCACATCAACAGTTGCAGTGGATGAGGATGAAGCAGGGATTATCAAGAAGGCAAAAGGAATAAAAAAGATGTACATAATGAAAAAAATGAAATTTGAACATTACTACAACTGTTTATTCAGAAGAGTTGGGTACAGTGCATCTTTTAACACAATCCGGAGCTTCAATCATAATTTATATAGTATAACTGTGAAAAAGAAGTCATTGGCAGACAAAGACGACAAACGTGTGATCCTTCAAAACAACATCCACACACTTCCTTATGGACATTATTCATTAGCATAAATTGATTAAGTGCATCATCATCCTGAGAAGTAAACTGGTGGAAGATCTATAAAATGCTAATTAATTAAGTATATGTTAAATAAAGTTTTTAAAAAGCCACTTCAGTGGCCTTGACCCAGTTTTCGTATGTTCAGAATAAGCAATTTTTAAATTAGCAAAAACTACATTACTTATTTAACATTTAGCCTTTTTTAATAAATGAAACAGTTTTATAGTTCAGTTACTAAACGATTGGAGGATAAAGCGAACCGATGGACGAGAGAAAATCCATCGTTGAAGAACTTCACAAACCAGTTCGAAGAAATTTTCCTAGAAGATCAACGGTCGTGAAAGGCATTCATGACCTATATCAAGCGGACCTTGTAGAAATGAAACCGTACAGTAGGATTAATAAAGGTTTTAGGTACATTTTAACGGTTATTGATTGTTTTACAAAAGTAGCCAGTGCAATTCCACTGAAAAACAAAAGTGGATCGTCTATTACAGAAGCAATGAAAGAAGTACTTCAGGCGATAGGGAAACGTATAAAAAATCTGCAGACAGACGATGGTACAGAATTTTTTAACCAAGATTTTTCTGATCTAATGAGGAAAAATAAAATAAATCATTATTCAACTTATAGTGAAAAGAAAGCCGCTATTGTAGAACGTTTCAATCGCACTTTGAAAACTTCAATGTACAAGAAATTTTCAGAAAGAGGCACCTATGTATGGTATGATATTCTTCCTACTTTAATAAAAGATTACAATGATAAAAAACATCGTACAATAGGTATGAAACCAAATCAGGTGAATAAAGCAAATGAATCTAAAGTTTTGAAACGCATAAAGAAAAGTACCAAACCAATATTAGATAAGAAACCACCCAAAAAATTTGCAATAGGAGACAGTGTGAGGATATGTAAATATAAACAGATCTTTACCAAAGGTTACCTTCCGAATTGGACAAACGAGGTTTTCACAGTGCATCGAGTACAGCCTACTATTCCTGAAACTTATATTTTAAAGGATGTTAAAGGAGAGATACTGCAGGGAGGGTTTTACGGACATGAGTTGTTAAAATCCAAGACTGGCAATGTTTATTTGGTTGAAAAGATATTAAGAAAAAGAGGTAATCAACTTTTAGTGAGATGGTTGGGATTTGACAAGAGCGAAGATACTTGGATAGACAAAAAGGACCTACTTTGAAATAAAAAATCAGTAACGGGACAGCATTTGAGAAGACTGTTTATGCAGTAAATAAATTATGGAAATTATCTGCCAGAATGAAAGACTTGATATTAACAATATTGATTGTTTGACACCGGATATTTTTGATAATGAGGTAAGTAAACATGGCTGTTTATTGCCTAACACAATGAGGTGTATTATTAGTGGGCCTTCAAACTATGGAAAAACCAAGGTTGTTTTTAATTTAATAACAAAACCAAACGGCTTAAGCTTCAATAATGTTTATATTTTTTCCAAATCTCTGAATCAACCAAAATATTTATTATTGGAAAAGATTTTGCATGATGTACCCGATGCTTCATTGCATAAATTTGACGCAAGTAGTGAGATTATAGAGCCTAACAATGCTGAACCGTATTCAGTTTTTATTTTTGACGATGTTTCCTCTGAAAATCATGATAGGATAAGAACATACTTCTCTATGGGTAGACATAATCATATTGACTCTATTTACATAGGTCAAACATATAGTAAAATCCCGAAACAATTAATTAGAGACAACGTAAACTTTTTAATTGTTTTCAAGCAGGATGGAAAAAATCTCAAACATATATACAACGATCATGTTGGTGCAGATATGTCATTTGAAAAATTTCGAGATGTGTGTGGGAAAGCTTGGAAAGAAAAATATGGGTTTTTAGTTATAGATAAAGAAAGATCTATGACAAATGGTCGTTACAGAATAGGGTTCGATGGATTTGTTTTATTACATTGACTTCTGCCTATAACAAATTCAGTATTTGTGGTGAAGGCGTTGAGAACAGTCGGAACTAATAATGTCGAACCAGGAGGAGTTGCTTAGTGAAATAAAAGTCCTAAGTGACTCAATACGGAAGAAAAACCTGCTACTAAAAGAAGGATTGATGGCTAGAAATAAATATTTGGAGGAAACCTTCAAGCCCATTGTCGAACCCCTGAATAAAATAAATGATAAAATGACCAAATCGACTCTACTAGATCAAGAAGTAAAAGAACGAGATAAAAAGATCGTTAAACAAGATGAAACTTCAGGAACATACGGATCAGAATCTGGGTCAGAATCATTTAGCAGAACGAGTCGTTCAGGAGAAGAAGAAGAAGAAGAAGAAGATAAATAAGATGAAGAAGAAAGTAAATCCGACATTGAAGGTGAAACAGATCCTTTAGAACCAACAGAATCCCCCACAAATATTAGTATTTTAAGTAAAGAAATTGGCAAAAAAGGACCTCTTTCACGAAATTATATACTAAAAATGCTACATGGTGCACATAAATCGAGTAAATACCACGTGTATGGAGCACGCTTGGAAAAAGACGGTCTTCGTATGGGGGATAGTATGCTAGAGATAGATGACAAAGATAATATAACAGTTAAAGACCAAACTTTTAAGGGTACCGCTGGATTGTTTGAATTGATCTTTAAACCCTCTCCAAAAAAATATACTAAGAAGGATTTGAATGATTTTAAAAACATATGTATTTTAACCAACTCCCATAGAAAAGGTTATTCACATAATACACCTATTCATAGAAATAGATCGGAGAAGTATAGAGAAGTTATTTCAAAGCTGTTTTCTAGTATTAGAGGAAAACGTCCGAAGGCTAAGGGTAAAGGAATGTCGATGAAATCGGTGTATGATACAAATATTATATACTATAATATGTGAATAAGCTGGTTGACAGAATGCGATTAATATATGAATCTATACAGGCTGGGCATAACGGATTGGATAACGAAATGATTGCTTTAACGGAAGAGTTAAAAGGTCGGGGATACATAGCTTAAGTATTCAGTCTAAAGATGAGTGTTGATAAGTTCGGTCGTCATGAGAGCTCTTTGGTTCGAGAGGTTTTGAAAGGTCCACCTGGAGAAGGTTTTCAGTTGACTCGAGACGGAAACTATGATCTAAGAAGGAAACGTTTGTGCAATATTGCAGATCCTATTAACAAAGATGAAGCAGTAAACCTTGGAACAATTCGTACATTTACATTAAATTGCGAGACAAATGACACCATGTTTGATGCTAAATATAAAAGAATTATACATGTGGCAATTGCAGAAAAAGATACAGATGCTGTGAATAGGCGATTTGTTTTGGAAGAAATAAAGCAATTAAAACAAGATATTTACCAAACAATCGACAAATTACAGTCTATGGTGATTCTTTTCACCTCTTCGAAGAAGGAAAGTCGGGGAACACCTTCAAACAGTGTAAACGCAATATATGATACAAACAGTGATGCAGAAGAGTCATTATCACTGCCAGACGTTAGAGTAATCTAATGAAGTAAGGTGTTAAAACAAAAATAAATTATCATACATGGAAGGAAGACGTTCAGTAGTGAACTATCACTCATGAAAAGAGGACGAGGACTCACTAGTAGCGCAGTGTCTCTTTTTAAAAAAGCATTTTCCACTTTACCTACAGGTGCATTAATAAACACAGCTGTTGACGCACTTCCAATTGAGCTACATTTGCCTGGAGGTTATCAATATTGTGGTCCAGGTACGAAATTGTGAAAGCGTTTGGTACGAGGAGATCCTGGAATAAACAAATTGGACGAAGCTTGCAGAGCACACGATATTGCATATTCAAATTACTCAGATTCGGAAAGAAGATCAATTGCAGATAGAGCTCTTGCTGAAAAAGCTTGGCAGAGAGTAAAATCAAGTGACGCAAGTGTTGGTGAACGAGCAGCTGCATTAGCAGTAACTGCAGCCATGAAAGCCAAAACAGCAGTTGGAGGAGGATCGAGGAGAAGAAAAACAAACACACGTCGCAGAAGAAATATTTCCGGTGGGGGCACTAGTAAAAGAAGGAATACTAATAAGAGAGTTAATCGTAAGCGAAAAAAGTGTTCAAAATGTTCAAAAAAAAGGTAAACGGAAGAGGATTATACCTAAGACCATACCGTGCATATTAAATAAAAACAAATTAATTTTGCCGAATAAACCTTTGAACAACGAGGAACTTGAACGGTATGCATCATGTTTAAAAATCCCTTTTTTCAGAGGGGTGTTCATGCGAAACGGATTGCCAAGAAAAATCTGGAAAAATGAAGCCGCAATTGTAAACCTTGATTATGCTAATGGTGCTGGGACACATTGGGTTTGTTATAAGAAAATATTTGATTCTGTTTTTTATTTCGACAGTTTTGGGAATCTTCCACCTCCTAAAGAGTTACAAGTGTATTTCGGTGCAGTACCTAACGTAGTTTTCAATTATGATAGAAAACAAAGAGAAGACACGTCAGTATGTGGACATTTATGTTTGGAATTTCTAGCCACAAGTGTCAGTCAACTGTAAGATGTCGTCTTGTACTGTAACAGTTAGTGGTTCAACATCAACTTTACGAAGTACATTATTTCCACCATTACACCTGAGAGATGATAGACAGTGGGAAATTGCACTTTTGGATTTTACTACTTACAACTCAATCCCAAACATAATAGAAGGTGTAAATAATAAATTTCACTACGTGAGAAAGAAAAATACTGAAGGTCTGGCTGATGTACGTGAATTTGTTGAGATTAAAACTGGTGCTTATGAAATAGCTGACATAAACAGAGAACTTCAAAATAAGTTAGGAAAGGATGTAATTGAACTAAGAGCGAATAATAACAATTTAAGAAGTGAAATAAAATGCAAGTTTTATATGGATTTCACTCTACCAGCATCGATTGGTCCTTTACTTGGTTTCCCATTATACAAGTCGGTTCTTGAACCAAATATCTACCATACAAGTCCAAAAACTGTGAACATAATTAAAGTTAATACTATAAATATCACGTGTAACATAGTTCAAGGGGCTTATAAAGATGGATAGAACCAACATATTTTACATTCGTTTTATCCAACCGTTCCACCTGGATTTAAGATAATTGAAAAACCTCATAATCTGATATATCTTCCATTAAACTCCACTCATATTTCAGACATCGTATTGAACGTACTAGATCAAGACGGTGACATCGTGGATTTCAGAGTAGAAATTATTACTGTACGTTTACACATTAGACAGGCACCGTAAAAGAACGATGGGACTTGAATTTACATATAACACTAAACAAACATCAGACAATTCTAGTATATCTCCTAACGTAGAGAGGTTAACTAGAGAGAACATTAAATTTTTAGAAGGACTTGGTTTCAGAGTCAATGATAATGGACATACTGGATATAAAACATGGACCGGTTTACGACGAAACGTTGTGGGAGAAGGAGCTTCACACTCACAACCCTTACGCTTCATCGAAATTAGGAAATAATGATGAGATCCGAATTCCAATACAACATCAAGATGCATATACTTTACCGTCTGAAAGCTATATTTATATTGAAGGAAGGGTTTTGGAAAAAGATGAAAATACAACATCAAAAGTACCATTCATAAATAATCCAATGGCCTTTTTGTTTGAAGAAATCCGGTACGAAATATCTGGCATTGTAGTAGATTTGACTAAAAAAGTCGGTATAAGCAGTACGCTTAAAGGGTTGGTTTCTTTATCACCTAATGAAACGAACGCTTTAAAAACAGCCGGATGGATATTACCAACTACGACCAAAATAGTACCTAATTCAAGTGGTTATTTCGACTTTTGCGTTCCGTTGCGGCTCTTACTAGGATTCGCTGAAGACTACAGAAGAATAATAATTAATGTCAAACAAGAATTGGTTTTACTGCGATCATCCTCTGATGTGGATATTATACAAGCTGATAGCGGAACAACTCCCACAACACTTGAATGGAAATTGAAGTTAGATAAAATAGTTTGGAGAGTACCTCATGTACGGTTGGCCGATGAACGACGAGTAAGTCTATTACGGATTCTGGACTCTGATAGGGATATTGTGGTTCCTTTTAGAAGCTAGGAAATGCATGAATGGCCTGTCTTGCCTAAAACTCAACGTCAAACGTGGGCTGTGAAGACTTCGAGTAATTTAGAAAAGCCTAGATATGTTATTTTTGCTCTGCAAACAAATAAAAGATCTAATATTACTGCTAATGCCAGTAGCTTTGATCATTGTAAACTTTCAAATATTAAGTTCTTTTTAAACTCACAATTCTTTCCCTATGACAGTCTTAATGTAATGTTTTCTAAGGACAGATATGGTATTTTATACGATATGTATGCTAGGTTTCAATCGTCATACTATGGAAGGACGAACTCGCCTCTCCTCAACCCTGAAACATTCAAGAGTCTCGCACCAATTGCAGTCATAGACTGTTCAAAACAAAACGAATCAATTAAATCATCAACAGTAGATATTCGCATCGAGTTTGAGTTGGAAGAGAATATTCCAGACCAAACAACAGCGTATTGTTTGATACTACATGATACAATCGTAACGTACACCCCTCTAACAGGCGTGGTTAGAAGAATAATATAGATGTTTTTACCACATTATTCAGCACCTACATATATTTACCCCCGCCACAAGTTTATAAAAGGGAGATTCTTCTGCGAGAGGACATCAGTATACCACCTGCAGACAGCAAGACAACATTGAAAGTTAAAATGGACAGTATGCCATCTAATTTTCTTGAAGATGTAACGCTCGAGTCTGCATCAACAGAGGTGACAGCTGCATCTAAAATGTCGAATCAAGACTTACCTGAAAACACAAAACCTAGTGAGGACTCTGCAAAAACAACGGAAACTACTTCTTTTCCAATTGACAAAGACACAATTCCACCTGGTAATCCTAGTGAGGACTCTGTAAAAACAACGGAAACCCCTTCTTTTCCAATTGTCAAAGACACAATTCCACCTTATAATAATAATAATGATGATGTTAAAACTAATACAACACCATCTGAAAATGTAGAAGAGTCCGCAGAAAAGGACACAACAACTACTGAGGAGATTAAGGCTGGACTCTCAGGATTTCTAACTTTCGAAGGAAATGATCAGAGGAAAAGGAAAAGATGTGAAAATGAATATGATGAACAAAATATGGATGTGATATTTGATGTATTTTTACGCGCAATGTATCCATTGAATTTAAACATGGATAAAACTGTTACTGTTGGTGTTTTCAAATCTTTGAACTTTAATCCTGCTGTGCTAATTAACCATTGCGGGAAAGCCTCATTGCTGCTTACGATAGACATGTGGGATAAATTTACTAAACACGGATCTATCATTGAAGCCTACTTATACAACAACTTGACAGGACGAAAAACTGCAATTGGATTTAACGAATCCGATTTAGAAATCGACAACATCAGACTTCGAGGTACTCAATTTGTGAGATTTAGAGATTTTTCTAAACACAATAAGAAAATCCTTTTAACTTTGGAAGAATTTCAAGTCCTGTCGAATCTAACACCAGTAATAATCAGATACATTCAGCAACTTGTCACATATGCTCCACTTATTTTTGATTACCTCAACAGTTCGGTGAACACACATCCAGTTTTACCACTGATCTATGGCCCGATAGATCATTCTATATACAACAGATTGCCTCAAGAGGTGTCGTTCTACAGAAGGACCGGATTCTTTTTTAATAAACTTCGAAGTGAAGGAACCAAAATTAAAGTTTCTCCAACAAAGGAATTGCCGGAGAATATTTCAAATAAACAAAAAGTGTAAAATTATTTGAATGATTGCGTCAAGCAAGTGCTCATGTTGGGAGCACTAAAACTTTTTAAAAAAAGATTTACGTGACCTTGAAACAGTTCAGGTTTGCATATGTTATTCTTCTTTTCGCTGACTATATACATATGAAAATACTCACGCTGTGTGAGTGCAGTTGATTCCAAGCTTCCAAACAGTACCTATCCTACTCAGTCTTGTTTATTACATGCTTAAATAAACTTCATAAAATGGAAAGATACTGTTGTGAAAACAAGTGTTTTGTGCGACCGAAACTAGAGGTAGACGGATTAGCCTGTGAAATATGTGAAAGTTATGGTATTTGTAAATGTCGATGTAAAACATATAAACTTCCAACTCCAACACGAGAAACGTTCACATTGTACAAATCCCAACACTGTTATACATGTTGTCCTAAAATGTGTGTGAAATTTGGACTGTATAGCGATATAATAAAATATTGTAACAAATGTCGCAAAGGTCTTTGTGAATGTCTACTACAATATTGTGCAAACAGGAAGAGTTGGGATGTGGATATAGAAGTAGAGTCAAAAGTAATAACAAGACGGAATAGCATGTAGAATATGTGAATGCTATGGTTACTGCAATAGAATGTTAATTTTTAGGAAATGAAGGTTTGCATTAGTATAAATAGCTGTCACACCACCCACCCCATCTCAGAACAACTCCAGCTCTTGCCCAGTGAAAACCAACTTCATGCGCTCTCGTAGATTCAACACAAAATGGAGGAGTATAACCTGTGGAAACAAGCGTTACTCAAAGAATATCAGGATACGAATGATTTAAAAAAAATTGTAAGCCAACTACCAAAAAGTATAGCTGAAGAAATTATGAATGAACATTATAAAAATTGTGCGACGGCTTTAATATGTTTCTATGAAAAAGATAGTCTTAGGATTTGTCGAAAGTGTTACGAGGATAACAAAAATGAATTTGCGGACTACGAACAAAAAGTTCTACATGAATCTTTTCAAGTCAACACGTCAACACTACAATTGAAATATCAATGTATGAAATGTAACGGTACATGTGTAGAAGAGAGATACACTAAATGCGAATGAATGTTAGCAAACTCTGACTGTTTATACGGTAGATTGCATCAACAAAGTGCTCATGCTGGGAGCACTTAAACATTTTTAAAAACTAATTTACGTGACCTTGAAACAATTCAGGTTTCCACATGTTATTCTTATTTTCACCGTATATATATATATATATATATATATATATATCACATCACCTGGGACGAAGGATTTACACAATACAAAGAGCTGGATAGCATAATGTACCATTATTGTCAACAGTATGACGAAATCTACACTACTGGGGATGAAAAATCAAAGTGGATCAGAATGTACAGTACTTCAAATGTGACGGATATTGTGTTGGATAAGGAATTTGCAACGGAATTAAATGGTCTTTGCACCGGAGTAAAAAGCCCTCAGCATAAAACTGCAAATTGTGCATTGTCACGAGCATACAGAGTAGGCCGATTTATATCCGGTGGAGGGGGAAATCCACATATACCCATGCACGTACCTCCGTAATACCAGTTGGACACAAGATCTCTTACAGAATACAACACCTAGCAAAAGAATCATATCAGCTTCTCCACAATGGCATCACCTTCTCCACTACAATCTCTTGCAGAAAAATTCAACCAACATTCAAAATCCGATCTCCTAGCAACAAAAAGATGTAGCGAACTTCAAGAGAAAAAACATTATGCTGTGCATTCGATGAAAAAGTTGGATACATCAGTTGGTGAAGCAGTTATAGCTGTTCTTGGAGATTCACCCTACAAAGAAGAAGATAAACCTAAATTCCAAGTTTACCTCCCGAAAAGATTTGTTAATGTTCTTATGAACGAAGATTTGGATTCTGTCAAGCCCGGCGTATTGTATTTAGTTTCCCATGGACCTTCTGGAAACAACTCTACAGAAATAACAATCCATGTTAACAATACTTTGTAAAATAGTTTTGTACATAGCGTAAAATTCCATTGTAATCTCTGATTATTTTACCTTTTTAATTATGTATTACTTTTACTTAGGTATTATGTAATTATATTTTTAAAAAACTCATCACTGTGACCTTGACATAGTTTTGAAAGTGTCGGACTTACCCCCACCATTTTATTCTGACATAAATAGAACCCGTACTAGTGGTCAGCTATCATTTCTCCATCAGCTCTCGTACCGTCAAGAACGAACTTAACCCATCAACATAATGAAGTTTCATCTGGTGATGCAAGACGAAGTGGATTTGGGAATACTTCACGAAACACTCCTGCATTTGATGACGGAACATCCTCCGATGGTAATGAAGATTACTGTTGAATTCGACAGCACAACCTTCTGCGATTCGGAGACGACTGAATCACCCACTGAATGGTCTCCGAATGCCACATCCGAAAATACAGAAGAAACCAAACTACAAGAACCTCCAAAGTACGAAGAAGAAAGCCAACCACAAGAACCTCCAAAGTACGAAGAAGGAAATAATGTTTAATACAATATACCTAGTTTGCTGTAAAGATAAGTTATGTAAACCTTGATTAAATCTTTGTAATTTTTGACAAATAAATTATCAAATCTTTTTTTAAAAACCACTTTCGATGACCTTGAACTTGTTTATACATGTCCGTAACCACCCACCCACTTGAGAGTAACAATGACTCTAGGTTTTTTCTATAAAATGGTTACATTTAATTGGATAATTTTTAGCCAATTACTTGTCAGTGTTTCGTGATGACTAAGCATAAACAAGTAATAAAATCATGTCTGTCTGATCCTCACTACCATCCTCTCGTCTGACACCGATCCGCCAACATGTCTGCATCTACTCTGTGGTCCAAAGACATCGGCGACGAAGAGTTGGTGGAGATCACCCTGATTGCGGAGCATGGGGAGAGAATGAGAGCAATTTCAACTATGTCTGAGGACGAACTACAAGAAAATCACTTCAATGAGATAAAGGCGATCATGTCATACATTGCCCAACCGACGATGCTTCCAGAGCAGTGGCCGGCGATATCTCGGCGGATGGAATATCTCGCTGCGCTAAAGGCTGAGATCAACAGAAGAGGTCTATCAACTGAGATTTATGCAATATTTGTGTAAATTACAGATTTTAAGGACATGTGACAAACGGCCTTTTTCAAGGCCACCAGATGTTTCATTCGTTTGACACTCAGCAACCGCCAAATTCATTTTCAAATCACTCCCACGACTTCTATCAGTTTCGGAACAAATATTAATCCATCCGTTTTCACTTTACCCCACATCCAATAACGTATGTCGTTCGTCACACCAAAAGATTTTACATACATGTAACAAACGGCCTTTTTACAGGCCACCAGTTTGTTCAATCGTTTGACACTCAGCAACCACCAAATTCATTTTCAAACCTCTCTCTCGACTTTAAACAGTTTCTTAACGAATATAAATCCACCCGCTTTCACATTACCTCACATCCAATGACGTATGTGTATCGCCACACCAATACGTCATCGCCGTGACGTCATCACACCCTCTCGTCACACATACGTCATCACCACGTCACTCAAACGTCACTTCTGATTAAAAAACAATTATTTTTCAGCTGTCCCAGACTCCCCATATTGCCTCTACTCATTTATTTTTACCAATAAGTTTAGCTCTACAAAAAAATAATTTTGGTGTTTTAATTGTTCTTCTACGTTCAACCGTTGCAGAGATATTCAAAGTGCTAAACACAGTATGTTGTCCAATGTTATCCTTATGGAGAATATTTAAAATTTGATATCTCGATTATTTATGAGAATGTATATTGATTATATTAATATATATGATATTAATGTATATTGTATATTGGTATGTGGCTTCAACTAGTTATGGTATATTGGTATTTGCCCAAAAATGTGTTTGTTGATTTTCCCCCTAGCAGCAAACCTGCATTCTCGGTCTCCATGTTATTTATATGGATAATAAGTCAAGTTGTATATCTCCCTTGGTTATGAACCAATTAATAAAACTTGGTATGTAGCTTCACCTGGTTGAATTATTTTGATAATTGCAAAACAATCTTATCTTCCTCGTTGCAGCAAACCTGCGTACTCAGCTCTAATGCTGTTCTTATGGGGAATAAATAAAATGCTATATATCACTTATTTATGAATGTATTTTTGTGAAACTTGGTACGTGGCTCTATGTAGTATTGAGATACATAAATATGTATTGGAAATTCGCTGAGTACGTAGGTTTGCTTCGACGGGAGGATTATATATTTAAATAATACCTGTGCATTTTATCCAAAACATTTAAACTGTTCATTCCAAGTCCAAGTTCGTTCTGTCCAAATTATATTAAACATCAATGTTTTCTGTTTTGTCTTTACTTTTGGACACAATGACAAAGCATCTCTTTTGAGCACAATGAACAGCATATTTCAAAATAATTATTTGGTTTTGGACAGAATGCACAGACGTTTATATTTTATTTTTGGACAGAATGATCCTTGGACACAATGATATATATCCACATTAACTTATATAGTGTTACCATTCAAGTAGTGCTTGTATTTACAGTGGATTTTCTAAGGTTAATTGTACCCTAGTAAATAAGTACACTGTAAACACAATAATCAGGATGATAAACAATTACTAAGAATACAAATATTTGTAATTTACGGCAATGTTAATAATATTTAAAATTACAACCACATGGGAAACGGTATAAATTTAAATTAATTTAGGAGAAGAGCAGATATTATAATACCCCCGTCGCAGCAAACCTGCATACTCAGCGAATTTCCAATGCAAATATAAAAATATGGGCATCACTACTACCTAGAGTCACTTACCAAGTTTCACAAAAATACATTCATTAATAAGTGATATATAGCATTTTATTTATTCTCCATAAGAATAACATTATAAATGAGTACGCAGGTTTGCTGCAACAATGAAGGTAAGATATGTGTTTTTTTTCAATTATCAATATAACTCAACCAGGTGAAGCTACATACCAAGTTTTATTAATTTAGGTTCATAACTAAGAGAGATATTAAACTTTACTTATTCTCCATATGAATAACATGGGGCCGAGTATGCGGGTTTGCTGCTACCGGGAAAAATCAACAAAAAACTTTTTGTGTGCTATTATCAATATACCACAACTAGTTGAAGCCACATACCAAGTTTCATCAATATACATACATAAATAATAAAAATATAACATTCTATTTATTCTCCATAAGGATAACATTGGACAACGTACTGTGTTTAGCACTTTGAATATCTCTGCAACGGTTGGACGTAAAACAACAATTAAAACGCCAAAATGATTGTTTTGTAGAGCTAAACTGATTGGTAGAAAGAAATGTGGAGTTTTTAGTGAAATTATCTGAGGAAAATCTAATAACCGTATTCCCATAAGATTAACATGGGAAATATTATGGGCACATTTTTTGACTTTTCTCCACAACCACTAAACCTAGCTTAATGATTCAAAATACTAAATTGTTTGTTTTTTAAGCTCTACAAAATGGTTACAACAAAAATCTATTGTTTTTTAAATTTTAAGGTAAAAAGTTCAAAAAACTGATTTTTGGAAAATTTTAAACCCCCATAAAACCCCCTTCCCATAAACCGATCGATCTGGTTTTCGAACTTAGTCATAAATGTTACTCTCCACATTTGTGCTAAATTTCATAAAAATCGGGCGTTTCTTTCAAAAGTTATCGCGGTAACGGACACACACACACACATATATATATATATATATATATATATATATATATATAAATTTGAACGAATAGTGTATTTGGCATCTGGGGACCTCAAAACAAAAAGTTATCATGGTCTCGGGCTTAAGTCTTACCATGCCACCTACGGTAATAGCTTCTCCCCTATAGGGGAAATTCGCTAAAAGGAACGTGAATAAAACGGCGTTTGCAACCTTTTCATTCTTGGTAAATTTGTATGTAAACAAATGTAAAACGCTCTATTTTAAAAAACTTTGTGGGAAAACTGTAATATTAAGATCCTTTCTTTTCTTATGGCTCATAAAATGAACTTATACTGGTCACATCATCTCACCCGCTAAATTTTGGAAAAACAAATAAATAAAAAAAGTCTCAATAATGTTAAAACATTGGAATTCGTATTTAAAATTTTTAAGTTGGCAATAATATTGAAAATAGCTGCCAATATACAAATTTTAAAAATAATTACTAAAATATACAAAATAAAAATTCCAGGGAGCTTCCTTTTCAAATGTTTTAAAGATCATCAAAATGTTTTTTACTAAATGAAGTAATTCAGCTGGCTTACTTTTATATCTCACATTTATATAAAAGGCACAGTATCTAGGCTAATTAATTATATGGTAGGTATCATAAACAAGATGCGCAGTAGATCAGTGTCATCAGTGGTGCCCACCAGCTGTTTGTAACACAACAAAGCTCCCATAAGTCAAAACTAGACTGGATGCTATTATTAGTGAATTTCCTATGGAAAGTGAACTATTAGCATGACCCACACGGTGAAACTTACGCCCGGGACCACCATAGAAGTTCCTAACATGACCCCCTGAACACGTTTTGTGGTGTCGTTCAAAATTATACACATGTATATATATATATATATATATATATATATATGTGTGTGTGTGTGTGTGTGTGTGTGTGTGTGTGTGTGTGTGTGTGTGTGTGTGTTTGTGTGTGTGTATGCACTCTAGCAGTCACATTTTTTGTCCGATTTACTTCTAATTTGGTAGGGACGTTCCTTTCTATAATCAGTTGGACAAGTTCGTTGGGCAAAACAATCGAAAAACTCTAAACCCTTTTTTTGGGGATTATTCTTTCAAATTTCGAGTTTTTGGGCCCAAAAAGGGCGTGAAAAGCCCGGACGTACAATTAATGCATGTATCAAGATGGGAATTAGTGATGCGAAAGTTTTCAGCCCTCTCTCGTCATTCTAGCATAAATATTTACCAAGTTATTAAAGAAAATGTATATCGGCTAAACACGTTGTCTTATGGGGTTTTTACATTAGAAAAGCATGTTATTAATCTGTTGGTGTATTTGTTTCATCCCCAGCAACCTCGCGCCTACTTTTAAGCCTGACTGGACCTTCTCCTAACCTTATAATGCGCAAAATTATATTCCTAACATTGCAGGTAAATTAAACCAGGAGCATCAAAACAGCCAAAAAATCAATGTTTTCAGATTTTAATTAAACTGGCATAAATGTATGTTTTTACACTGGGTTTAAGTTTTAAAAGTTTTGTATGTGGAAATTCATTCCCCTCACGTCAGCGTGCTGCGTGCGAACTCGTTTTGACTTTGACGCGTCCATTAAGCCCGGGTCACACTACGCTGGTCACACTATCCCCAATAACCCCCCTTCCCATGGTCAGATTTTTCTGGTTTCAAACTTAAAGTCATGAATGTCACTTTACACATTTTAGCCAAATTACATCGAAATCAGACGTTTTTTACTCAAGTTATCGTATTCACTGACACACACACACACACACACACACACACACACACACACACACACACACACACACACACATTACGAATAGTTTTTTTGACATCTGGGGACCTCAAAACAGAAAGTTGTCATGGTCTCGGGCTTAAGTCTTACCATGCCCACGGTAATATATACCCTATAGGTGAAATTCGCTAAAATTCAAACGAGTTCGCACGTAGCACGCTGACGTTATGGAAGTTAATTTCCGTATAAAAAACTTTAAAATAATCAAATGAAGGGTTTAAACAAAGATTTGTGTAATTTTTGGCAAAATGGGAAATATTAGATTTTTGGCTGTTCTGATGCCTACCTGGTTCTATTTAAATACAGTATTGGGATGGCAATATTATGCATTATAAGCTTAAGAGGAGGTATTATCAGGATCAAAAGTCGGTATGAGGGTATTAGGAATGATAAAACTACATCAAGATATGAAAAACTGCCTTTCCAATGTAAATGCTGTGCCATAATACAACATACTGTGTTTACTAAATCTATCTATATACACTTATTTAATAGGCGAGCAGGTTTATTGTGACAATCACTCCTCCTAAACTACTGAACCGATTTTCATGTTTTGGTGTCATTGGAAAGAGCCTAACGTGAAGTTGCGCAGGAAACTTTTTTATACAGAAATAATTTGTGAGTGAGGCCCTGGGGCCCTTTAAAGTTGAGTTTTTTCCCATAAGCTTGACATTGGGAAATAACTATAAGGTTTAAGCAATCAGCTGGATAGAGTAAACACAGTTAATCAGCAGGCCATGTTGGCTTTGGAACGGTAACACAATATTTATAAATGATGATCGCGAGTGAAGCCGCGACAGGTTTACTAGTACTTATTTAATAGGTGAGCAGGTTTTTTGTGACAATCGCTCCTCCTAAACTACTGAACCGAGTCTTTTCATGTTTTTGGTGTCATTGGAAAGATCCTAACGTGAAGTTGTGCAGGAAACTTTTTTTATAGAGAAATAATCTGTGAGTGAGGCCCTGGGGCTCCTTAAGTTGAGTTTTTTCCCATAAGCTTAACATTGGGAAATAACTATAAGTTTTAAGCAATCAGCTGGATTTAGTAAACACAGTTAATCAGCAGACCATGTTGGCTTCGGAACGGTAACACGATATTTATACGGGAATATCAGTATAATATTGTGTTGTGATCGCAAGTGAAGCCGCTACAGGCTACTAGTTTATATTTTCTTTAATAACTCGATAAATATGTTTGCTAGAATAATGAGGAAGGACTTGTTATTTAAATTTCCGCCTTATTACGTCCTATTATTTAATGTGCATTCATTTTACAATTGGGGCTTTTCTGGCCCTTATGGGCCCAAAAACTCAAAATTTCAAATTTCAAATCCCAAAATGGGGGGTTAGAGTTTTCCGATTGTTTTGCCCAACAAACTTGTCCAGCTGATTACAGAAAGGAATGTCCCTATCAAACTTGAAGTAAATCGGTCAAAAAATGCGTCTGCTAGAGTGTAAACACACACACATACAGACTGGATAAATAAACATATATATATATATATATGAAATTGTTATTAAATTCACTGTTAAGGGCTACTATTATATTTAAGATGAATAAAACAAAAACTGAGTAACCTTTTTCATGTGTTTAAAAATAAAACTCATAAAAAAGGGTACTCAGTTTTTATTAGTGAATTCCCTTTGAAAAGTGAACTATTAGCATGACCCGCACGGTGAAACTTAAGCCCGGGACCACCATAAAAGCTCCTAACGTGACCCCCTGAACACGTTTTGGGGGGTCGTTCAAAATTTTATAAATATATATGTATATATATAAATACATAAATATATCTATATATATATATATATATATATATATATATATATATATATATATATGCAGGGTGAGTCAGACCACCCGTCCAGCATGTATAACAAAAGAACGGTTTGGTCTAAAGTCGTCAAACAAAATGTTTCCCCACTAAAGCGCATATGGGCTATCTATTAAAAATACTTTCATCAAAATCTGAAGGATGTTCCAAAACTGAAGGTCCACGGGTTCGAATCTCAAAATTTTCTAATGTAAACATAGGGAATATTATACATCATTTTAAAGGTCTCGTTAAAATAAACATTTTGGCGAAAATATAATTCACTTATATTTATTCGTTTCAAAATGGCGGCCATTTTTATGTAAAATATCGACATTTACGGAATACAGTAGTAAGCAAACAAAGAGTATAAATACAAAATAGAAAAGTTAATAGTTTATGAAAATTACTAATTGGTTATTTTCAGCAAGCTTAATCACTGAATTAGCTTAATTAGCTTTTTAAATATATGTATTAATATATTTATATATCCTCTATGAGAATAATATTAAAGGCTCAGTACGCAGGGTTGCTGCACCAAAAAAGGCAAGAAATATGATTTTTTGCAATTATCGATATAACTTAACCAGTTGAAGCTACATATCAATTTGTATTAATGTATGTTTATAATTAAGGGAGATATAACACTTTACTTATACTTATTTACTTATCTCTGCAACGTTTGGCCGTAGAATCAAAATTTAATCATCAAATTGATCGTTTTGTATATCTGAACTGATTGGTAAAACATATTAATTTTTCAGTAAAATTAACATAGGAAAAGCTAAAACCTTTTTCCCTTAAACTAGTGGCTTGAAGGGGTCATAGCCCCTAACCTTGCTCCATTATACTGCCTCATCTAATTTATACAAATGTCAGTTCATAAATAAAGTAGACTCTCACATGTTTTAATATAAACAAAGCAGACGTTTTTAAATCCACATGATTTTCTTATGGGGGATGTTTACGTTATTTCTCATTTGCTGGTGAATTTTTCGAGATACTCCTATTTTTCCCGAGTCCCTGGTTCAAGACCTTTAATTTGAGCCGTCTCCCATCATCCTGCAATTGGCCAAACTACCACAATTTTGACTTAAAAATTTCGCTTACAGAATTATATATTAAGAAGACTAACATTGGAAACACGTTTTTTGGTTTTTTTCGCAACCACTTAACCTAGGTTGATGATTCAAAATACTATATTTTTTGTATCTCTATAAAATGGTCAACACTAATACCGAGTGTTTTTATAAGTTTTGAGTGAAAAATGTAAAAACCTTATTTTTGGAAAATTTAAAACCTCCATAAACCCCTCTTCCTAAATTCTGATTTTTCTGGTTTTCGAACCAGAATGTGTCATGAATGTCACATTTGTACCAAATTTCATCAAAATCGGGGGTTTCTTTCAAAAGTTATCGAGGTAACGGATATATATATATATATATATATATATATATATATATATATGATTTACTAATTAAAATATATGTATTTAAATAAATATTTGTATATTTTTTTATATTTATATATATATTTTTATATTTATATATATAAATAACGAATAGTGTTTTTGGCATCTGGAGACCTCAAAACAAAAAGTTAGCATGGTCTCGGTCTTAGGTCTTACCATGCCACCTACAGAAATAGCTTCTTCCCTATAGGGGAAAGTCGCTAAAAGTTTTTCATCACATGGAGCAAAAGTGTGCTTTTGGTGCTTAATTTTTTCTGAAGTTGGCTTCACCTCGCTCGTAAAGCGCAAAAACAACCACTATTGCTCCTTGTCGTTAAAACTACTATTTCTTGGGTTAGGGATTTCTGTAGTCCATTTCATAGTCCCGGTATTCTTTGAGTTTATATAATAATTTTCCGCAGGATTTTAAGACCCATGTTGCATGCAAGTATGCAAACCATTTTTGGCATTAGAATATAGGATTTATAAATAATACCAGAGGCGGAAAGACTTGTTTATATAAGGTATAATTACTTTTTAAGAACAGAAACAATTTCATAGCTTCCTCTGAGAAAATTGCAATAACTACGAATCATAAGGAAATTATCTAGTCTTAAATGTTTTCGTTAAATTCCTGATGTTGAGCTCTAACCCTCGAACAACTGTATACAGTTGGTCCCAATCAAGTCACTATACGCGAAGGGTCGCACAGGACTGGAACAAACAGATGTTTTACTAACTTACAATAATTATTGCGAGCTACATTTTTTACCTAGACTACCTATACAATTTATTTTTAAAAAATACGCAAAAAAGTTAAATAATGTGATTTCTTTACCAAAGAAATCAATTTTTTTATTTATATATGTTTTATTATCCTTTGGTGTTTTTACTCAAATGGCTATCAATACATTAAAATTTACAATAATACCGCTCTGGTAAAATAATCTTATATTCATTGTGGTATACTACCGTTCCTCGCAGAGCCACAAATCGATAAGTTGCTATAACTGGTTTTCCATTTTCTGTTATTAACACGTTTTCATTGGTCTAAACTTTGGTTATTTTATAGACATCACTAATAAACTTACTGGAAGTATTTAAATCTGTAAAACTAATTTTTCATACTTTTCTACTTATACAGATCGTACTCTATGTCTGGTATCTCGAAGAACACATTCGGCTCGTCGTCGTACGCAGGCAGAGTCTCAGCGTCCCGCTTCACCATTCTCGCGTTCTCGCCTTCGCCCGTCTTGAAGTGTCCTGCCATCCTCGCTGCGTCTTCCTCAAGGTTCGGGTACAGGGAATATTCTCCGTTATCGTCATATAGAAAATCATATTTTGACCGATAACCTTTATATTTTACATCCGAGTTCATTTGTTGGTCCTGGTTGTATTTTTTCAAAGAGTAACCGAAATAACTATTTTTCGGGTTTAGGTCGTTGTCTTTGTTGGATATTCTGTGCGAATTCGGAATCTTGTAAAAACCATTGCGATCTCGACTATATTTTGGTGAGGTATTTTTCAGGGAGTCGCCATAACTGAATATATAACCAGGATTAGGCTTAATGGGTGAATTTTTAGTTGGATACTGTTTGAAATACTCGTAATTACTTTTTCCATAAAATCTGTCGAAATTGCGGAGAGGTTTGTTCTCAGGCTCTTCGGGTGCATTGAGTGTGTCTTGAGAGTTCGCTTTTCCTGCGTCACCAACATCTGTCCAAATGTTCTCAAACGCTCGACGATGGTGAGTATTACTATCTAACCCTTTGTTAGAAGAATGTTCTTTGTCTAACGGATTGAAAACGCGTGAATTAACTCCAGCTGAAAAATCTACATTTCTCACATTTTCGTCAAGGTCTGAAAAGGTCCCCTCGTCATTTTTGTTTATTTTACTTTTACGAAATCTTCTCAGATACCTTTTTACCTCACCCTGTGGTTTTTTATTTTTTACCTTACCTTCACTATTTGTATCTTCGCTAGAATAGTCATCTTCATTTAGTTTTCCCTTAGACTTCTCAAATGAGTCGGGAATGGGCATTTTATCTTCGTTCTTTTCTTCATTCAGATCCTCTCTTAAACGTTCCCGGTCAAATGTATCTTTATTAAATGGGCCTTCACTTTCGAACTTGTCTTTCATTTTCATCTTATTTCCCCCTTTTGACAGTGATTCAGGATAATCCCCTGTGAATATAAAAGAACTGTCGTCTTGAATTTTGTTGTAAAAGCTGTTCTCATTTTCTTTCTCAAAGGACACCAACACATCGAGGTACCTCGCCATCGGCTTCGGGACTCCGCAGCACATGGAGCAGTTCTGCACAGGCGCGTGGCTCCTCAAGCATTTCCCTAGTGAGTTCTTCATCAACGCCAGTTCAGGCACCTTTATCGGCTTCAACTCTATACACCGGTCGCATGTCTCTTCCGTGTCATTGCTGTATCCCAGTTCACGAGATATTTTTCTCGATAATTTTACTTTTCTTAGAACTTCATCGACAAAATTATCTGCTAACTGGCCACAAAGGAACAATTCATAAGGATCAATAGTTTTATTTTTTTGGTCAAAATCGTTACCAGAAATACCAAAGCTTTCGGGTTTGTCATTTGGTTTGAAGGAAGATTTTGGTTTGTTCGGTTTTCTCGTCGGCTTTGTTGTAATAATTTCTGTTGTTGGGCCAAACGTACTCAGTGTTGTTCGAGTCGTTCTATTTGCCATACATACCTCAGTTATTGTTTTGACATCTCCATTTAAATTTGAGTCATATTCATAACTATCCTCATCCTTTTCTAAAATTTCGTGGTTACCATACGTGTTTTCATCATTGGTCTTAAAGCTCGAGTAGCTTTGTTCATCGTTTTTTTTATCGACATACATTTCATCTCCATTTTCATCATTTGTGTTCGTATGACGGTCGAAAATACTTCTTTCTCTTGGTAATTTAAATTTATGCCTCATAGCTTTCGATTCTGTATCTCTTTCATCTCTTTTCTTTTCCATTTCCCCTTCATTTTCATTAATTACATCCGAAACGTACTCACTATTCCCTTTATATGGCTCACGTCCACCTCGCATGTCTTCTGAAGTTTCGGCCAACGAATCTCTCCCCTCGTCAAATATATCAACAGATTTCTTATTTTTATATTTCTTATTCCTATTTCGATTTTTCTCCTCGGCAACAGCGTCATCTGGAGTTTTCTTTTTGCTCCATAACGACGATAGTTTAATCTTATTATGAGTCTTGTTTCTTTTGATACTGTAATCAGGCAATGGTAACAGAGTTACTTGATATACCCAATCACCATGCTCAATTTTAGATCTAATACCTTTTCGTGGGTTGCTGCGAGAATGTAGGTTATCATTTTTATTTTCAACCTCAGAAGTTTCGTCTCTTAGCTTTGTTTGTTCTTCTTCGCTTATCTCACGTTCGGCATTTATCAAGCACAATTTCTTCGCGTCTTCATCGCTTATCTTATCAAGCACCATCCTCGCACGCTCACGGAGCTCTTCTCTGTCCAAAAACGCTTCACCGTCAACAGGGTCAATACCACTGTTTTTCAAATCAAATTTTTTGCTGGCCGCGGTTTGAAAACTTTTATTTATGATACTTAAATTTGCGTATCGATCTTCCTCATTCAAGTGATATTTCTCCATATTTTTCCTTGCATTTATTTCTTCGTTATGATTTTTCTTATGTTTTCTTTTTTTATGCCCAGTTCTCTGATTGATTTTTTCACGTTCGTCGTGGTGAAGCATCGAGTTATGCTTGTGAAACATCCTACTTTCTTTCTTCGGTTGCTTTTCCGGTATGAAGTCGTCATTCATGTTTATAAATGCGGCATTTCCTTTTCTAGCACGGCTGTGAGATTTGTGCTTTCTTTTTTTCCCCTTTGTACGTTCACCAACGAAAGAAACCAATTCATCACTTTCTGAGGATATATTTGCAGCATTACTTATATCATCTAGACTTAATTTTGTGCTGTTTCCAATAATGTAAGGAGATGGTGTTGGTAACTTTGTTGTTGGATCAACTATCTGAATAGGCACTGGTCCAGGTCCTAACATGTCAGACATATTGGCAATGTCTGAAGGTTTTGTCAAATAGAAATGCGCAGTTTCGCGATCATGGTCAGCAGGCTCATCTTCCACTGGGTCCTGCAGCGCATCAGCACCTCTACTGTGATGGCTCAGCCTATGTTTATGCTTAGTGCGCATTCGCTCCTGTTTTGACATTCTTCTTTTCTCAGGATTTGCGCGTTGGTTTTGACCACCTCTTTTTCTCTCTTCTGAATCTTCACGAATTTCGGAAACATCTTCCCTATCTTCATCCACATTCGCAGTTTTGTCATGTTTGATCTCCAAGTTAAAATGTTTGGTGTCTTTACCGTCATCATTGAGAGGACTTCTAAAAATATCTGCTTTTTTAATTTCATCTGCATAGTTTAGTTCATGGTACGCGTTGTCAATATCTTCAAACGCTGTCAAAACACAGGAAAATATAAGAATCCAATCATTTGGAAAGCTTAATTTACAGTACCTATAAAAGTACCTATGGATGTATTTACAGTACCTATATGCTGATTTTGTCAGCCGCATTAAATCCTCTCAAGCTCTTAAAAATCTAATTTTTTAAATCGAGTTTTGTAGTGGGCTTTCTCTGATAACAATTTATTTGTGACCCACTTCGCATGTGATGTATAATCTTTGAGTAACTTTAATAATCGTCCACATTTGAAATTAACTATCATATTTATTCCACAATTTTACTTCTGCAAAGTTTACCTATAGTAACTGATAAGACACGATTTGCCCAAATGAACATTTAATATGAAATAGGCCTTGGCAACGCAAGTCTTTCGTTCCAAATGCTCTCGAAAATTATAAGAACGTCATGTCAATGGAATACATCGCAACATGGATCACAACACCCTTTAACATGATTTGAATTTATCGTCAACATCATGGATGTCAGTTAATTGTGTTTATTAAATATGCCTACATCTTGTTTTTAAATAAGAAGATTTTATTCAAAATTGAGGTTTGATTATTAGAATAACTCTATTGAAAAATAAGTTGAACCATCCTATTATACTACTATTTTTATTAGTTGATTAATGGGCTATTAATGTCCATTGATTTTTAAACGTCGGAAACGTTCTTTTTTATGTATGTATTCTGGAGTAGGACTTTGTAATTAACTGACTAAGCTTGTTCCAGCGAATAACAAGTGGCAGGCGCATTTCACATGATTGTTTATAGTTTCCCTTTTACGAATACGACCGAGCGAAATAAATTCAAGTTAAGAAAGCCATATTATATAACTTGGTATGTTAAATGCGTATATCCTTCTTTACTAATTTCACTTAACCAACTATTTTTCGGAATTTTGTATTACGTATTGAGAATGCATGCAATACCAACTATCGAAAAACTGGTTGTAGTCCTTACCCTACTAATATTATAAATGTGAAAGATTGTATTTTAATAAACCATACCTTGGTCAGAAAATTCCAGTCGTGCCTGATAACACTGCAGTGCGCCCTACAATAATAACAAGCCACGTTAGTGTTAAGCTACATACAACAACATAGGCAACTAAAATAATGAAATAAAACCATCTTCACCTTGAAACACGAGTTTCCCATTCTACACTCTTTAATTAAAATTTACCATTTTGAACATCCTTACTAATATATACAAATGGGATGGTCTGTCTGTCTGCTGTGTGTTCCTCAATCGCTCAAAAACTACTGAACCGATTGGCATTAAAATTTACAGGAATAATTTTCCTTATATACCGAATAAACACATAGGCCTAATTTCGTTTTTAAAATTCTACAGGGCTCTGCCCCACGGTACTTCAAAGTTCCCATGTATTCCTTATGGACATTCATTTTTGTTTGAGCCGATGAAAATACAAACAGCTGATGATGATTCGTAGTAGTTCCACGGGTTAACCACAGAATGCAGCACACACAACTGTCATAGTGTTTATAAATAATTTGCTGGGCGAAGCCTGCGGGAAACAGCTAGTATACCATAAACCTACGGCAGTTTTGATGTTCTTGACTTAAATTTACAACGCCATTTATTTAGTTGTTGCACTTTCGATTGAATAACATACTGCAGGCTTAGGTTAGAATTTACTGAAAACGACCAACCAACGACAAAAGATAACATTTAAATGCCCTTAAACCATCAAATTTTAACAACTTACTACCTTTATAAAAAAATTGATTTATTAACTTATTTTTGGTATTTTTGTGAGATAGCTCGAAGTTTTCAATATTGAATCGATTGATTTGCACACATACGTTTATTTTACTAGTTTCTTGATTAGCATAATACGTGTTGTTACAACTAGCAGGATAAAATAAAACTACGTCTAACAACACTACAAAAGTACAAGTATAAGTGAAAATTTATTTTGTATTGTTGTGAGACATCATTTTATTTGATCTTATTTATTTTACAATAAATGTACATTCAATCTTTCTAAGAACAGATCGACCTTGGAAAATAACGAGACCAGGGGTTTTACCGTCCCCTTTCAAAATGCTAACAATGTCACTAGCGTACATCAATTATATTCATGAATATTAATTAGCCTAATTACCGTTATGAATATTAATTATGGTATTAAAAAAATGAGGGGCAAGGGGGGAGAATGGGGGGGTGCATTGGAGGTGCCAAAATGGCGGAGACGAACCCCCCCCAGTCCCCCCTAAACAAACTCTCCCTCCACACCCCCAACACGCAGAATCCACAAAATATCCCTACTTACGTAGTTTATTTTATCTTGTGTAGTTGTAACAACACGTATCATACAACTCAATAAATTGATTTTACTTCTTATGATACCGTTTACATTGCTTAAATGCAATGCATTGCTTGAGTATTACAACTGCCTTGACAATCGTTACCGGGCAGCAGTCAGTGGTACATGTAAAGGGCATACAACCGGTAATTAAATATTAGGTATCGAACTAGTGTAATACCACTAGTTGGTTTGAATTATTATTTTGATGAAAAATTTCTACATTTACATTTATTAGAGCCCTCACAGGTTCTCACTTCTAGTGAAATATAAACTCTCCATTTAATATCATAATTGACACTAAAGTAACTTAATAATAATCTATCTTGTAACTTTGTGGGAATCATGTAATAGAGATAGTAATTTCGTATATTACTTTTATGTCATGATGCTAACTTTGTTCAAAGATCAACTAAACTCTTAGTTAGGTATTCTTTCATTTTTCAAGTATTGTTATTAAAGAGGAATACTTACTTGAACAAACAGTATTTGACATAAAGCAGTAGTTATAAATCCCATTAGAGCGATCCCAAATGTATATAGAACGATGTTTTATTCCAAGTGTTCAAAATCCAACGTGAAAAATCTGTAAATATTACATAAAATTATATAAATGACTTGTGATACAGAAAAATATATTACTATGTATTATTTGGACCTATGGGAGCTAGACAAGTGAAATTCAAGAAACGCAAGTATGACTACCATATTATGATAAAATAGCCTACCTACCCTAACCACCGCGGAGTGCTGAAAAATGTGGTACTTCGAATATAGTCAGTAAGACCCCTGATATTTTTTGTATTGTTTTGTTTTTAAGTCTTCATATTAGTACTGGTAAAGACTATTACGTATCCCGATTCAAATCTTCATTTTATATTTTTATAACCATTCAGAACAACTGCAATTAGGTTTTAAACACCACACAATTTTCGTTAACAAAGTTGTTGCTTCCAATTAGTGTTTAATATAATTTTAGAGTGGAAATAAACCTCACACATTACTTACGCTTGAACTGCACGATCCAATTAGCCACAAATCCCAGTGAAGACAGTTAATTCAACAATCATAATATGATAATAAGAAAAGTATGTCCTCGCGACGACAATATCACTTTAATTTAAAACTTGTTGTAAATTTTTTAACGACATGTTAACTTTTCTTTTAAAGAGTGGAAGGTCAATCCAAAACAATAAACATGTTTACAAAACGATTGGCACATCAGCCAGATGTTTTGGCAGTGCTTGCAAATGATACTGCCTGAAGCTGTAAAGTATACCAGACGAAATTATTTGTTTTGACTACCGCCAGAAATATAGTCATCACAAACAAAGGGGAGTTATGCATATATTTAATAAAAATTTCAACATTTTATCAACCCACTGCTACTTCAAGGTCATATTAGTTTATATTGTGATGCGTTCCAGAGGTTGTTTGAAACAGCTGTTCTTTCTGTTGCGTTGTGTTTTCTTTTTATCATTATCTGCTAAATATTGAACTGAATTGATTGCTACTCTTCCATAAAATTATCATTGCAAATTCGAAAACCCCAAGGGTTTGAAAATGTTCCAAAGGTGAATGATTTCCAAACCCCTCAAAAGGCTAGGGTTTAGGGATATAGGGTTTAGGGTTAAGGGTTTTCAAGTAACACATAAATTCTATTTCAATAAAAAAAACAGATTTTTTGGAAGGGTGAGGTCTAAAGTACTACTGAAACAATTTTTGTGATTGATCAATGTAAAGAGGTCAAGGTGTAGATTATAAAAATTTCTTTTAGCGAATTTCCCCTATAGGGAAGAAGCTATTACCGTAGGTCTCATGGTAAGACTTAAGCCCGAGACCATGATAACTTTTCATTTTGAGGTCCCCAGATGCCAAAAACACCATTCATTCAAATTTGTATATTTATATATATATATATATGTGTGTGTGTGTGTGTGTGTGTGTGTGTGTGTGTGTGTGTGTGTGTGTGTGTGTGTGTGTGTGTGTGTGTGTGTGTGTGTGTGTGTGTGTGTGTGTGTGTGTGTGTCCGTAGGCACGATAACTCTCGTAAAAAGGTCCGATCTTAACGAAAAAATTGTGTAAAGTAAAATTGTGTAAAGTACCATTATTTGAACGAGTTTGAAAACCAAGTGAATCGCACCATCAGAAAGGGGGTTTTTGGGGGGTTTTGTACCCCAAAAATGGGGTTTCCACATGTAATTTTTATTGAAATCAAATTTTTGTTTTTGCCATTAATTCACCATAAAAAGCAAACAATTTGGTATTAGCGAATTTCCCCTATAGGGAAGAAGCTATTACCGTAGGTCTCATGGTAAGACTTAAGCCCGAGACCATGATAACTTTTTCTTTTTAGGTCCCTAGATGCCAAAAACACTATTCATTTAAATTGATACATATGTATATATATGTGTGTATGTGTGTGTGTGTGTGTGTGTGTGTGTCCGTTAACACGATAACTTGAGTAAAAAACGTCCGATTTTACTAAAATTTGGCTCAAATGTGTAAAATGACATTCATGACTTTAAGTTCGAAAACCAGAAAAATCGGACCACGGGAAGGCGGGTTTATGGGGGTTTTAAATTTTCCAAAAATCAGTTTTTTGCATTTTTTACCCTACAATTTAAAAAAAACTTAATTTTGGTTTTGACCATGTTATAGAGCTTAAAAAAACAAATAATTTAGTATTTTGAATTATTAACCTAAAGTGGTTAGTTAAGTGGTTGCGGAGAAAATCCAAAAACACCTGCTCATAAAATCTCCCATGTTAATCTTATGGGAAAAAGGTTTTTGGCTTTTCCTCAGTTTATTTTAATGTAAACTTCACATTTGCTTTTACCAATCTGCTCAGTTCCACAAAACAATCATTTTGGTGTTTAAATTGTGATTCTACGCCCAACTGTTGAAGAGATATTCAATTTGCTAAACACAGTACGTTGTCCAATGTTATCCTTATGGAGAATAAATAAAATTTGATATCTCGATTATTTATGAATGTATGTTGATGAAACTTGGTGTGTGGCTACACGTAGTGCTGGTATATTGATATTTGCACAAAAAATTGATTTTTGTTGATTATTCCCGTAGCAGCAAACCTGCGTACTCAGCCCCCATGTTATTCTTATGGAGAATAACTAGAATGTTATATAGCGCTTATTTATGATTGAATACTGATGAAACTTAGTATGTGGCTTCGCCTAGTTAAATTATATTTATTTTTGCATAAAAACCAATTGTTTCTCTTCCTTGTTTCAGTAAACCTACGTACTCATTACCAATGTTATTCTTATGGAGGATAATTAAAATCGCTTATATGTGAATATATTTTTATGAAACTTGGTTTGCGGCTTTATGTGGTATTAAGACATATATTATGCATTGGAAATTCGCTGAGTACGCAGGTTTGCTGCGACGGGGGTATTTTTATCATTGCTCTACGTCAATTGGTTACTGAGATATTGAAAGTGCTAAACACAGTACTTTGTCTAATGTTATTCTTATGGAGAAAAAGACAAATTTTATATCTCGCTTATTTATGAACATACACTAACGAAATTTGTTAAATGGATTCATCTGGTTGTGTTTTATTGTTATTTGCACAAAATACAACATTTTCACGTCTAATCTAATAATCTAATCTAATACGCTACAATAAGGTTTTTTGTTTTAAGATTTATGTCACATATTATACACTAAAATGCGCGTCTTGGAGATGTGCAAACTGGCTTTAGATTTTCGATTTAGGCCTCAGGGCTATGCCCCACGGGACTTCAAGTCCCCATGTTATTCATTTGAATGAGAGTTTTATTTGGTTTATGTCACATGTATTTTTTTATTCAATTAAATTAAATAAGCAGCTGTTATAAGGAGTATATCTAACTACAGGCTGTCATTGTTTTGTCCACTATTTAGCTATTTGCTATTCTCGCTTCTTAAAACGTGATGCGCAAGCTGCGCATGGAAATTCTAATAAACGTCATAACGCAATAAAATAATTGCGATTTAGGTACTATTATAGTTTTAATATTCTTTATTTAACTCGGTGTCCACTTTTCCTGTGTTGCGGTGGTCAATTATATGCAATTATTACGTGTTAACAGCCGTTTTCCTCGCAAGTGGTTACCGTTATGACTGACAACTCTTACCACGTAATCTTAGCTCTTCTCAGGGAACAAGCAAAAGTCGTTGCCGCTGATAAGTTTCCACAGATATTTCACTAACTTTGTGGTTCGAGTTGTAATTATGAGTAGATATTACATCCAACATCTTCCAGTCTATTTTTTTAGACATACTTTCTGGTCTGTTAATTGTTTCGTTATAGTTCCTTATCGGAAAGGTTGAACGATGATTTTCATTACCAATTTCATTATTTCAAAAAAAATCAGAGCTTTCATACAGTAATTCAGTAGTGTAATGTAGTATTGAAAGGCAGACACTGCGTTCACTCGGTTGTGTTTGAAGCCTTAATTCAGAATTTACACCATCAAAGTGGTTTTCATTGAGAAATTAACTATTTAAAATGTGCATATTAATGTATAGCTGTTCAGGACCGTTTATTTGTTTTTGTACTAACTGTCTGACATTACTCATCTTTAAAAATGATTAATCGTGAAGGAACGTGTGAATTTGGCGACCAACTATATATTTGATTTAATTTGATTTTGTAGTTTGGTCTCGTTTGTTGAAATTCTTAGAGAGATAAGAGGGAAGTTGTAGTCTCTAAACAAGTCATGTTGTATTATTGTAAGGCGATATGAACAGACATACTTGTAGATGTAGACATGTATTTTCGAATATGCGTTACGAAACTTTATACGTAAAGAAAAATTAACCAACAAAACCAAAACCTACAGTTTACAGAACAATATAACGAACTCATAAAACATAGTAACTAATAAAATGGCTGTTAAATTTTGAGAAAGTTTAAATGACGCTCAACTACTAAAAGTACATCAGAGACCCACGAAGATGACTTGAAACCTCAGACTACTCATCATGTGCAATTATTGTGAAAGTAGAAGAACTCTTATTAACAAAAAATGGCAAAATGTCAAGTGATTTCCTCCTTATAGTAATGAGCTTTAGACAAACATAAAACAATTTGCTTGTTCACAGCAAGGACACGGGATGCTATATAGTTTAACGTAAGTCAGTATGTAGAGGCGGTAAGTACAATTAAAACCAAACGAATACAATTACAAATACCCCCGTCGCAGCAAACCTGCATACTCAGCGAATTACCAATGCATAATATATGTCTTAATACCACATAAAGCCGCATACCAAGTTTCATTGTAATATATTCCCAAATAAGCGATATATACAATTTTAATTATTTTCTATAAGAATAACATTGGGGATGAGTATGCAGGTTTGTTGCAACAAGGAACAAAAAATAATGGTTTTTTATATACATATCAATAGAACTCATCAAAGTGAAGTCACATACCAAGTTTCATCCATATACATTCATAAATAAGCGATATATAACATTTGAATTATTATCCATAAGAATAACATGGGGACCGAGTACCTAGGTTTGCTGCCACAGAAACCATACACGAAAAATTGTTTTTTTTTGTGCAAACAACAACAAGCCACTACCAGATGAAGCCATATACCAAGTTTTGTCAGTGTATGTTAATAAATAAGCGAGATATAAAATTTTGATTTTACTTCATAAGAATAGCATTAGACAACGTACTGTGTTTAGCTTTTTCAATATCTCAGTAAGCAATTGACGTAGCGTAATGAACAAAATACCATATTTTTGTTTTTTTAAGCTAAATTCAATGGTAAGAATTAATACCCCTGTTGCAGCAAACCTGCATACTCAGCGAATTTCTAATGAATATATAACATAACACATTAAAACACTTAACAGGATTCATAAGAAATGTATTCACAAACAAACGATATTTAAAATATTAATTATTCTCCATAAGAATAACATTGGGGATGAGTACGCAGGTTTGCTGCAACAAGGCACACAAAATAATGGGGTTTTATGCAAATATCAATAGAACTCATCTTAGTGAAGTCAAATACCAAGTTTCATCCATATACATTCATAAATAAGCGGTATATAACATTTTAAGTATTTTCCATAAGAATAACATGGCGACCAAGTACCTAGGTTTGCTGCTACAGGAAACATTGGCGAAAAATTGTTTTTATGTGCAAACAACAATAAACCACAATCAGATCAAGCCATATACCAAATTTCGCCAGTTTATGTTCATAAATAAGCGAGATATACAATTTTTCTTTTTCTCTATAAGAATAACATTAGACAACGTACTGTGTTTAGCACTTTCAATAACTCGGTAACCAGTTGACGTAGAGCAATGATCAAAATACCAAATTGTTTGTTTTTTTAAGCTGAATTCAATGGTATAAAATAAAATTTGATTTAAATTAAAATTACATGTAAAAACCCCAAATAACACATTTTTAGGGTACAAAACCCCCCAAAAACCCCCCTTCGGATGGTGCGATTCATCTGGTTTTCGAACTCGTTCAAATAAATGGTACTTTAAACATTTGTACCAAATTTCATTAAGATCGGACCTTTTTTATGAGAGTTATCGTGCTACATATATAAAAATTTGAACGAATGGTGTTTTTGGCATCTGGGGACCTCAAAATGAAAAGTTATCATGGTCTCGGGCTTAAGTCTTACCATGAGACCTACGGTAATAGCTTCTTCCCTATAGGGGAAATTCGCTAATATATATATATATGTATACATATATAAAAATATGAACGAATGGTGTTTTTGTCATCTGGGGACCTCAAAATGAAAAGTTATCATGGTCTTGGGCTTAAGTCTTACCATGAGACCTACGGTAATAGCTTCTTCCCCATAGGGGAAATTCGCTAAAATTTGATTTAAATAAAAATTACATGTGAAAACCCCAAAATCCCATTTTTGGGTTACAAAACCCCCCTTCGGATTGTGCGATTCGTCTGGTTTTCGAACTCGTTCAAATAAATGGTGCTATGCACATTTGTACCAAATTTTATTAAGATTGGACCTTTTTTACGAGAGTTATCGTGCTTACGGACACATATATATATATATATATATATATATATACATATATACAAATTTGAACGAATGGTGTTTTTGGCATCTGGGGACCTCAAAACAAAAAGCTATCATGGTCTCGGGCTTAACTCTTACCATGAGACCTACGGTAATAGCTTCTTCCCTATAGGGGAAATTCGCTAAAACGACACCGCACGCAGCACGCTGACGTGAGGGAAGTGAATTTCCGCATTAAAACCTTTTAAAAATCTAATAAAGGGCTTAAAACAACACTGGTAACACTTTTTTGGTAAATTGGAAAATTTTATTTTTGGCTTTTCTGATGCTCCTGGTTATAATCAAATTGACTATTAGGATGGCAATGTTGTACATTATCAGGTTAGGACGAGGTATAGTCAGGATAACAAGTTGGTATAGGGGTATTGGGGGTGATAAAACTACATAAAGATATGAAAAGCAGCCTTTTCCGGTGTAAAATCCCCATAAGACAACGTACTGTATTTTGACAATTAACATTTTCTTTAATAACTCGGTAAGTACTTATACTAGAATGATGAGGGATGGCTTAAAATCTTTGGCTTTTTACGTACAATAATTTAATGTGTAATAAGTGTACATTTGGGGCTTTTCTGACCTTTTTGGGCCCAAAAACTCAAAATTTTAAAACTTAAAGTCCCCAAAAAAGGGGGTTAGAGTTTTCCAACGAACTTGTCCAACTGATTATAAAAAGGAATGTCTCTACCAAATTTGAAGTAAATCGGACAAAAATTGCGACCGCAAGAGTGCGAGTACATATATACATATATATAAAAAGTTATTAGCGACCCCCCAAAACTTGTTCAGGGGGTCACGTTAGGAACTTGTATGTGGTCCCGGGCTTAAGTTTCACCGTGCGGGTCATGCTAATAGTTCACTTTTCCGAAGGGAATTCGCTAATAATAGTCAACCACTGTTCACCAATACCACTCTTAAATGCCTTATTTTCCCAAGTAGTTTTTCCAACAAATATTTATCATAACATAAGTAAGTCTTATTTCAACCAAGCATTGCTCGTATTAAAAATACCCCCGTAGCAGTAAACCTGCGTACTCAGCGAATTTCCAATGCATATATATGTATCTTAAGACCACATAAAGCCACATACCAAGTTTCATCAATATACATTAATAAATAAACGATTTATGACACTTTAATTATTCTCCATAAGAAAAACATGGCGGCTGAGTATGCAGGTTTGCTGAAGCAAGGAATACAAAAAAATGGGGTTTTATACAAATATTGATATAACTCAATGAGGTAAAGCCACATACCAAATGTTATTAATTTATGTTCATAATTAAGGGAGATAACACGTTACTTATTCTCCATAAGAATAACATGGGGGCTGAGTACGCAGGTGTGCTGCTACGGGAACTATCGGCCAAAAAATGTTTTTAGTGCAAATATCAATACACCACAACGATATGAAGCAATATACCAAGTTTCATTAGGAAAATTTGATAAATAAGTGAGATATACAATTTTTCTTATTCTCCATAAGAATAACATTGGACAACGTACTGTGTTTAGCACTTTCAATATCTCTGTAACCATTTGACGTAGAGCAATGATCAAACACCAAATTGCGCGTATTTTTAAGCTAATTCTAATGGAAAATATAAAATTTGACTTTTAAAAAAATTATACGTAAAAAACTCAAAAATACGTACAAACCCCCCCCCCCAAAATACCCCTTCGGATAGGTAGATATGTCTGGTTTTCGATCTTAAAGTCATAAATGCTGCCTTCCACGTTTATACCATATTTCATCAACATCGGATTATTTTTACGAGAGTTATCGTGCTCACGGACACATATATATATAAATATATATATATATATATATATATATATATATATATATATATATATATATATATATATATACAGTTTCGAACGAATGGTGTTTTTGGGGTCTGGGGACCTCAAAACGAAAAGTTATCATGGTCCCAGGCCTAGGTCTTACCATGCCGACTACGGTAATAGCTTCTTCCCTATAGGGGAAATTCGCTAAAATTACAAATCAAACCCATAAAAGTCGTTATTTAAAACATGTTAGAATTGATGTGGTCAAACAGGAAATCCTCCGTACATTGTGTTACAGTTCGGGGCACAGTGCTTGGCGCCTGGTTAGCGTATGCTCTGGAATGACTTTTCGCCTCTATATGGCTTAGTACCGTTAGTGTTACAGAATACTTTTGTCAACAGAAACCAAAATTAAATAATTTAATGTTAAAATATTGGTTTTTGTTATTTTCGTTATTGTCTGCTTTTAATTATGAGAAGTTTGAGTTGGTTCTCGCCTTTCCCAGGCGTCAAGCACCGTGGCGCGAACTGTACCATAACATAAACCTGTCATACAGCGTATACAAATGTTCGTTGTGATCAAGGTTCGTAAAGCTTGAAAGCTCTACGAACCTTGCGTTGTGAATCCTAAATATGTTGATATTCATAGAATATTCCGAAAACCCCTCTAGCACTTTGCTAATTAGCCTTTAAAGTTGCAATGTCTAGTGCAGACACGATGATTTTATTGGTTAGGTGAATGATGCACATATTTTTATATTTTCCCGGTGTAACTGGGATTGTTATAACTTTTGTTGTGTAGATAATTAAGTTGTATATTCCTACTTAATTTATCTGCTATATATTTTATATTTATTAAGACAAAGAACTGGTCAACCACCAAGCAAAGCCCTGCACCTAGAAACAAGAAACTTAGTTTGTTTAACTTTTATAACGTAGGTAATAAGAAGAGATTTTAATAAATTCCCATAAGGTTATGAGACTTCAAAGTTCCACGTTTTTACGGATATTTACTTTGATTTTATCAGACTTTAACCTAAACTGATGTTAACTCTTCAAAGTAGTTCAAAAGGTTAACCAAAGAAGACAGCACACAACATTTT
The DNA here is from genome assembly GCA_963675035.1 of Allygus modestus. Classification (NCBI taxonomy): domain Eukaryota; kingdom Metazoa; phylum Arthropoda; class Insecta; order Hemiptera; family Cicadellidae; genus Allygus; species Allygus modestus. The sequence continues at coordinate 156,826,557 of OY776112.1, read as the reverse complement.
TGCATTCTCTAGGTAACACTCTTTGGTAAAGTATGGACAAGTTTTTTCGTTATTTTGTCTGAGTGCCAATGTCAATGGATTTTTTGATGATTTGACATGAACGCTCCAAAGCAAACCTTGCCGTGTCCCTGCCTAACGTGACTGTTCCAATTGATAATGTATTAGCCTTATGAGAAATAGCAGCTGGTTTCAGTTACAAACCTTATTAAAGTTTTAAAAATTCTACTCGGGGTCAATCTGACGACCCACAAATTACAAGGGGCCAATCACAAGGGGCACTGTATCTCAGTTACAAAGTTTTTAACATTCTAACACCACCTATTTTTTATATTCTAACATTACTTCACACCTCTTAACCCAGAGAACGGTTACAGGAACATAACCAGATAAATTTCAGGTTGCACCGTGCATCAGAGACCATAGATTAAAATTTATATGATGTTCAAAAAATTCGAGTTTTATTTAGGTTGACTGATCATTTTAAATGTTGTTTATCCTTTACTTGACCTATTTTCAATTTCCATTTCCCTTTGGGTGTCCTATCTTCAAACCCGATCAACGTTGATTTATATCCCGTTGGTCTAGCGTGCTGCCGTATTGCAACGTATCCGTAACAAGTAATCGTCTCATCCTTGACAATACTTGATATGTAACACTTCCTCATCCTAATAATCACCCCCTCGACCTTCTATCGACGCATCGACCATTACCAGTTGCACCGATTGTTGCACTTATACCCGTGTGCAGCGTCGACCCCTCAGTGCAGACTGGAGACCGCGAGTGCTGCCCGTTGCTTTCACTGAGGACGTAACTCCCCAGTCGCTCCCTCCTCTCCTTATCACTCTCTCTGCTCAGTCGCGCTCAGTACTGTGAGTGGACGTGAGCTTGCCCGTTACCCGTTACCATCACCGCTTACCACACACGCTACCGAGACTTCCTGGTAGCGCCGCGCATCATACGGTAAGTGTCTTTCGAACTAGTTAAATTGGGTTCTTAAGGATTTTTTGTTTGTTGTGTAATAGTTTACGTGTTTTGATGTGAATGGTTGATATGTCTTTATAATTATTCTATTAGGAAGGTTCATTCGGTATTTTTATGAAGATTCTTTTTATTTACATATTAGTGAAATAGGTCGAAGGTTTTGCTGTTCATATGGATTTTCAGACGCTGAGATTTGTTTTAACGATTGTTTATGGTGATTTTAGCAACTTAGCACCACTCAATTTTAGTACATGAAAACTAATGTAAATTTTAATTAGGAATTATAAGGTAGTTTTTGCACTAAAATTTCATTATAAACAAATGATTCAGAGTCGCAGTACCTAAATTGTATCCGCTTCCTTCCTTACTGTGGCAAAATTTAAATTTTAAAATTAAAACAAATGTTTTATATATATATATATATATATATATATATATATATATATATATATATACATGATTATATGGTTATGGTTAATAATTGTGGTTTATTTTATTTCCAAATATTTTTTACACTGATTGTTAACGAACGCCTGTCACAGGAGGGTGGGGAGTGAAAGGTGACCGAAGTGGTAGGGGGTGTATGTAGGAGGGGGGCAGGACAGGAATGATTGCTTTATAACCTGTGTTGGTTTATGTAATTGAAAACTAATATACTCCAAACCAAAGAGTTGAACAATTGATATATTCTGCGAACTACCAATAGTACTTTTCAATTCGATTTTAAGATATTTTATTTAGTTAAATGCAATTCGTAATTAAGTAGTATTTTTAAAGGTTTTCCTTGGACAATTTATCATAACTGGGCCTAAAGATCCCAGTTAAATCGGGAATATCTGCGGAAAGTGAAAAACAATAATTGTTTGTGTTTGCAAATTTCTGTGAAAAAGTGATAAAGTTTAAGACACATGCTTCTATAACCACCTGACCAAATAAAATTGTCGTCCGCGGTGGATAAACGATGACACTTTTAAGGCCAATGGAGGAAATTCCTGACCGATTTTCTGACATTTTTTAGTATTGCTACATGTAGGGAGTTCTAATGAACAAGTTGATACACTACACGTTCGGGGTTTCTTAATACATTTACACAGTCTTTTTATTCTATTTCATTCATTGAAAAATTGGCGTTTAAAAAAGGATAGTATTTGTAATGATTGTCTTGATTTAAATACAATAGAAATACATAAATTACTTCAAAACCGCCTCTCTGGTGTTCCTGTTTTAAAAGAACCATATTTAAAACATGTATATTTAAACCTATTAAAGCTGACTCCCACTGTCACTCCAAAGTTATGGGTTTTAAAAATAGTTATAGCTTAAATATATAAAAATCATATGAAACTTATAATAATAATTTATTACTCCAGTAATTATTACAACTTTTACTTATTTCTATTACTTTTCATATTAGTATCACATACTGTGGGATAAACTGCACTTTTAAAATTAAACTACTCTCAAATACAAATTTATTAGCTTACAATATAAGTAAAACCCACTTAGCTTAGTTCTTTTAATTCCGGGAAATGTTTTATGATTGATAAACTGCGTAAATGTCTGTACACACTGTTTCGCGATGTGGAAATAGTTTCAAGTTGGCTTGTACTGAAAGATATTTTAACACACTGTACTTAGCTTTTGTTTAACACATAAATTTTCTCCAAGTGAATACATTTTTGTAGCATAACGGTTAGCGTCTTGGAATTCGGTTCAAGGGTCACTGGTTCAAATCCAGTACTCATGAAGAATTAAGGGGACTGAGTGCACTGAACAAAAATTCCGCTAGCATTGAAATACCAAGAAAATTGACAGTTTTTTTTTAATTTCTAACTTTTTACTCAAGCCTTTTACTAACTCGGTGATTTAGATTACAAGATCACATGTCCTCCTATCTACTTTACTTTCCATCGGGATGTCCGGGAAGCCTCGCGTTGCGTCAGTGCGGCACTGTATCGCCAGCGGTGACTACGACAGACCTCCGCAGTGACCGGCGTGTGACTTGCCTAGGAAATACCTCGCACTCCACATTCCACCGTGGCGGAGAGCGGAATGGTGGAGGTTTAATCACTACCAAGGTTTTAGTAGGTTTGGAACTCTCCACTGGTAAAATCTACAGCCCATAGAAAAAGGTAAAATCAAAAGCCCATGGAAAAGACTGGGCATCCAGAGTATAAAAGTGAAGCACAAATTAATACTTGGACCACCAAGATGGCGTCATGTAATTTCTCTGAGTCCCAACATTTAGCGATTACTTGTGTTATGACATTGGTCTTAAAAATTCACCTAAGTAAAAACATATGTTTATTTTGTATGATTTTTATCAACTGATATACCTACAAAGAAATGTTTTTAATTTATTTAGTATTTATTTATTGCATCAATTATTTAGTAAATGCTTTGAAGGTATTTCTCACACTGTTAAAGCTCTATTTATCAAGTTTGACAATATTATTTTAAATATAAAATAACAGACAGAGGTTATAAATGTAACTAATTATGTTTGAACTGTATACGAAAGTAAGAACAACGTTCTGCATATTGCAATGAGGGTAAAGTAAAGCTATCTGTTACACCGCATGGGAATCAGTTACTTAACAAACTGTGAGGGAATAAAAAATAATTTACTAACATATTTATTTAAAAAATTTTCTTATCTAAATATATTTGTAGGTCTGACAACCCTAAAAAACTAGTATTTTTATTTCCAGTATCCAGTCTTACATAAATATGATGCCGAGCATTATTAAATCTCCAAACTTAGTAGGGGCCTATACTAGTATTTTATAAACTTGGACCGCCAAGATGGCAGACATGCCAAAGACAGGTGTCACCAGTTGAAATGCTAAAGCAATAGGGATTACAATAGTAGTCTATTTGTTCTATGGTCTGTGGTTCAATCACATTGAGGGACGACTAAAACTTATTTTGAAAATTAAATTGTAAGAACAAATCTCCGATCTTTTTTATTATTTTAGAAGCGGAAAAAACGTTTCACGAACAAAGGTGGCCAGCCGGTACTGTGGGATTCCTACCAGGCAAACGTTGCATAAGCTCGTATAAGCCTACCCACTAAAAAAACCTCTACTCTATCGAACTCAAATCTAGGAACTGTTTTTACTTCGCATCAGTGAAAACATCAGTAACTTTGTAATGTGATGTTGAAGCACATTACACAGAAATCAAGGCAGACCCACAAAAAAATAAGACATGCATTACACATCACAAAAAAGGCAAAGTTTGAACTTTATCTTTTATGGCACCAGTAACTTTAGACCCTCAGGGTTTGCTCCTCTTGCAACCGAACGTTTTAAGAGTTTGACGCTAATATATGCTAGATTTGATTTATCAAACAGCAATCAATACACAAATAAGAAGATCAGGTCTAAAGTTAAAAATTTAGCCATTTTTTCTGACACTTGAAGCATTGGAGACGAAGTGTGTCTGAAACAAAGATAGCGTTAACAGTGCGTTTCATGTTAAAATGCCTCCATGTTCGTTTACGGATCATCTGCGGTCTTTATAGTAAACGAACGAATTGGCGAAACCTTTGACCTGACCTTCTCAATGTTTGTGTATTCTTATTACAATCTGTTGTTATCTGCACAGCTTCATGACCAATTTTTATTTTGTGGTAAACTCAGAAAACACAAAACTCTTTTCACTAATAAAAATCAATTTCTTATAAAAATTGAGCTATGGTACTCATATTTTTATTTAGCATTGTACTTTAAGTCCAATGCCACAAACTACGTGACCAGAGGGAAACACGTTTCAAGAAACGCCTGAGAGAAAATTGTCACCCAATAATCACAAAAACTGATTGTAACATTCGTTTAAGTTTTTGAATTTGTTTTATCTCGCCAGCATGCTGCTAGGCTAAGTGGCTTCAATAGCTATTTTTTAATATGACATTATTGTACTTTTTTTAACTAACCTGTACTTAAGATAAATGGGGCCTCTGGTTTTTAAACGTAAGGCAAATCTATGGTCCACCCAGCCAGAACTTCATCAGGATATCTACTATTTAAAGTAACAATAAACGTACAATGGTATCTTGTCGTTATTCAATTATTAGTAAATTCTAAAAACAATATATTCGAACAGAATTATGGAAATAGAGTAGTGTTTTTAAATAATTGTTAATTTGTCCACAGTTAAAAGTTTAACAAATAAATATTTACATCACATCTGCTTTGTGTGTCAAAGGTTCAGTGATATTATATAATCTTGACTAGAGACCCCGTGCTGCTCTGCAGCATGAGTAAATATTGAAATTTGAAAGTGACGTAGTTGATGAGTCAAATCAAGTTAAAATATTATTGCAGTTTATACATATCTTCCCATGGATTGTATTTACGTAATTTGTTCCACTCCACATCAAGTTAACAGTTAAAATATCACGTACTTTCAAAATAATAAATAATACCCCGTCACAGCAAACCTGCATACTCAGAAAATTTCCAATGTATATGTCTCAATACTACATAAGGCCGCATACCAAGTTGCATACAAATATATTCATAAATAAGCGATATATAACATTTTAATTATTCTCCATAAGAATAACTTTGGGGGGTGAGTACGTAGGTTTGCTGAAACAAGGATCACAAACAATTGGTGTTTATGCAAATATAAAAGTAATTCAACTAAGTGAAGCCACATACCAGGTTTGAGCAATATTCATTCATAAATAAGTGATTTATGCAATTTTAATCATTCCCCATAAGAATAACATGGGGGCTGAGTACGCAGGTTTGCTGCTCCGGGAATAATCCTTAAAAAATTATGTTTTTGTGCAAATAACAATAGGCCACAACCAGATGAAGCTGTAAACCAAGTTTCGTTAGTATACTTTCATTAGTAAGTGAGATATAATTTTTTTCTTATTCTCCTTAAGAATAACATTGGACAACGTACTGTGTTTAGCACTTTCAATATCTCTGTAACAAATTGACGTAGAGAAATGATAAAAACACAAAATTGTGTGTTTTTAAAGCTGAATTCAATGGTGAAAACTAAAATTTGATTTCAATAAATATTACATGTAAAAACTTCGAAAACCCCATTTTTGGGGTACAACCCCCCCCCCCCCAAAATACCACTTCGGATCGGGCGATCTGTCTGGTTTTCAAACTTAAAGTCATAAATGCTGCTTTACACTTTGTACCAAATTTAATCAAAATCGGACCTTTTTACGAGAGTTATCGCACCCACGGACATATATATATATATATATATATATATATATATATATATAAATATAAAAGTAAGTATATAAAAGTCGATATATATATATATCGACTTATATATATATATATATATATATATATATATATATATATATTATATATATACAGTATCGAACGCATGATATTTTTGGGGTCTAGGGACCTCAAAACGAAAAGTTATCATGGTCCCGGGCCTAGGTCTTACCATGCCGACTACGGTAATAGCTTTATCCCTATAGGGGAAATTCTTTAAATCATAATAAGATAATTGTAAATTATATAAACTGTAAGGCATAATACAAAGCAAAATTATTGTTATAGAAACAGCTTTTAAATAAAAATTTGTTTTAAAATTAAAGAAAATAACTTCAGATTTATAATATGTTTATTTGCAAAATAAAAAGTAACAACGTTTTGTTTAATGGCAATTCTTTCAAAAGTTTCGTGAAAATTATGTGTAAAAAACTTTTGCCTTAAAACATTAACCAGGGTGTTTATAAATAAAGATAACGTTATCTTTAACCTTGAAGTCGTTAGTACTAATATTTTCTCCGCTAGAGTGCTGCAAAGGGTTTAAATGTAATGTAACAGCTGTTTTGTTTTATTACCAGTTTGTCTGCTTAAAACAGTTATGCGGAGGTATCATATGACCATCTTTATTTTTTAAGGAAAAGTACATAACATATTTTTGATATGTATAAACTTAGGTTAAGACTTATACCTAGGTCAGGCCTTCTTTCCCGGGCTGGTTGATTATGCATATATTTTCCCATCAATGTTGTGTCCTATAGTAAGAAGACACCAAAATTTCCTCATAGTGTCATTTGTAACCTCATCCCATTACACGATAAAAGATTAAGCCTTTAATAACAATCAATTATTGCTTTACCTTCACGACAGCTAATTGTAATGCGTCCTGCAGGGTTCTTGATTTGTTTTTAGTACAGCGCATAACAACATTGGCAAACTTGACAATGAGTAACAACAGAGGAAATAATCACACTGGGTATAACAAAACAAAACTTTTAAGAGTTACCTCGAACTAACCAATAACGTCACTACGTTCTCTTTTGGCTTTAACACTCGTTTCATGACGCCATGTCAAATAATCCTTAAGTTTGAGTCTACTATGCTAACTTTGGGAGTAACAATGATATCATAGTGCTAAAACCACCACTTGAGTACACTAAAAACTGGAAAACTAAATTCAAAATTCAAAACGAACTTAGACTGAACCACATACAATTCTTACGTCAAGTTTAAAATCAATATCTCAACTGATTCCTGAGGTATACAACGCAAATTAAAAAAGAACAAACAAACAGATGCGGAGGATTTTTCTAGAAAATCTGTAGGTTTATGTCACTTTCCGGGGAGAATTTGCCGATTAGAAACAGAGGCTCATTACGAAACGATTAGGAATTCGATGATCATGCGTGAGTTTTTTGATAGCTCTAAACGTAAAGTTCTAATGGGTCAACGCTTTTTGAAAGGGCCCTAAGTTAACACCAAAACCTCAAAAAATAAAAATTTCCCATACAAACACAAATAGCTTGCCTATTTCTCTTATCTAGCAGCTTTTTCTCAATCTATTATCGTGAAATAATAACTGGATTTCATGTATATTATTGAATGCATAAACGCCCATAAATAAAGCAGCTATTTTCCCAATTTATCTTATTCATACAAAAATAACTGGATTACATGTAAATTGTGAAATATATAAATACCTGTAGAAAGGAGAAAAATAAAGGAGTTGTATTTTCGCTGCATTATCTTTTGGCAAACCAAATTAACTCTCTTAATGAACATATGTTTTTAAGTAGTCATCTGATATAAACAAACTTCCCCCATAAGATAATGGGAACTTTAGGAGCCACTGCAGCGAAGCCCATTGACGATATGTTGGTTTGGATGGGTGATGACATATTTAGACATAATTAGGCAAAAATTATATTATGATAGGTATCATTTAACAAAATAATCATGAAAATCGTCCCTGTAGAACGGTCTGACGGACTTGCCAAAGTTTTGGCAATTGTTTTTAATATATATGTGATGATTAGATCTTGACTAGTGTCCAAACAAAAACACATTACTACTACTAAAACTTTCCAACCAAGTCTGTCTAACATGGAGGATCCTTGAGAACACAAGGCGGCGTCACGCACTTGTGTTATTCTTCGACCTCCAAGTCAATCTTGTGCTAATCACACCTTTATTTTCCCCACGTGTTTCCATTCCCGTGAAACCCCACACCGGATAATTACACCTAAGCAGTAGTTCTCCGAACTCACGACCAATTAAACCACGAATTGTTAGATGTTAAAACCCTTTTCGTAATTTTGTACAAAAATGTCTATTATTTACATGCAAACCTTTATACAGTTATAGGGATTATAATACTACGAGAGTAACATTTCCTCTTTGAATTAGGATGTCACCATGGTCGGTCTAATCTTATATGCAAGGTCACATGAGCATATCAATAATTACTTTTACTGTAGTTTTATTAAATTTTTAATTTTTATATTTTTATTGATCCATTACGCACACACTACTGGACATATTTAAGTTTAAATTGGGCTTAACCCAAAATGTTCATACGTAAGGGCTTTTTCGAAGATTTTTAGTTTTATGGATATTTCCTTTTATTATTCGTTTTACTTTTAATATTTTAAAAGGAGTATATTAATGCAGCACCAGTTTCATGTCACAACTGCCGAATAAAGCTAGATAATCTGGATTATACAGGTTAAATGTACCTGCTTAACCAAAATGATTGTATCAATTTGTATATAACATGTTAAAATAGAGTATACTAGCTGATTACCTGTGCTTCGCACAAAGAATTCAGGAAAGAACAGCTGATTAAAATTCCTACTGCAACTACTTCTGTTTCTGATCCATTAAACATATTGCCCATAAGAATAACATGGAAACTTTAAATTCTAATGAGGCGAAGCACATTAAACTGAGGGAGACCAAAATTATTCAATAACTTTTTCAGAGAAATCCCTTTAATTTGACACCTCAATCATCAAAATCGGTTCATAAATAAAAAGAGTTTTGCTGTACACAAGAAATTCCTTAGGGAATTAGTATAATAGATGATTTAATTACTACAGTCAGGAGCGTCAAATTAGGCGGGTGAGGGATTTTGCATTGTTGCCATATGTGGTTATGGCATAATATGTCTAGGTCGAAAATCGTGGGTTTTAGGGCACGACTGGCAACGCTGAGAGACCCATGATCTTGCGTCTGTAATTTGGCCATGCATATGTTTAAATTGATAAAGTAATATGTTTTTGTCTTTGTTTAAATTTTTGTTTTGAGAATAAATAAATATTGAAGTTTATAACTGCGATAATTATTTTAAATAGTTTCAAAGTATATAATTATTATAACTTACTACAACTCTAATATTGTTCTAGTAAATGTTTTATATTCAATCCTTAATATGTGATTCTCTGATTATTTGTTCCTTGTTTGTGTGTAACATTTGTAAATTATACTGTTGGGTTCTACATGGAGTCTGACCAAATTAAGTCCGGGCAATCGTGTGAACAGTTTCAAGTGGCTCATAAAACGCCAGTTAAAAGACGACGGTAGCTGGGATTATAAATAATGATTTAAATTATCAAACAACAAGTGTTATTGCCAACGTTTTAACATTTGTATATAATAAATAATATAACACATATACAATAGGTCTATATAATATAAAATATATATAAATTTGTCATAATACTTTGGGTTTACAGCCATCCATGCACGGTCGAACATTGCCGGACGCCGACGATTCCTTTGACCTTCGCCAGAAAACCGACACAAATGGTTTGCGTAAGGGCAAAAATTCACCATATACGGGGTAACATTCGTGTGATTATTCGCGTAGGATAAATGCTCACCCGTGTATATGGCGGCATGGCGGGCTTTACACAAAGCAGGTGGGTTTCGCGAGATTGATGTGGAAAACTATTTGACTAAAGCATCTGCCGAGGTGTTCAAATTTAAATAAAATCAATAAATCAATTGCTTATTTATAACCTCCGATAGAAAATTAGATTATGGTACTTTAGGATAGATAATTTTTATCAAACTTAAAACACAATAACACAACCACAGAATACAGAAGCATTAAAGTGCAAATGTATTAATTCCTGGCCCGGCATCAGAAGCGGAGTCACACGACGTGATTGCCGTGGTGTACCATTGGGTGTACCCTACGCAATCTGATGGTTTCCTTGGGTACTAGATAAATATGTTAAAAATACAGAATCATTGATACGAAATTACAGTTGTAGTTTTATAAAACAAGCCAGCTGAGAAAGAAAAACCACTAAGGGTTCTGTGAACATGTGTTTCTGAGAAATCCCCCAAATGTTAGCTTGCACAAACTGACAACATTGCAAAATCCCCACCCCGCCTAATTTGACGCCCCTGACTTTAAACCAGATTTTGGTTATATTCTCCTTGCAGATAATCTAGTTCACTTTTATTTAATCCACCTAAAGGGTATTTGGAAAACTGCATAAAGTGTTCCTTTTTTTAAGTAAATTTACGTAGTACGTACTTAATATCTTTAACATCGCTTTAAGACGCCGACGCAACCTAGGCGTATTTTAGGGCGAATATGAATTAATGATAAGTGTAGAATGAGTGAGATGCCTTGTGTAGCCTTGTTACTGACTAAGACCAACAGATTCTTTAGCTCATTAATTAATAGCCCAATGACCAATGGCAGCTGGATCCAGTATAGAACCTTCACAAAATGGTCTCAGGATTTTGCTCAGAATCGAACCGTTGAATTAAATGTATACTCAATGATTTTGCTTTTCGGGATTGTTGTGTAAATCCTGATTTATAGTTGTCGTCAAGAAGTTGTATTGATAATACTGGATACAACACTGATGAACAAAATTGCGAGTGGTTCTTTGTCAAATGTTGGTGAGGCAAAGAACTTCTCGCTGAAATCGAAAAGTCATTCAAGTGAATGAAACAAATACCTATTTATGATTTGGAAATTAACTTGTACTTTTTTATTTGCTCATAATTTATCATATTTCACGGCAAGAGTAGATACAGAAATCAAACGATAAAATTAATTTGTTCCACTTTTATTACTTTTTGTTCCAGTGTTTTGCATGAGTAGATTCACTTAGAGGAATAAAAAACCAATCAGGATAGTTCAAAGAACGAGATGTTTGCCTTACCAGTGTTCCTAACAAAATCAACGGCTCGCTTTTTCGACAAAAATCGTTAAAACAGTGTTTCCTCCAGTATTACTAATTACAACCTCCTAGGTTGTGGTCCATCCGTATTTAACTGATGGAGGGGATCAGCTGGCCTTACACACCTTGTAGCCGGCGGATTAATATTCAGCGTCAATCAGTTTTTGCCACATTTGCCATGTTTGCCGCAGCGCGACCGTGTGCCACATTGCCAAGGCTGCAACACCAGTTTACTCGGACTTCCTTGTAAACCTCTGTGGACAACAGGATACACCAACAAGAAATAGAGTAATCTAAACGTGTGACCTTGAGAGGCTTGTTGGGCTTTGCCTACTTAGCCGACCCCTGAATTACAAGAACCTCCTATACTCCACAAAACAATTGAAAGCATAAAGGCAGTCCGATCCTACGTTGTTGGAATATTTACTCAGCACCTTGCGAGTACTTACGTTCAAGTACATTACCAAAGCATGTTTCACTCACCAAAGTGTGAACAAAAGTGTTTCCGACGATATTAGCATTTACTGTTTGATTTGAAACTTTGAAATTTACACACTTTGAAAACAAACAACGGTTATTGTTTCATTGGCGTAAAAAGGGTAAAACTTGGACTAGTTTCATAGAGGCAGTTAAAATCTATATTAATTTATTAGAGGTTTGCCAAAAATTCTGATTATTAGTTTTGTTATTAATCTTAAAAAGGTCTGCAATATCGGCATGATAGTTACCTACATACTTCCAATGACATGAAATTTCGGTAGAAATTTCAGATAGAAAAGCAGTCAAAACCACTACAGATCGTCCACCTGTTTGATTGGATCTAAGTTGGTATCTGAAAATTAATCGCCCAACCTTAAGGCTTTGAAGAAAGAATTATGTAGTTTATATATTACGTAATTCAAACGTATCTATATACTCAAGCATACCAACGCTTTATGGTTTAAACTGGCACAGTAAAAAGTGTACTAGAGCTGTATTTAATTTTAAACACAATTAAAAACTGTAAATTTCATATTTTCTGCATTTTTTACATAATTGGTCCAGTGGTACCACTTTTTTTTATTTCTGGTCTTAAAAATTGTGATAGCTTTCAAGTTATTTAATATCATCGATTCAGGACTATCAATTTCCATCGTATAGGCATAACATAAAGGTATTTATACTTAAAAGCAACATGGGCGTTATTATCACTGTGCTATTGTAACCATGCACATTGTGTTCTAGTTGGTTGTAATTGCATTGTGAGGCACACAGAATAGGGGCTTACCCGGATGAAAACACGAAAGTTTAAACAATTTGTATTCCATTTCTCGCTTATCGTTTTGTAGCCTTTTTGGCACTGGCCTAAAACTTTAGGATTCCCTAAAAAAGTGCCCCAGAGTTGTATAACATGAAAAAAGTCAGGAAAATTCTTCTTTGTTTTCAATCAATGCCAATTAACATAAAATCTATGAACTGCGGCTTAATTCTCTATTATTTCTATGAGTAAAAGTTTTTGGGTCCCTTATATTATAAAAGTTATTTTAATTACTCTTAGGTCATGTTAGGGGACTCATTATGGAGGTTAACTTACCAGGAGCGCGATCCATTTGCCTTATAAAAAGTGTCTTTTACTTTTTTAAACAATTATAAACTTTTACTTTTACAGGTGTTATCTATACACATAAAATTTCACACATCTATGCACATCAAATTTTACGTAAGTGATCCATCGACCGGTTTTAGTTTATGATCAATTGTCATGTTTCAATAATTCTGATGAATGCTATTTTCGTTGCATACTACCATGTCCTTGCATAGCTAGCTCATGTCATGAAAAGGGTAAATCATGAGTTTCAAACAAGCTGATCTAATTTAAAATGAATAAATTAATTTTTACTTCATTTTTATTTACTAACCATATAATTTAACGCGAGTTGTTGTACACGGTGGGCACTTTCTAGTCTCTGTACCAATAAGCAGCTGTCTTCGTTACTGTCGAAACTCACGAGGAGCCTTGGCCGAACAGTGTAATGTGGCCATCAGTATTCCTCGGATAGGCTGATGCCCCACCGTGCGTGCGGTGTCGCTTATACATCATGAGCGGCAAATTCAATTCCACTATCTCAATTAACCTGAAGAGTTTGTTTTACATTCTACCTTTTATTTCTGAGTTTTTTGATGTATTTTGTGCATCATATATTTTCCGAATTTTGCTTTCCATACACAACAAAATAATAAAGTCAAATTTCAGTCATGCTAATGCAACAAATCATGCTAATGCTCATTTCAGTCATTTCAAAATTGCTAATGCAACAAATAAATATATAAAAAGCTCCTTAAACCGTATATTAATCTACACGTATGAAAATTTGCATTTTGCATACATAATTCAAAAATATCAATCACATTCATACATTTGTAGTATTTAGTCAACCAAAACATGAATACACATTCGATAAGTATTACGTTGTTACTGGCCCACTACCAATAAATAACATTCGAGGTCAATTCGAGGTATTATGGATATTGATGATATGTAAATAACAACCCCACTATTAAACGTTGAATGTTCGATTTTCGTTACTTATTTTTTTAAGCGCGACGCAAATGTCCGACCAATCAAGTTCATCGGAGCTAGTCAGGTTTGTAAAGTCAATATTTCAACAATCAGTCCGGTGTTGGCAACACTGATTACTCCACTCAAGAGGCAGTTATTATGCACGGTTGTGCCACTCAACCAGATGATTATGTCGTACAGATGATTGTCACCCGACAGGTTAATATCTGGGACCCTACGATGATTGTCAAGTGTCATTCTAACGTCATCGCCACCAATGGCTTTCACTTTCATAACCTCACCTCACTTTTCACTTTCGTTGGTTCAATCGTTGGCTTTGCTAATCTGTGACTCGAATTTGTCATTTCTTAGCTTTTCAAGATTTTGTTAGTCAGGCAAGATTTGTAAAGTGTTTCTAAAGTGTCAGTGCCTTAAACTTGATAGACAGCGTAACCGTTACGGGGACCATTGAATAACCCGTACATCTGACGTTTACATTCTTGAATTGATGGTCACGATAAGAACCCTTTGAAACCCTGATGAAAATATCAGTTTATGATACCTTTCGTAAGGTCGTAAATAAGAAAAATTGCTGAACTAAATCACATTTTGAAGTATTACAAGCTGTTTAGGTGAACGAGCGAACTGGTTGCACCTAAAGAGTTTAAATAAAGTAAGTTATTTTATAACTATTGGACAGTGAATACCACCAAGATATTTGTATATGAATTTATTTAATGAAAGGAATTTTCGGGTTATTTTTAATTTCATATAATAGTGATAAGAAAAATGTTACTGCAAGGGTTTCGGTGAAACCACTCATTTCACTCATTCTCCCAGAGTTTCAGACTAAAGTCTGAATGAATAGGAAAGAATGAATTAATAATAGCGATATTTAACATTCTACTAATGCAGGTATTCCATAATCGTATGATATTCCCAACGTATAAATTAGCAATTAAAAGATGATATTTCTTATAATATCACGGTGAAACTCAGCATCCCTTTACTTAAGGTCAAACCCAGTGAGTATCCGATTAGTGGACTGCTGCAACCCAAACATGAGTTAAGGGTTTTGACACCTTACTATTGAATGAGGAATAGTCTTAACTCAGTGTTTTTAAGTATAATGGCGCAATCTTATTAACATAAATATTTCATTTCTTGGCTGTTAATATATTATAAGCTTACGTTTACTGATGTATGTAATATTGTGTTTATATTATATGATATTTTTACATCAATGAATTCTTTGCTTTCGTGTATGGTATATTTTATTACCATTACTGTACAGTTTTACTACCTAGTTTAACTATGAGCTTTTGGTACCTTTTAAAGGGGCAACGTAGTAGTCTGAGGATATTATTTTAAGTTTCAATTTGGTTCTTAATATAATGCAGATTAAAATATTCACATTTGTTTGGAATACCGTCCCCTTTAAAACGTAAACTGAGTTTTAGCGAATTTCTCCTATAGGGAAGAAGCTATTACCGTAGGTCTCATGGTAAGACTTAAGCCCGAGACCATGATAACTTTTTCTTTTGAGGTCCCCAGATGCCAAAAACACTATTCGTTCAAATTTATATATATATATATGTGTCCGTTAACACGATAACTTGAGTAAAAACCGTCCGATTTTGATGAAATTTGGCTCAAATGTGTAAAATGACATTCATGACTTTAGGTTCGAAAACCAGAAAAATCGGACCATGAGAAGGGGGGTTTATGGGTGTTTTAAATTTTCCAAAAATCAGTTTTTTGCATTTTTCACCCTAAGATTTGATAAAAACTTAATTTTGGTTTTGACCATGTTGTAGAGCTTAAAAAAACAAATAATATGGTATTTTGAATCATTAAGCTAGGTTATATGGTTGCGGAGAAAATCCAAAAAACGTGTTCATAAAATCTCCCATGTTAATATTATGGGTAAATGGGTTTTAGCTTTTCCCCAATTAATTTTACGATAAACTTCACATTTGCTTATACCAATCAGTTTAGTTCTACAAATCAATCATTTTGGTGTTTAAATTGTGATTCTACGTCCAACCGTTGCCGAGATATTCAAAGTGCTAAACACAGTACGTTGTCCAATGTTATCCTTATGGAGGATAAATAAAATTTTATATCTCGATTATTTATGAATGTATGTTGATGAAATTTGGTATGTGGCTTCAGGTAGTACTGGTATATTGATATTTGTACAACAAATTAATTTTTCGTTGATTATTCCCGTAGCAGCAAACCTGCGTACTCAGCCCCCATGTTATTCTTATGGAGAATAAGTAAAATGTAATGACTCCCTTAATTATGAACATAAATTAATAAAACTTGGTATGTAGCTTCACTTGGTTGAGTTATACTAATAATTATATAAAAACCCTTTTTTTGTTCCTCGTTGCAGCAAACCTGCTTTCTCAACTCCATGTTATTCTTATAGAGAATAACTAGAATGTTATAAAGCTCTTATTTATGATTGAATATTGATGGAACTTGGTATGTGGCTTCTCCTAGTTAAATTCTATTTATATTTGCATAAAAACCAATTGTTTGTGTTCCTTGTTTCAGCAAACCTACGTACTCATTACCAATGTTATTCTTATGGAGAATAATTAAAATCGCTTATATGTGAATATATTTTTATGAAACTTGGTATGCGGCTTTATGTGGTATTAAGACATATATTATGCATTGGAAATTCGCTGAGTACGCAGGTTTGCTGCGACGGGGGTATTTATAGTCTTATATTATTTCATACTGAAGTTGGTAAACCTTTATCCTCTATTGGAGGTGTTAAAGTTAAATGTATATTTGCAATATAATTACACATATTTCAATTACACATAAAGTTACTAATTAAGCATTACACATTTACGTAGTAATAGCAATAAATGTTGTTAAAATGTATGATGATAACTAAAACGACGTAATTTGAGAGCATATTAGATCCCACTCTTTTAATTTGAATTTCTAACTACAAATAATCCTTAAAAATACACGGCATACTTATTAATATTCGGCATACTTTTTAAATACTTTACTAGAAATATGGTCTCTCGCCCGCCAAATGAGCGAAGGGAGGTTGCGATGTTCACATAAGTAAATAATACGTCATATAAAAATACGCCTTTACTGTTTTTAAAACATGTGTTTGTTAAAATATAACGTAAACTAAATCATGAACGTCTATGAACTTAACAAAATTCACTTGATTCTCTAATATGTTTTCAGTGATAAGTGTAATTTTTACTAATCACTTTCATCAGAGAGGTACATCGGAATTTAAATTTGTATCGTTTAAAATCTTCCCACTATTAGTCCCTTACAACCGTGCAAATTTTTGAGTAGGTGTGTTCACCCGTTATTGCGTTATGCGATATCAAAGTTAGTATAATTCACGTTTCGGTGAAGTCTGCTGAATAATATTAAAAATCAACAAATGAAGATCATGTAATAAAATAAGAAACCCACAGATTCATTCAAAAAATGTTCAAGCCTAAAATGTTCAAGCCTTTCATAACACATTAGAACTGTACATCTGCTGTGTAGTTTTCCTGCTACTCCATACAGGAAACCATAATCACTGGAACCGGTTACTGAACTGATGCAGCAACAGAACAACATTGTGTAACAGTAATAGAGCTGTAATAATAATCACTATTAATATCGCTTAGTGAATTTTTGAATCTTGGTGGACTACTTTTTGTCCACCCTGCCTGTAGATTATAACTTGCTCGAGCCTGTTTTAACACGTGTAAAAGTGGCACAACTTCCTAACGTTACTTACAACTTTTTTAACACGTCGTACTCAATTATTGTATAAGTTGTTCTTTTTCTGTTTAAAACTAACATACTTTTAAATTTACTAAGACAAGAGTTCAGTATATATATAAGATGCCTACCTACCTTTGCGTATTTCTTTAAGGCTAACATGGACTTACAACAGCCGCATGGTGTTGGTTGTGGGCTTGAATGATGAGTAACGGATAATTCTTTATTCTTACTGACTAAGGCGACTTTAATCAGCCAGGATCATTAATCACTCTCCCAATGACCAATAACAATCAAGGGATGATGCAATTAGATCACGCAGAATCCTTACTAAAAACCACTGCTCCAGATTTATATCTTATCTTATTGGTGTTTTTGGCGTTTACTCTGTTACCCAGTTAGCAATTTAAACATTTTAAAAGGGTTTAAAAGTTTTTTAACTACAATGTTTAAGATTTAGTTAACATTGTGAATTAAAATGGAAAACCTTACAAAAAGGTTAGTGACAAGGCAAGGTTACGAAAAAGGTTACTTGATCGGAGACAAGTTACATAGGGTTTTCATTGGGGTTAGCTTGCCACTGTAAACCTTGTGAAAACCTTGATTAGAGGGGTTTCTGTTGTTGCTTTCCTAATTTTGCATAAGGTTTTAACGGAAACTCCTTTTTACGAAAATTGTTTGAAAATGGTGGTGTAAACCTTTCACACCCTTTCGTGCTAACTGGGTGATATCTCTCATAGTTTATCTCGTATGAAAGCACATTGCAGATGCAAGCTGATTCAATAAGGCACTGGCATCTCACGTAAAACATCACCTCCAAGTAACAGGATTACTAAGCCACCTCTATATCAAAATTTATCGATCTTTATATTTAATTAAATTGGATTTTAATCCCGTCATATGCTTCATGTATTTCAGTATATACCCATTTTGCTGTTCGTTGCATTTAAATTAGGCTAAATTTTATCTTACAAAAAATTACATTTGCTTTATTTTATTCTATGTCCTTTAGCCCATCTTTTTCGTAATCTTTGTTGCGAAAGTAATATATTCAATAGATCAAATATATTAATACGACTAAGAAGCTGCAATGCAATTGTAAATTCAAAAGTATTCTTCAAAAGTAATATGAACTATACATAACTATTGTTTATACTTTGTAAACATATTCTTCTATACAGTATGATTTACATTATAAATTCAAATAAAACAATAAACTTAGACTTATAAATAGAATTCAAGTAGTCGTTTTTTTAAATAAAATTTAAATGGACAAAACCAATTTCAAATGATGTTAGAGTTGGTGAATGAACCCAAAACTAAGAGCTTTTAACCTTCTACTCGACAGTGAACTGAAGTTTCCCAATTTGGTATTCATATTGCAAAACGTGCGTTCGTTCCCGTATACTCAGTGGCTTATTATTATAACAGCCCTGCCAACGACCTTATCACGGCGCGGGCGGTCAGATCACTGATAAGACTACAGTGCGTGACCTCAAGGCCGCTGGAGCTGGAGCCTCCAGTTACCCAAGACTCCGGAGGATGCTCTCTGGGTTACTCAACCCGGGGGTTCCTCTCCCACCCCCTCCTCCCGTCTGACGCAACATATGTTAATGCGACCACAAACGTTCCAAAATCTCGGCTCGCTCACATTGAACTAATTTATCAACTCAACAAATCCCACGGCTACTTTTTAGCCTTGTATTTTGTTGTAATTTTTCTGCCTGAAACACTGGGAGACTTCAATGGGTGGTTTCACTGAAAATGTTTGTGTAACCTTTTACTTATTACTATTATAGAAAATAACACAAAAATTATCCTTACATTTAATCAATTTATGTAAAAATATGTTAGTTACTGTATTCACTTTCCAATAACTTGCTTCATTCTAGCCCAATCAGTTCTCTCTTTCACTTGATGTCATGAATAAATGCTAATATTTTGAAATGTGTCTTAATTTTATTTCATTGATTATTGGTGGGTCAAAATATGAAAATTAAATTTGGTGAAGGATCAGTTTTTTTTTGCTTCTAAAAGGTTATTCTTTAGATCGTAGGTGATGTATTCTTAGATGCAAAAACCCAGTAAGAATCTCTAACAAACTTGCTCATAGTAAAACAGCAAATAAAACAATCACCCCCCAAGAGAAAAATAAGAGCATTGGAATAATCTTTCTTTTACTTTTACTGCCTGTACACAAGTGGGTTTCATTTAAGGGATCCAAAACTAACTTAAACTTCGAATTACTTCAGCACTCAAAATAATAGACGTTTTTATATGAGAATATAATAAATATTTCAGGCATTTCAAGATTTAAGTGATAGTAAACCGTTTCAACATTAAAATCCAACACTCAAAACTAACAAAACACTGATGTAAGTTTTTGAAGGTCTTTCGATAAAAAAAGACACAATTAAACTTTATTCAGTTTTGTTATGTATTGTATCCTCCTATAACTGTTTTATTAAGATACCTGCTTATAATCTTAATATTTATGCTTAATCTTTCTAATCCAATGTCATAACAGCTTCCATATGCCGTCAAAAGATATTTGAATTAATATTTATTTTTTTATGATTTTTTAATATAGATTTTTAGTCCGAACCCCTCATTACACAGTAGGTCCCTCAGTTGTCATTGGCCATTGTGCTATTAATTAAAGACTGTAGAAACAAAAACCGTTGATCTTTATTTAGTAACATAGGTGCATTAGGCATTCCCTCACACTTACCTACTCCTGTGACAAATTCATATCTCTGGAATGTGTATAAAGTTACAAGTAATACATTTACATCGCGATTTAAGTTTTCCTCTGAGGTTTATGTGAATTCCAGACTTAATTTAAACGTTATCAGTAAAGTACGTAAATACAAATCTATGGAAATAAATATTTCATAATACAACTTGTGGAAGTCAGGTACTGCAAAATTATTTTCCCCGTTATTATTTATTTAGATACAAAAATCAAGTAAATTATTTTGACATAAATGTTAAAACCCTTGACTTTTCAAAAGCTTGCACGACACGATATTGCGCAAATCAGGAATTGCATATTATTTTAATAATGACAGCAATAAAATGTTCAGTAACCCACAGAACCCCGTGATCTTCATTTCAACATGCTCATTGCGACTTGTAATTTGCGGCCTCTAGGTGTAATACCAATGACTGTCAGTTGCCATTGAGACTGTCAGAGGTAAAATGTCCCTCGAGGGGTCAAAGGTACGGGTGGGTAATGACTACTGTCATTCTGTAATAACCACAGTCATCTGGCACCGGCCAATGACTTTGCAACATTGGCTTGACTTTCCTATATTTATAGGCATACTTTAGGTCGAAATTGTTACGTGAAAATATGAAAACTTCGACATATTCACGGTACAGAAAAATGCGGCAGGGAATGTCCTGTGGGTTTAATTTTTTTTATAATTGTAGGCTAAACATAATGTTGAAGATTCGTTTAGGGAGTATGTCATATTTTCATTTCTAAAATGAGATCATGGGAACTAGGTGAGTTTATAAGTTCATCTGGATTTAGTTTAATAATAAAAACAGCTTGTGTCAAAATTCAGAAAATATCCAAAAATTCTTTAAGACTTGCCCTTTGGCCTTGAAGTTGTAATCTTCATCTCTTGCAGACGATGATTTTTTCGGGTACTTAATTATTTAAAATGTGATTATTTAACTTGATATAACTAGGTTTATCAGGCCTAGTATTATTTACTGTCGGAAAATTATCAACGGTATGTCCCAAGAGCTGAAAGTTCCGAGTAATTTTAAAACAAACATCCCTAAAATAGCGCAGATCTGCACGTCTGCCATTGAAAAGGATTAACAGTTGCTTCATCAAACACCGCAGGGTGTAGGTTGGTTTTGGTTTTCAATTAAGACATTTTTGATGATTAATATACCTCTCCCGATCAACAAGATGGCACCGAAGTGGCGGTCTGGGATTTCAACACCTAGTTATCCTTCTGGGTGTTGTGAGACCTTCACAGAACTTTCCACTCAAGCCACCTAGGTGGTAGAACTAACTGAGGCACAACCATCTTAAGAAATTCACTATCAAATCTGAACATATTAATTTCGTCTGCCATTCTGAAACATCGGAATGAAGCTGTTTGCTCAATGCATTCTACACCCAGAATTTCTGGTGGTAATCTAAAACAGGAAGTTTCACATTAATTAGTTAATTGAAAGAAGTATCTCGTACTTATATAATTTATTTGTCCATCCTACAACCACACGTTGAAGCTAATTACAGAAAACATGTACATAAGAGTTGGTTTAATTAAATAACTTTACTTAACTACAATCTTAGATCGATTGTAACGTCAAGAGTAGCCTGTAGAGCTCTTTTATTGTAACACAGGCACTCAATCTTTAAAGATCTAGCAAGCAAAAACATGAACTTCAAGAACAAACTCAGGAAAATTGGTTATTTATTAAAAGCTTTAATGCAAGCTTCCCTGGCAAAAGAAGATTAGTTGATCAACTACGCAATGTAACTTTTGCTCTCATTTATAACAATAATAATAAACATACACTGTAAAGTTAACCAAAGTTAACCAACCAAAGTGTTTTATGATGTACTCCTTATATCGGCTGTTGACTCCTCCTCGGTGGATTTCATTTGAAAAACTGGTTTATGTTGAAACCGTTACACATTATCAGTATAGAGGTAGCTAACTTGCAGTAAAACTAATTGTGATATCGTTGAAACGGGATATTAACTGTGTTCATATGACCACTATTAACCTCTTCATTCGTAATCTTGGATCGCAATTGTTTAAGAGCACCTCATTATCCCAATTTCAATTAATTTAGTTGTAGACATAATAATACGCCAATAAATTATCTTACACACTCAATCATTAATGCTAAAAACTTTATTAGTCAAAAACTCATTCTTAACCTACAAGTATATTTTTTTAATCACGAATTTACGTAATTTTTTTCTAGCAGTATAAGTTTGTTCGAGCTTGCCAGTATGCTTCACTGAGATTCGGAGTGTAACGGAGCGGTGAACAGTGTAGGATACAGTATAATAGGGTAGAGTGGTAGGAAGTCGCACACGCACTGGTCTGTGGGTGAAAACGAAAGTGAACCACAGTTGACGCAAGTTGTGGCCTGGTTCTGGACTTGCTGCCTTGACATTTGTGCCACCGTATCGCCCGGACCGGTGCTGGCGTCCACCACTGGCGGCCAGTGGTGCTGGCCAGTGGTGGCGTCAAGAACTGGTCGGTGAAACTAGTGACCACTACTGGTGGACATAAAAAAAACTAAAATTCAGGTCTGAGTGGAGCGTAAACCAGTCGACCGTGCTAATAAGCCTCCCCCTCGGGTCTACTGTGTGAGCTTGGGGTCGGTCGCACAGGTGGCGGCCTGGTCTGTAAGTCACACTTATGCTCTAATACCATTATGCAAACTTTTTTTATAATAAGAAAATATAAAAATAAATCACATAACGTTGTGAATCGGGATCGTCTGTTTATTGTGTTACCAAATTTGAAGTAGATCGGTAAATATTGAGTAATTAAATGACATAGTTTTGGATGTAATTAAAAACTATTAAAGGTGTCTTAATTAATACTACGTACATTAAACAAAATATTTGTATTTACGTATTCAGAGACAACAACTTAAATTAGTTTTTATGTAGACTCACATTTGTTATATTTACACGTACAAAGACCCTATTAAGCTTATTAGTACGGTCGTCTGGTTTCCGCTCCACTCAGACCTGAATTTTAGTAAAGTGCTGGTGTCAAGCAGTATTACTGACAACCAGTACTTGCGTCAAGCACTGGTGGGTGTAACTGGCGTCAAGAGGTCTACACGAGTTTTATCTAGTTCTTTTTTACTGGTCACTAAAACTGGTGATCACCACTAGAGACTGGTGATCGCCAGTGCAGTCTTCAAGCAGTATTACTGGCGTTCAGTGCTGGCAAGCAGTACATGCGTTTAGAACTGGTGGGTATAACTGGCGTTCATCACTGGTGCCCAGTGCCGGCCGGCGTCAAGCACTGGTGCATCATTTTCATGTAGTGGTGATCACTGCCGCCATCAAAATTTCCTTCCGCAGCTGGGGACTGGAAAACCCAGCCAACTATCACATTGGTTCTGGACCTCCCGAAAATAGCCCACTCTTCTGCAGAATGGACAATATTATAGGGCAATTTTGAAGTCTCGAAAGGAGGAGAGAAAACACCTATCATAATGGCCAAACCGTTCAGTTTGTCATTTCTACCGAGGTAATCAATTTTCCGTATTATTTTTACAGCAAACAATATATACTATAATTTAGTCTTTATGTTCTTTACGTACCACTAAATATTATGCAAACGAATTCTACCCAATTATTACTACAAAATAAATCTCACATCCCTGGGTCAGTACAGCCTCCTGATTTTATTTCCAGTGTGGTGGTTATTTTCAGAAATTGTATACATTAAATTTATAGTAAAATCTTTTTGAAGAACACTTTATAAAAATGTTAAGATCTGATCCCTCTTAAATATTTATTTAAGAGATGATTTTATAAATTGTGCATAAAAGATTCATATAACTAATAGGTTTTCCAATTCACTCGGTTTTTATATAGGTCAACTTAGCCATTACATGTTTTAAGATACGAGTTATGAGCTTCGTTGGTTACGAGGAAGCCAGATATTGGTTATACTAGTATTATGAAAGGTAAACTGACAAATTAACTCTTACCAGAGTCAACCAGCTTATCGGGAAATTATTTACACTCGGCGGTGATTGGTTGGTTGGCTATGTCGGTGCTCGTAGTAGGTCCCAGTGTATCCCGCGTCTAGTCTACACACGGTATCTTTTAGTGGGTTGATAGTTGACTAATAAAACTAATTAAATACTTCATCTCTCTCATTAATGTACTTACAATAACAATAACTATAGGCGTACTAATAAAACATTCATTTGACTGTCCTATATAGAAGTACTTGTACTTATCAGTTCTTTTATAGATTGAAAACGAGGTTTACACTTTGTAAGTGTTCGAGTTGTCACTGAATCCCAACAAGGAAATATCGTCTACATATAAACTGTGCTCATATGTTTCTGATTTATCTGCATTTAGATCATTTCGATAATTTATTAAATAATAGCAGTTTTACAAGTATTCAAGTTTCTAAATTTATATAGACTTTCACGAATTTTAAATCTGTACCAACATAAACATGACTAGAAAACGTTAATGTACTTAGAGATGAAAACGTCTATTCAAAGTCAGAAGTAAGAAACTAAATCTAATAAAAGGTTTTTATGCTTGATCCCAAATCCCAAACCAGATTTTGCAAACTTTACGGGATTCAAAAACGGTTTCCTTTTAAAGTTCGATAATTCATTATAAAGTAACTACTGTCTATAGGAAATACTCAGTCCTATATATTTACATTAGCAAAGTTTAGAATGATTAACTGTGTTGTTTCAAAATGACAAAACCAATTTAAGCAAAAAGCAATATCCATTTTAATTCTTTTTTGTAAGTCTGATTACATGTAAGCCCCATTAAAATTAACGTACACCATTCGCTAAGGTTGTTGTGTTAGTGTAGACTCCAACTGTGACACCGCGCTGCAGCGGTTAGGTTAGATTGGTTTATGATATATTTTGTTATTTATCGTAACCGACGTAACCGATCTAACCGCCACAGAGCGCCGTATAAGCTTATCTACACTAAGAAATAATTCTTTAAAAAAATTGATATCACTATAGTGCATAACTACCAACACTGCTGCTCCGGTAGGCAATATTAGTTATAAGTGTGTCGTAATAAAACGGTTTTTAGTTATATTTATGAAGTTGTAACGCTTTGAATGAATTCCCGCATTTATTATTTCTCTTATTCGTAATCAAAATATGAAATCGCACCAACATGTATTTTAGGAACATTCTCGACAAATTGCCACTTTCTCTACTGGAGCTCACCTTGACTTCCTTTAATAATTTATTTCATCAAGAAGTCATTCCCCCAACTTGCAAGAGTATGAGACCCTGATTGACGGTTTGTCCAACCTCGCGAGGTTTTTCTCTCTGAATAACTTTGCGGTTTGAGTCAACACCAAATTTTCCTGTAAACGTTTTCTCTCACTCTCATTATGTTATACTGTGCACGAATTAGATTGCAAGTGTGTTTATTTGTTATTTTACAAACATGGCGTTATTTAATAAGTTATCAGGGACATTTGGCATCACTAAATGAGAAAACAAAACCAAAAACAGTTTTATTCTCATAACCAACAATACGTTTAAAAAAGTAAAATATATTAGTGGTCTCAATTAAAAGTCTTACTTACAAAAGTCTAAATATTTTATGCCAAATTTTGTAGTAATAATAGAATAATATAGATGTCTAAGTTGCTGAGACCAGTTTAGTTCAGTAGTAAAACATGTCTCTCGCCTTTCCTTTATCTATAACTTAATTTTTCGTTAAAACGGTAGTTTTTTTTATGCCCAAATGAACAAGGAAAGAAATTGTATTTATTTACTTTCTTCTTCTTTGAATCGTTATATGCCTAGACTCTACACAAATAAGTTTTTTATTTTTGTCTCAGTTATGGTCTGAGACAAAAACGGCATTTTGGCCACGTACTTATTTTTCTAATCCATAGGTAACTGACCAATCCATGGTAACTGTAAAAGCTGCTCCTGTATTCCATTTGTATTATTTTACTTGTCCTTTAAACTAGAGTAGTCCTCAGTCTATTTAACTAATCGAACAGTAGTTTATTATTTGACAGTTAATCAATCTAACTGACTAATATTAGAGTCTCCACACAAGAATAGGAAACGACCTAATAGTTCCGAATCTATGTCTATTCATTTTCACACGCTTGCTATCATAACCTAGCGTCTATTAGCGAATTTCCCCTATAGGGAAGCAGCTATTACCGTAGGTCTCATGGTAAGACTTAAGCCCGAGACCATGATAACTTTTCATTTTGAGGCCCTCAGATGCCAAAAACACCATTCGTTCAAATGTTTATATATGTATATATATATTTTTGTTATATATATATATATATATATATATATATATATGTGCCTGTAAGCACGATAACTCTCGTAAAAAAGGTCCGACCTTAATTAAATTAGGTACAAATGTGTATAGTACCATTTATTTGAACGAGTTCAAAAACCAGACGAATCGCACTATCCAAAAGGGGGTTTTTGGGGATTTTCTACCCCAAAAATGGGGTTTTTGGGGTTTCCACATGTAATT
Source organism: Allygus modestus (assembly GCA_963675035.1). NCBI lineage: Eukaryota > Metazoa > Arthropoda > Insecta > Hemiptera > Cicadellidae > Allygus > Allygus modestus. Next base: position 156,799,557 of record OY776112.1, on the reverse strand, counting down.
TTTATTTAAATCAATTTTTAATTTTCACCATTGAATTCAGCATAAAAACAAACAATTTGGTATTTTGATCATTGCTCTACGTCAATTGGTTACTGAGATATTGAAAGTTCTAAACATAGTACGTTGTCTAATGTTATTCTTAAGGAGAATAAGAAAAATTGTATATCTCGCTTATTTATGAACATAAACTGACGAAATTTGGTATCTGGCTTCATCTGTTGTGGTTTATTGTTGTCTGCACAAAAAACAATTTTTCACCTTTGGTTCTCGAAGCAGCAAACCTAGGTACTCGGTCCCCATGTTATTCTTATGTAAAATAATTAAAATGTTATATATCGCTTTTTTATGAATGTGTATGGATGAAACTTGGTATGTGACTTCACTTAGTTGAGTTCTATTGATATTTGCATAAAACCCCATTATTTTGTGTTCCTTGTTGCAGCAAACCTGCGTACTCATCCCCAATGTTATTCTTATGGAGAATAATTCATATTTTAAATATCACTTGTAAATTACATCGGACAAACTTCTCGAAACTTCAAAGTTAGATTCAATGAACATCTACAAGCTTTTAAATCGAATAACAAAACAACGATGAAATCTAACTTTTCAGAACACTTGATAAAGTCGACACACAAATATACAGATCTAAAAGAACATCGAACAGTTTTAGAGTTTGAACGAGAAAGAGAGAAGCTATTTGTCAAAGAAGAAATGAATATTTACTTTAATTTTAAAAAAGACCCTACAAACATACTAAATACAGTTTTACCTTAACAATCAAACCCGATGTTTGATACAATTACAAAAAAAGAACAAGGACGTGTTAAAATCATGTATATAGTATTCAAAGAAAATAACAGAAGAATATAAAATATATTATGGATTATGACAAACAATTCATGCAATTTTAAATCACTTAATTTTTTAAAGCATGATTAATGTTTATTTTATTTTAAATGTGAGATTATATTTTTATAGACTTTGATAATGGCCTAAGCGCACGAAACCTGTCAGTCTGAAATAAAAATATTTTTATAAATATATATATATATATATATATATATATATATATATATATATATATGTGTGTGTGTGTGTGTGTGTGTGTGTGTGTGTGTGTGTGTGTGTGTGTGTGTGTGTGTGTGTGTGTGTGTGTGTGTGTGTGTGTGTATGTCAGTTTGTTCATAAATAAGCGAGATATACAATTTTTCTTTTTCTCCATAAGAATAACATGAAACCATGATAACTTTTCATTTTGAGGTCCCCAGATGCCAAAAACACCAATCGTTCAAATTTATATATAGATGTAATTTTGACTTTCAAAGGTTAAGTTTAATTCTTAATGCTTTAGTGCTATAATTAATATAATATATGAATTTGAACGATTGGTGTTTTTGGCATCTGGGGACCTCAAAATGAAAAGTTATCATGGTCTCATGTTATTCTTATGGAGGTAAAGAAAAAATTGTATATCTCGCTTATTTATGAACATAAGCTGACGAAATTTGGTATCTGGCTTCATTTGGTTGTGGTTTATTTTTGTCTGCACAAAAAAAATATTTTTCACCTTTGGTTCCCGTAGCAGCAAACCTAGGTACTCGGTCCCCATGTTATTCTTATGGAAAATAATTAAAATGTTATATATCGCTTTTTTATGAATGTATATGGATGAAACTTGGTATGTGACTTCACAAAGTTGAGTTCTATTGATATTTCCATAAAAACCCATTGTTTTGTGTGTGTATATATATATATATATATATAAAACAATTGGTTATATATATATTTATGACTTTATATGACTATACATGACTTTATATATATATATATATATATATATATATATATACAAATTTGAACGATTGGTGTTTTTGGCATCTGGGGACCTCAAAATGAAAATTTATCATGGTCTCTTGTTATTCTTATAGAGAAAAAGAAAAATTGTATATCTCGCTTATTCGGTCTTACCATGACACCTACGGTAATAGCTTCTTCCCTATAGAGGAAATTCGCTAAAACTACTGAAATCGCTAGGTATTGTTTGTTCTTTAAAATGGGCCATAAATCATTGGTTTCGGATAATCCGGTGGGGAGGAAGGACTTTGAAAGTTAACATTGGTCTTATGGAACAAGTGAGTAAACGCAGAGGACGAGAGCCCCGTCTAAACGGGATTATTTCGGAATTGACAAGTATATTCTTCCACGAAGCTCCCTGTATTCGTAGTAGTCATTCAGTCCAGTCAATCTCATATCATAGTCTTATCGCTCCGCCACATTCAAGCCGGTGTCAATGTGACACCTCTAGTTTGGTTGTAAAGCTCTCACCCTGCACGTCACTCACCCTCGTGCTGTTCCCAGATCTGGACATGCTGGCGAGGTGTCTGCTGGTGCTGGCCGCGGGGCTGGTCGCCGCTCAGCTCCTGAGTGCGTTACCCTTGGACCCCGTTAGTCTGGAAACTGACACTCTTCTCAAACAGGTATGTACCACGTCCTATAGTGGTTGAATTTGAGTTTAAGTGTTAGAGTTTGCAACTAAAATAGCTCTAAATAATTATGCAATCCCCTCCCCAAGGTAAATCAATGGCTTAAGATACGTCGTAATTTTACTGGAATAAAAGTGTCCGCATATAGTTACTTAATACAGTAAACAGTGTAAACAGTGATATATCATATTTAACATCTGGTTCTTTCATGAGGCTATTCTTTACTTCCCAACTATCGGCCTGTCAGTACTTCACAGATGGGATGTCCTTTCCATCTATACCACTTGAGCACCGAAGTTCAACCAGGACCCACAAAAACATTTTCTCAGTAAAGCTGGAATGAACCAGGATAATTCATCGTAATGTACGGCTAAAACATTGGCAATATCATTGACTATTAATCTTTCCCTATTGGCCAACTCTCACCATATATAAGGTATCCTTTGGGACTTGACACCAGTTTACAACGACAGAATACAGTTCACACGCACACGAACAATAAGACACAAAAGTGTGTCCCAAAGTTTCTGACGTTTCGCGGAAATTTGGTTCGGCGTCCTGACCGCAAGCGGGATGAACACTGGCGATCCCTTGATCAAGTGGGACGTCATTTCCATGCATTATATATATATATATATATATATATATATATATATATATGAAACTTTAAATTTTCTTAAACGGTACCTTCATTTGCATACGTATCAAAAAACTTCAACCAACATTATGCACAGCCTCAATATCAAAATTACAGTTCACAGTACATCTTTTTTCAAAAATCATTTACTTTATAATGGTGTTATTTTGTATAATAAACTTCCTCAACATTATAAAACAGAGATAAATTTCAAAAATTTAAGAAGATTGTGAAAATAATTCTGCAAGATAAATGATATTATAGAATTGGTGATTTCCTAGAAGAAAAAATAAAATAAAATTCAACTAACTAGAGCATACAATTTAGGCTAGAATTAATCGTTAAAATTTATTTGTGAAGCCTATGAAAAACTACTGTATTGTTTATGGCAAATAAATTATTATTATTATTATTTCGTGGTCCCGCGAGATGTCGGGAGTCTAACTTTGGGACACACTTTTGTGTTTTACAGTTTGTGTGCGTATGAACTGTCTTCTGTATTTTATAAAGTGATGACAAGTCCCAAAGGATATCTTATTTAAAATGAGTATTGCCCAATATGGAAAGATTAATAAACAATTCACCTCGCCAAAATCAACATGTTGTTCAAGAATAGAATATCATTGAAAGCTATTGGTCAATATCCGAGCGTGTAACATATATATATTTATTTATAAATATATATATATCTATGACATTTTACTTTTATTTAAATTTTTATTATTATGTTTTAGTTTTAATTTTCAGTTTCTAAGTATTTTCTTCTTGAAGAAGGGGGTATAAACTCCTCCGAAATATAGAAGGAAAACTTACATGTGTTGTTTTTAATTTACCCTTTTAAAAGTGTATATATATATATATATATATATATATATATATATATATATTACCTCTTCCAGACTTGCAGCCATAAAATGCCAGTATTTAAACAGTATGGCAGGTTTTCTGTTTGAAATCAGTTAATGAACTGCACACGAACAAAGGAAGTAGATTTAAATGAGACACCCTGCGTTAAGTGTTCACTTACAGGTTCTGAGAGGGGACTTGGGACATATAGCTGTGGAGATATCAACGACGGGTCGAACTGATGCCATCTACTCGTATAACTTATAACTATCATATTTGATTTATATTTTATTTAAACTAATTGGTACCTAACCTCATTCCAATCACCCATACTGTGTTAAAATTTTTGAAAGCCTGGAAACATGTTAGTCATTCTATACCATTTTTTTTCGTTTACGTTTAGGTAAACCAGAGTAAATATATGTGTAATACCTCCATTATACATGTAGGTTCTAGATTTATTACAATAACTAACAGGGTTCTTAGATAAGGGTTTCTACACAGGATAAAGCAACACAGATTAGCGATGTAAAAGAACACAGACTTTACTGCACAGAAAATGTTAGAATGAAAATAAAAAATATAACTCTTGAGGGGGTAGCTTACTTTTCAAGATATGGTAAATAATATCAATTAGTTAAAAGATAACTCGTTCATAGAGAAATCCCAAAGTCAGGGAAATTTGTTTCCGTATTTAAGGTATTGAATTATTCATATTGTGTCAAAAATGTGTTGAGGAATTCGTCAGTCATATTCTTTGTTTGTATTTGCTCAACAAAGAGAAAGAACCTCCACCTTGAGGCGAAGTTAGAACTTGTCAATGACACCACAAAATTTGAAAGGAGAAAACCCCTGAGGTATTGTTCATTTTTTTTCAGAAAGACAAACATAAATGCTTAGTAAAAATTTACATAATTATTTACTAGTTGATAGGACATAGATATTATTTTACAAATAAATTTTGACCAAACGATATGAGTAATTGTTTGTCCAAATATTTCGTGGAAAACATAGGAAAATAGTACTAGCCCTAAATTGTAAAAGCTCAATTATTATTGCTTTTTGTTTGGGTAAAAGTTTATTGTGAAGGTGGGTTTAAAATAGTGTTAAGCCAAAGATTATGTCAAACATCAAATGCCTGTTTAAATCCTTATACATAGCAATATAAATTATTGATTATACACTATAATAATGGTTTAGTTAAATTTATTTCTCAGGTTCAAATAGGCTACCTACCATCTTGGTGTTCAGTACGGCTTTATCACGGCGTTCCCGAAATTCCAGCAATGTTCTCTTTAACAAATTTAAACTGTTGGAGGAAACTAAACTTGTTAAAAGTAAAATAAATGTAAAATGGGTTCTTTATTATTAATCTATTAAAGTCGTGAATTCTTCTCTTACTATGGTCACATTTCAAACCAAGCCAAGCTCGAACTTTTCCTGTGTCATAATATTTTAATACAATAGTCTGTTTTTCAGTAGCAGTTGTTTTCTTCCTAAATACACTGAAGCCAACAACTGAGGTAAGTTTATTACTGACAACCGGCGTTGGTGTTCATGCTGTAGCTTTACAGTTGCATGAATTCTGTACCTGTTACGAGTGTTATTATCATTATTTTAAATCATACTTATACATCGACCAAAAAGACAATGTATGTTTAAGATGTGTTTATTACATAATAACCCGGTTTGAAAGATTTCTTCAACTATCCAAGTCTTATCATGGCATTTTCCTTAAAGCATTTCCCTGCCTATAATAGAGTATTTTACTTTCTGATTGAGGTACAAACTCTGACGTTTTTCAACACCACGTCAACTATCAATCACTCCAGTCCCAGGCGGTCTGGGGTGAGACTGACAGGTAGACGGTAGACGGGCAGGTATCAAGTGCGTGGTCTCACCTTGAACTATCTTTCTTTCATTCAAAACAAAGGCTATCTCCATCTCTGTCTCTCTTTCGACAGCCTCACAACACTTTCTCTTGGTCTTGAGCACATTCTAAACCCAACACTCGATATCTGCAAGTGTCACCAAGTTGGCGTTCACTCAACACAATATGATTCTTATATTAAAAACCCTGTGTTTTTTTTATTTGATTATAAAGTTTTCGAAACTTGCTTGGCGTTCTTTTCCTCGACATAGGTCATCAATTGAATTGATTGAGCTAAATTATATGTCGAACAAATTTTAAGGGGCATTGATACATGTGTTGCTGGGCTATTTATTAAAGCGTTTTATTATAAACATTACAAATGCTGTTCACAACAAAATTTACATCTTTGTTAGGTTTGAGTCCGTTTTTATTTATTTCACTTGAAACCTCAACGGTTCTTTTACATAAGATTCAATTCGTAAATTAACTCTTTTATGACCTTGTGATCTAACTATGAAACACAAGGTAAAATATATTAAACACAATGTTTTACTAGTTTCATTTTCAAAAACAACTCCTTTAAACAGCAAATGCTAACAAAACTGTTCAATGAACCCCCGTAAGTAGCATGCCTAATGCAATTAGGTGATGCTGCGCGGGTGGAGAGAGCCGTGGCGATAGTGATAGTGATGGTGATGGTGGTATTGCGCTCTATTGGTCGCATCATTCACCACGACCATCATCAGCACGAACACTCGGCACTCTCCCGTCACGAGCCGATGATGGTGCTTTCATCAGCAGCTCAGAACCTGGGCATTCTTGATATTAACGCTGTTGCATTCACACGCCTCGTTAAGAGCAGTCGTGGGGACTATCACGGATTATAGCTAAGAGTAGCTTTTTCAGTGCCCTTCATAACAGGTTTTTTTATTAATTGTTTTCCAACAAAATAACCATTTAAGTGGTCCGTAACCCCCTGCTGGAGTCTCGCACGATTTGTGTCTATAGTCTAAGACGATTTATTCTTTGGACGATAACAGAGATTTTTACGCCAACAGAAACAATGCCGCAAATATTTAAATGCTATATTACCTAGTTCTCAACCTGTTTTACCCTTCAAGTTCTAATCTTCGCTAAAATATATACTACGGGATTTAATGAATATCCGAAGATCAAATATGTTTTGTTAAGCTCAAGCTAGAAGACTCATTTTAAATTTGGTCACACAATCTACTCAGAGATGTTTAATATTTCATTTGGCAAAGATTAGTATGTCAATATTTTTAAAATAAAAAACTGTTTAAAGTGTTCTAACTACGTTGCTGTTGGAAATAGCTCATTGTAGGTTATGATACCTCCAAATAGAGAGCCCCACTACAACCATAGCACCGCTACCGCTGCCATAGCGCACAAGTGCCTGGGGCCGGGCCGCTACAGCCGCCATAGCGCACGCGTGCCGGAGGCCGGGCCTGTACAGCCGCCATAGCGCACGTGTGCCTGAGGCCGGGCCGCTACAGCCGCCATAGCGCACGCGTACCGGAGGCCGGGCCGCTACAGCCGCCATAGCGCACGCGTTCCGGAGGCCAGGCCTGTACAGCCGCCATAGCGCACGTGTGCCTGAGGCCGGGCCGCTACAGCCGCCATTGCGCACGAGTGCCTGGGGCCGGGCCGCTACAGCCGCCATAGCGCACGCGTGCCGGAGGCCGGGCCTGTACAGCCGCCATAGCGCACGTGTGCTGAGGCCGGGCCGCTACAGCCGCCATAGCGCACGCGTGCCTGGGGCCGGGCCGCTATAGCCGCCATAGCGCACGAGTGCCAGAGGCCGGGCCTGTACGGCCGCCATAGCGCACGTGTGCCTGAGGCCGGGCCGCTACAGCCGCCAAAGCGCACGAGTGCCTGGGGCAGGGCCGCTACAGCCGCCATAGCGCACGCGTGCCGGAGGCCGGGCCTGTACAGCCGCCATAGCGCACGTGTGCCTGAGGCCGGGCCGCTACAGCCGCCATAGCGCACGAGTGCCCGGGGCCGGGCCGCTACAGCCGCCATAGCGCACGCGTGCCGGAGGCCGGGCCTGTACAGCCGCCATAGCGCACGTGTGCCTGAGGCCGGGCCGCTACAGCCGCCATAGCGCACGCGTGCCTGGAACCGGGCCGCTACAGCCGCCATAGCGCACGCGTGCCGGAGGCCGGGCCTGTACAGCCGCCATAGCGCACGTGTGCCTGAGGCCGGGCCGCTACAGCCGCCATAGCGCACGAGTGCCTGAGGCCGGGCCGCTACAGCCGCCATAGCGCACGCGTGCCGGAGGCCGGGCCTGTACAGCCGCCATAGCGCACGTGTGCCTGGGGCCGGGCCGCTACAGCCGCCATAGCGCACGCGTGCCGGAGGCCGGGCCTGTACAGCCGCCATAGCGCACGTGTGCCTGGGGCCGGGCCGCTACAGCCGCCATAGCGCACGCGTGCCTGGGGCCGGGCCGCTACAGCCGCCATAGCGCACGCGTGCCGGAGGCCGGGTCTGTACAGCCACCATAGCGCACGTGTGCCTGAGGCCGGGCCGCTACAGCCGCCATAGCGCACGAGTGCCTGAGGCCGGGCCGCTACAGCCGCCATAGCACACGCGTGCCGGAGGCCGGGCCTGTACAGCCGCCATAGCGCACGTGTGCCTGAGGCCGGGCCGCTACAGCCGCCATAGCGCACGCGTGCCGGAGGCCGGGCCTGTACAGCCGCCATAGCGCACGTGTGCCTGAGGCCGGGCCTGTACAGCCGCCATAGCGCACGTGTGCCTGAGGCCGGGCCTGTACAGCCGCCACAGCGCACGTGTGCCTGAGGCCGGGCCTGTACAGCCGCCATAGCGCACGTGTGCCTGAGGCCGGGCCGCTACAGCCGCCATAGCACACGTGTGCCTGAGGCCGGGCCGCTACAGCCGCCATAGTGCATGTGTGCCTGAGGCCGGGCCGCTACAGCCGCCATAGCGCACGCGTGCCGGAGGCCGGGCCTGTACAGCCGCCATAGTGCACGTGTGCCTGAGGCCGGGCCGCTACAGCCGCCATAGCGCACGCGTGCCGGAGGCCGGGCCGCTACAGCCGCCATAGCGCACGTGTGCCTGAGGCCGGGCCTGTACAGCCACCATAGTGCACGAGTGCCTGAGGCCGGGCCTGTACAGCCGCCATAGTGCACGTGTGCCTGAGGCCGGGCCTGTACAGCCGCCATAGCGCACGCGTGCCTGAGGCCAGGCCGCTACAGCCGCCATAGCGCACGTGTGCCTGTGGCCGGGCCTGTACAGCCGCCATAGCGCACGCGTGCCGGAGGCCGGGCCTGTACAGCCGCCATAGCGCACGAGTGCCTGAGGCCGGGCCTGTACAGCCGCCATAGCGCACGTGTGCCTGAGGTCGGGCCGCTACAGCCGCCATAGCGCACGCGTGCCTGAGGCCGGGCCGCTACAGCCGCCATAGCGCACGTGTGCCTGAGGCCGGGCCTGTACAGCCGCCATAGCGCACGAGTGCCTAAGGCCGGGCCTGTACAGCCGCCATAGCGCACGTGTGCTTGAGGCCGGGCCTGTACAGCCGCCATAGCGCACGTGTGCCTGGGGCCGGGCTGCTACAGCCGCCATAGCGCACGTGTGCCTGAGGCCGGGCCGCTACAGCCGCCATAGCGCACGCGTGCCGGAGGCCGGGCCTGTACAGCCGCCATAGCGCACGAGTGCCTGAGGCCGGGCCTGTACAGCCGCCATAGCGCACGTGTGCCTGAGGCCTTGCCGCTACAGCCGCCATAGCGCACGTGTGCCTGAGGCCGGGCCGCTACAGCCGCCATAGCGCACGAGTGCCTGAGGCCGGGCCTGTACAGCCGCCATAGCGCACGTGTGCTTGAGGCCGGGCCGCTACAGCCGCCATAGCGCACGAGTGCCTGGGGCCGGGCCGCTACAGCCGCCATAGCGCACGCGTGCCGGAGGCCGGGCCTGTACAGCCGCCATAGCGCTTGCGTGCCGGAGGCCGGGCCGCTACAGCCACCATACTATGTGCGTACTCGAGTACAAAGTACTCATGTACTCGAGTACACCCCTTTTACTCGTTGCACTTTGTACTCGTGTACTCTTTGTACTCGTTTGTAGTCCGAGTACACCGATCCAAGTACTAGTACTGGGTACTTGCGTACTCTGTACTTAGTACTCACTCATTGCCGTCAGGACTCGAGTACACTGTGACTTTTCAAATAAACTGTTTAATCGTTACGATTATGTTCGATATGTATACTCTATTTTAATTACATTATAAAATCACTTTTAAATATAATGTTCATGTTATTAATGGGTTTCTCACAACAATTAACAAAAACTGTGAGGTAAAGGGTTTTAATTACTAAAACACAATGTTTATGTTCCAAACAAATGAATGTGTTATAAGGTAAAGTTGTTATAGGCTAATAAAAAGATATAAGACCAAATGAAAGTAACAAAATTACAATCTTAAAAACTACACAAAAATCAAGTATTGCCTATATCCTTTTGGCATTTTGGACGCATTCGGCAGCTCGGACCTCAGCCCACCACAAAGGGCATACGAGACGTTTTGAGTAAAGTACTCTAGTACTGTACTCGAGTGCAGTGGTGTACTCGTACTCGTTGTACTCGATACTTCAAAGTACTCGATCTTCCCATCATTACATAGTGCACGCGTGCCGGAGGCCGGGCCGGCGGGCTACCACCGCTGCCCCGCTGCCAAAGCGCACGCGTCCTAGGACTCAAGCCGGCGCGCGTGGACTATGTCAGGCGCGCCGCTGAGTATTACGCTAACGGCCCCTCCTTTCCCCGGATGACTTTCACTGTCACTTTCCTCTCTCCGCCATCCGGTGCGCTGGACTCGCCAGCCGCCACAACACTGACCTACCCCAACGCATTAACATCCGATTGTTCTTGTCCTTCGTTTTGGAGAAAGCACTAGGGAATCGGTAACACTAGCTCGCAATGCTCATGTAACAATGCAGTAGTTAATAATACAGTTTGCAATCACTTGTAAACAGCGACATCAGAATCATCAAAAAACCTCAGGAATATGAGATTGAGTAGAATACCAGTTTACTAAGCGTTTCTATTGATCTTAGTAATGTTTGTTTCCACCCTGATTTTTGTGGTCATGTCAGAGATCTGAAACATGGCTAACCGTGGACCCTTCAGCGAACGCCTCAAACGTTGAATTTACATTAACTTCTTTGATTAAGTTGTCATACCTGAGTTTCGGGAGAAATTTAAACAAGCAATAATCTTACTCTGTAATTTAGGATACTAAAGGGAAGTTCTCACAATGTAAACCGTTTGTTAGTTGATATGCGAACCTACAGTCATAAGCGTATATGTTTTACGCATATGACTAAAAGTCAGATTTTAATGGTATTTTAGGCTTGCATTCACAATACTGTGATTTTTTACTTTACTGAAGACCTAAGTAGTCTGTTCTGTCAAGACTATGGTATTTGGTTTTAAATCCGCCCCACATATCATACTATTGAATGTAATAGCAAGATTCCAGATACAACTATTAACAATTGTAATTACTTATGTTTATGAACCTATAATGATGAGCTTGCACATAATCAAGGTCTTGTGATTAATGAAGGATCGGTAAACCTTGAGGGCTTCGTTAGTAATTAAGAGCACAGTCGGCAGTTATGCGGAAAAATCGGGTACAAGGCTGGGGACTCGTGCCCTTATACCGTTAACAAAGTCATCATCATCGTCATTGGAGATTATGTTCAGTCATTGCAAGCAGGTGAGGTCAGAGATTGGATGCAATATTTACCATAAAATCATGGGACACGGGGAAATAACTACTTTCCTTCTCAAGGCTGTATATGGTAGTGTCTTTTCGTCGGGATTCCTTTAAATATGGTTGTCCAATTATAATTATACTTTATTTTGAGATTTTAGTTATGACGTTTTTGAAAACTAGAGATTTCAAAATCTGTATAACAAATTTTTTGGAATCGGAGTTGTAATGTAACTACCGATAGTGATGTTATAAATCAAACAAGTTGGTTGTCAAATCTTAAACTTAAACCTAATTGATCTGCCTGCAAGGCCTATTTTGTAGCAATACGCTAAAGCCGGGATAAGTATTTTTATAAGATTTTGAACTCAAGGCTGTTTCTGCTAGTATGCTAATGAGTGTTCAAAAGATTGCGATAGTTGCATCTGCAGTTCACTAAAAGCCACAATTCTTGTCCTATTTATAAAGTTACAGGTAAAGAGAGTCTTTCTACGGTGCTATTTGCTGGTATATGGAAAAACTAACAAATCATACTTGAATATGTGTACATCAGGCATCGCGTAAATCAGAATTTATCGAATGATTGAAATATCGTCGATGTCGTTAGTAAACCTAATTGAATATTAGGCAGCAATTGGTTTATAATGAAGTGACGGTTGAAAACGATATTATTAAATAATGCTGAAGGTTTATTAAATAGAATAGTTGTACAAAATGTATGGTAAAATTCAATTTTTCCTGGTTATAAATGTTATCATATCAACATTTCTAAAGACATTTTATCTTACAGCTCGAAAACTGTTGTTATAATCTAATTGTGTCCTAGACTTACGTCGGCAATGCCCTCCGTAACTCCTTATTTCATAACGCTCTACGTTCACTAATTAAAGCAGTTGTTGAAATGAATTCTGAATTGTACCTTAGTTTAATTGTTGCCAATAATTAAAACAACAATGGTTTCGTTGATTAGTTCTCCAGTGCGATGGCAGGTTGCGCTTTCACAGCGCCAGCGGCTCGAGCAAATTATACGTTCACTTCTGATGTACAATACATATTAAAAACTTTTAACAAGTTTACTATGTCAAGTGAGACGTTGTTGCCACTAGTAATTAGGTTTTTGTTATTTGGTCATTAAAATCATTGGATCGGTATGTCAGATGCATTCTGGGTCTACAAAGTGTGGAACATAATTTCTTGTAAAGACATTTCTTGTACTGCTTAGAGTTAATACATACTATGCAATTGTTAGTATTAAATACATTTGAAGTATACGTTAAAACGTAGTCAAGTTACTGTTATAATGAATTATTAATATAGATCTAAGTATTTGTTATCCTATATAATATCATATTTGGTTGTTCTTAATATTTGGTTGTTCTTCATTTTTATATTAATTATCCGTTATGATTGTAGATAAGGTTCTGCTTTCTAGGTTTCTCAACGCATTCTTTTTCCCATTAAATCAAGTGTTTTGTATAATCTGCCTGGGAGGAATGAAGGTTAAAAACTAACAAGCCTTATATAAGAAGTAGGTAGAAAAGTGAAAAACTTACGTGAGCTTACGTAACTAAAAAATAAATTTCGAATTTATTTTAAAGATGGCTTGAGCTTTATGATTGATTAGGGGAAAATAGAAACAAATAAATTTAAAGCCACGAATTTCTGGAAACTAATAAGAGGGACTCTTTTTAGGACAAGTTAGAGTAAATTGTCTTTGGTGTTCAGGCAGCATTAGTGTTAAAAGAGTTTTTTGGCCCACTAAGGTTCAATTAAAATCGCATCCCGCTTCCCTTCCCAATACATTGTGGAGACATACCAGTTGTTTAATATCAGTATTACTGTCTCTTAAATATCAAAATTATCTATAATATTATAAAGAAGAGGTGGTTTCTGTCTGTCTGTCTGTCTGCCTGTATGTATGTCTGCCTGATGTTCCGGGTGAACGCAAAAACTACTGAACCAAATGGGCTAAAACTTTACACATAGGTAGATCTTGAACCCATGCAACACATAGGCCTATTCACTTCCTTAAAATCCCCTCCTAAGTTTCAATGTTTACATTTCAGAATAAAGTAAACATTCAAAAACTGTAATGCGAACAGCTGCATATGGATACTTCCATTTGACAGCTTAAAGAGCAGAAGCAAGAATAGCTATTTCAAGCTAACTAAAATGCAAATTGCATTAACTAAAGAACGGGTAGAGAAAGCCCCTGTGCGAAGAACGGGTACGTCAGCTAGCTAATAATTAATATTAATGAACAAATATTAATGTGGTCTGGTTGTGGTCTATTCTTATTTGCACAAAAAACAATTTTACCGATACTTCCTATCGGTAAAATTATATTTTACTCCCCGATTTTATATTTTTGCTCCCCTCCACCAATTTTTATTTTTGCCCCACCCCCAATTTTATATTTTGCTCCTCCCTCTTCGATTTTATATTTGTACTTTATGTCCCCCAATTTTATATTACCCCCACTTTATATTTTTGCCCCGCTTTATATTTTTGCCCCCACATTTTATATTTTTTGCCCCTCCCCAGATTCTATATTTTTGCTCCACCCCGAGGTTTATTTTTCCCCCCTCCTGATTTTATTTTTGCCCCCTCCCGGTTTTATATTTTGTTCCCCCCCCCGATTTTATATTTTCGCCCCCCCCTCTTCGATCTGATATTTTTTATTTTATGTCCCCCCGATGTTATATATTTTGCTCCCCCCCCCCCGATTTTAAATATTTGCTCCCCCCCCCGATTTTTATTTTTGCCCCACCCCCGATTCTATACGTGTGCCCCCAGTTTTATATTTTTGCTCCCCCCATTTTTATTTTTGCCCCCCCGATTTTATATTTTTGCCCCCCCCGATTTTATATTTTTGCCCCCCCACCCAATTTTATATTTTTTTGCCCCCCCGATTTTATATTTTTGCTCTCCCATTTTTATTTTTGCTCCCCCCGATTTTATATTTTTACTCCCCCCTCGATTTTTATTTTTGCCTCCCCCCCCGATTTTATATTTTTGCTCCCCGATTTTTTTTTGCTCCCCCCATTTTTATTTTTGCCCCACCCCCAATTTTATATTTTGCTCCCCCACTCTTTGATTTTTATTTTTATTTTATGCCCCCCATTTTAAAATTTTGACCCCCCCCACCGATTTTATATTTATGCCCCCCTCCCCGATATTCTTTATTTCTTTGTACTTGAGTTCTTTTATTTCTAAAAGCGAATCCAAAGTTTTACGTGAACCGATTTGGAGTCGCAAACCACACGCCGTTTACTACCCGACAGAGTCCCACGACTTATCAACAGGACCCGAACTATCTGCGAGTATATTTCGTTAACTTTGATTTAATTGTACATTAATCGTATAAAATTTAATTTTAATATTGTAAAATAATGTGGATTGTTATTTGCTTTAGTTAATCTACCATTTATACACCCGTACAAAGGACGGGTACACAGCTAGTTTTTTTATAAAACCCATATACTCATTACCAACTATTTAATTTGGGTAGAAGCTGATTTTTTCCCCTTTTATATAATTTTCTACTAAACGATGGACGTGCTGCTATAGCTATGAGTAATGTACGGTGTTTCAGTAACACTTTTGATTGGCATGTTACGTGTTGTTAAGTATTGTACTTTAAGTTAACTTCCATTCAAGCAGTTCAAATTGCTCAACACTGGCGGACAGGTTCGCCACTTCACCAGCCTTGAGTGGTTCGACGTGACACCAGAAACGTTTCAAAATGAGTGTCCCTTGTCTCACTGTCGCCCAATCGGCTTCCTGTGAGGACACGGTCAAAATCAAAGGTGATTGAGTTGGCATTTCGTCTTGAGTCCGGCGTGGTGATGGTCTACCACACAGCGCTGACCTATTCAAAAGTGGTCGCAGTTGTTATATAGTTAATCTACATTACAAAAATATTTTTCCTGTTGGCTGGATATGGAAAAGTTCATTAAAATTTAAACTTCCTTTGCCAACTTCAGCAAGCGAATACACGTTTTTGTAAGAGTTCTACCTGTTTCTATCAGGTTCATAAAGTAACCTGCGCTGCCTGTCAAAACATTGTACATGGTATTTCTCCATGAAAGGTAAAATAGTTCCAGCAAAAGGTAAAAGTAAGTCAGCTTTTCCAAAATAAGTTGAACTACGTCCAAATGTTCTGTTTTACTGGAAACGAATCCTGTGTAAAACAGACATGAAAAATCCAACAGGCCGTTTGCCTCGACCACACAAACAAGTTTGAGATCTAAGCTGTCGTATGCGGCGGCGGCCAATGTGATCTACTCACAAGCAAAGTTCGCCGAACTGGTTTGCTAAGGTCAACTTGACCATTGCAACCGGAGGGGTCGACCTTTCAGCACGTTTAGAAGAAAGCCGCTACTGCTAACGCCGCTAAAGTCATTATTACTTTGTAGAATCACAAACTTCTTAGGGTTCAGCGTTTCTCCCTTTACAGTTCCAAATTGAAACATAAAAATAAACGTTCACAGTACAATGCGTCGTGCATTGCTGTTGAATGCAGAGTTGAACCCTGAGGTCTTGATATAAAGTTGGGTCATATGAAATATAACATTTGGAAGATTACCTAATGAAAATCTGATAAACAAGCGATACAGATTGATAATATATCAAAGTATTTGAGTCATAAGTTGAAATGTTTGGATCAGTTAGTATTATTAGTGAATTTCCTTAGGAAAGTGAACTATTAGCATGACCCGCACAGTGAAACATAAGCCCGGGACCACCATAGAAGTTCCTAACGTGACCCCCTGAACACATTTTGGGTGGTCGTTCAAAATTGTATAAATATATATATTTTTATGTATATATATTTATATAGACATATATATGTATGTATGTGTGTGCACTCTAGTGGTCGCATTTTTTGTCCGATTCACTTCAAATTTGGTATGGACGTTCTTTTCTGTAATCAGTTGGACAAGTTCGTTGGGCAAAACAATCAGAAAACTCTAAACCCCTTTTTTGGGGATTAATCTTTAAAATTTCGAGTTTTTGGGCCCAAAAAGGATCAGAAAAGCCCCGGATGTGAATTTCATTCATATAAAAAGATGAGAATTAGTGAGGCGAAATTTTTAAGCCCTCTCTCGTCATTCTAGCATAAATATTTATAGAGTTATTAAAGAAAATGTGTATCGACGAAACACAGTACGTTGTCTTATGGGGAGGTTTACATTAGAAAAGCCTGATACTCATTTGTTGGTGTACTTTTCTCATCCCCAGCAACCTCACGTCTACTTTAAAGCCTGACTGGACTCTCTCCTAACCTTATAATGCGCCAAATTGTATTCCCAGCATTGCAGGCAAATAAAACCAGGAGCATCAGAACAGCCAAAAATCAATGTTTTCAGACTTCAATAAAAATTGGAATAAATATTTGTTTTTACACTGATTCTGGGTTTTAAAATCTTTTCTGTGGAAATTCGCTTCCCTCACGTCAGCGTGGTTCGTGCGAACTCGTTTAATTGATATCGAGGCTTTGCCCAGGTTTTCCTATTAGTTTATAGCTAAAATCCTATAACTTAAAACATTAACTAAACAGTTTTCTGTTCAAAAGCCTCTTCCTCGTTAAAATAATCTCTCAGATACTTCTATAAGCGAGATCTTGTAATATTTTTTTCCAAATTACCAGATATTACTTCTTGGAGTTAAATCAGATTGTTTATACTCTTAGAAACATTAGTGAAGACGAACTTGCCAACGATTACAATCAAGATGATTCAACCTGTGAATCATAATGGTTTTATAAACACTGGTCTTCCTTCTTTTTGGTTAAATTTCAACAGAGTGCCCTAACAATAATTGATTACAACCAAATTGTCAGGGGTATCTATTAAATATAGTTTGTAATTTGCATGGACCAAACATATTTGCATTTTAAAATAACCTTTTCAGAGATTATTGCGGAGATTTTCCATCACTGATTAGTAGAAACAATTTTCCAGACGTTTTTGGGATCCTGAATCTGACGTCTTCAGGTGATAAATATACATAGAACATAACAAAATTACACAAAATATTAAAGGCACAATCCAGACAAGACTGTAAAAAACACAAAATGCTCCCGTCTCGCTCTAGCAGTCGGGCCGTGCAGTCCCGTACCGTGTGTTTTGTTTTGTGCCTGGCTTTTGTGTTTGGTATGATTTTTCCATTTTGACTGCTTTTACGTTCTCTGTTTTAGCTTTTTGTGTTTTTCCAGCCTTGTCTGGACTGTGTCTTTAATATTTTGTGTAATTTTGTTAGGTTCTAGGTATTTTTCTCACTTAAATACGGGATCAGATTCCAGATCCCAAACTAAACGTCATGAAACCTTTTTTACTAATAAGTGATGGAAAATGTCCACAATAATCTCTGAAATAACATAAACTCACCATCACCAACAATGAATTTTAAACAAAGATCCCTTTCAAGATCGGATGGAAAATAAAATAAAAATTCTTATTGCTATCTATCCTGAGGAGATAATTTCGAACCTAGTTAAATTTGTGTTATCAAATTAAGTACTTTATTAGGTGTCAACATAAAACTGACTCGCAGTCACCCCAAACAGATGTTGAGAATGTTAGTAAAGTTATGAGACAAAAACGACTATGCCTCTTTATCCAATGGGTACTTTTATTGGAAACTGTAATTCCATTTAACACATTTAACATTACAGATACAAACGACTTTCCCATGTACATCATACTTCTAACAACCTTCACTTGTATAAGGTGGAAAGGCCCTAGAGTTCATTACGACCAGGAAAACGTCCGCGTCCCACGGCCACGGCTGACAAGTACTTTCTGTATTTCCATTCCAATAACTGCGGGCCTCAATTGCCTACCATCCTAGGACAATGGATGGTTCCATCAGCCGAGAAACAAACGGGCGATGGAGATGGCTTCCGGCGATCTCCATCCATCTCCTGGATAACACTTCCTCTCCACAATCTCTACATCCGACCGTCTCTGTAACGAGGGGAGGATGAAATACCCCCGTCGCAGCGAACCCAGCGAAATTTAAATGAATAATATATGTCTTAATACCACATAAAGCCACATACCAAGTTTCATACAAGTATAACGCGATTTTAATTATTCTCTATAAGAATAACATTGGTAATGAGGAACATTGGATTGTAGGTTTGCTGAAGCAAGGAACACAAACGATTGGTTATTATGCAAATATAAATATAATTTAACTAGGTGAAGTCACATACCAAGTTTCATCAATATTCAATCACGAAAAGGCGCTATATAACATTTTAGTTATTCTCTATAAGAATATCATGGGGGCCTGAGTAAGCAGGTTTGCTGCAACAAGGAACAAAAAATGGGTTTTTATGCAATTACCAATGTAACTTAACCATGTGAAGCTATATACCAAGTTTTATTAATTTATGTTCATAATTAAGGGAGTTATTACATTTTACTTATTCTCCATAAGAATAACATGGGGGTTGAGTACGCAGGTTTGCTGCTACGGGAATAATCAACAAAAAATCAATTTTTTGTGTAAATATCAATATACCAAAACTATGTGAAGCCACATACCAAGTTTCATCAACATACATTCATAAATAATCAAGATATCAAATTTTATTTATTCTCCATAAGGATAGCATTGGACAACGTACTGTATTTAGCACTTTGAATATCTCTGCAACGGTTGAGCATAGAATCACAATTTAAACACCAAAATGATTGTTTTGTTGAACTGAACAAATTGGTAAAAGCAAATGTGAAGTTTACATTAAAATAAACTGAGGAAAAGCAAAAAACCTTTTTCCCTTAAGATTAACATGGGAGATTTTATGAGTAGGTTTTTTTGGATTTTCTCCGCAACCACTTAACCTAGGTTAATAATTCAAGATACCGTATTATTTTTATTTTTAAGCTCTATAACATGGTCTAAACCAAAATTAATTTTTTTTTATTTTTAGGGTGAAAAATGAAAAAAACTGATTTTTGGAAAATTTAAAACCCTCATAAACCCCCCTTCCCATGGTCCGATTTTCCTGGTTTTCGAACTTAAAGTCATGAATATCATTTTACACATTTGAGCCAAATTTCATCGAAATCGGACGTTTTTTACTAACACATTCACGGACACATATATAGATTATATATATATATATATATATATATATATATATATATATATATATATATGTAGATATATACATACATATATATAAATTTGAACGAATATTGTTTTTGGCATCTGGGAACCTCAAAACAAAAAGTTATCATGGTCTCGGGCTTAAGTCTTACCATGAGACCTACGGTAATAGCTTCTTCCCTATAGGGGAAATTCGCTAAAACGAGGGGGATTATGAGGAGAAAACGCCACGGGTAGATTAAGGGGCAGCAGAAGAGATTAGTGATTATGACTAATACTAAAATTATGCATATTTTCATTAAATCCACATGAACCAAGGCTATGTATGAACACTGTGTAAGGAGGCAAGTCTAGAAAAATTCAGAAAGTTGAAACTTGTAAGCAAAGGTCTACCACTGAAGTACGAAACTGATGAGAAGCAAGTACGATGGTACGTGTTAAGTAAGTTGCGTTCTCGAATGAAAAATCCACTTCCACAAATGTCCATACACTCACTGAAAATAGTTAATAGTTGAATAAGGGAAGAGCAAAAGCGACAACAATGATTTAATCATTATGGCCATAATAACTTAAAACAGTTAATTTAGCTATAACTACCTTACTAATAGTTAAATATTACAGTATGTAGCTATTTTGTCTCATAAAACCGTATTTTTAAGTAAAAACAACTTTTTTCAAGGCCATTATTCCAACTGTCACTGCGATTTTTTATTGAGTTTATAAATTTATATAAGACTAACGGCTTGAAGCTAACCTCGCTCCGGTATCCTTGTCTAGTGTTCTTTTACTCTTTACATTCTGAGGAAAATAATACCCCCGTAGCAGCAAACCTGCGTACTCAGCGAATTTCCGATGCATATATTTGTATCTTAATACTACATAAAGCCACATACCAAGTTTCATCAATATACATTCATAAATAAACGAATTATGACATTTATATTATTCTTCATAAAACAACATGGCGGCTGAGTATGCAGGGTTGCTGAAGCAAGAAACAAAAAAATGGGGTTTTATGCAAACATCAATGTAACTCAAGAAAGTAAAGCCACATACCAAATTTTATTAATTTATGTTCATGATTAAGAGAGATAACACGTTACTATTCTCCATAAGAATAACATGGGAGCTGAGTACGCAGGTTTGCTGCTACAGGAACTATCAGCCAAAAATCTTTTTTAGTGCAAATATCAATAGACCACAACGATATTAAGCAATATACCAAGTTTCATCAGGATAAGTTGATAAATAAGCGAGATATGCAATTTTTCTTATTCTCCATAAGAATAACATTGGACAACGTACTGTGTTTAGCACTTTCAATATCTCTGTAACCATTTGACGTAGAGCAATGACCAAAACACCAAATTGTGCGTCTTTTTAAGCTGATTCCAATGGGGAAAACTAAAATTTGACTTTTTCAAAAATTACATGTAAAAACTCAAAAACCCCATTTTTGGAGTACAAACCCCACCCCAAAATACCCCTTCGGATAGGTCGATATGTCTGGTTTTCGAACTTAAAGTCATAAATGCTGCTTTACACGTTTATACTAAATTTCATAAAAATCGGATACGTTTTACGAGAGTTATCGTGCTCACGGATACACACACACACACACACACACACACACACACACACATATATATATATATATATATATATATATATATATATATATATATATATATATATATATATATACAGGGTGAATCTCGTAAGTTGTCCAGTATTGATTTCAGACAAACCGTTGGTCCTACGATGATGAAATAAAATTATTTCCCACTAAACCAACCCCAAGGAATAACGTAAAAATATTTTTAACGATTTTTAAATACAGGGTGTACCAGAAACTGAGGGTCACTAGTCCGAATCTACGAAATATCAAATACAAACGTATATCATGATATACATCAAATTAAAGCTCTTTTCAATCCAAACCATTTGGCGGAATCGGATTTTGATTATTATTGATTCATTTCAAAATGGCGGCTGTTTTTGTGAAAAAATTAGTATTTTTTTGAATACCCTGTATTTTTCTTAAAAATGCAGATATCTTGATTCTGATTCAAATATCGCATTCCTTATGAGCTAAGCTTTATTTTGATATGCAACACTTCAATATTATCTCAAAAACAAAAAGTTTCAAAAATATCAGTTTTTGAAAATATGTACATAGCCAAAACTCAAAAATTACAAATAGCACCATATGTCAAATAGCATATCATTTTAAAGGTATTGCAATTCTAAGAAACTTTCAAATTTAAACCTTATGCGTATCTATTTTGGTTTTCGAGTTATCAACAAAAAACATGTTTTCCCACATTAAAACACATGTTATTTGTTAAACATGGTGGTAAAGGCTGGACCATAGTTCTATTACCACTGATAATATTGAAGTGTTGCATATCAAAATAAAGCTTAGCTCATAAGGAATGCGATATTTGAATCAGAATCAAGATATCTGCATTTTTAAGAAAAATACAGGGTATTCAAAAAAATACTAATTTTTTCACAAAAACAGCCGCCATTTTGAAATGAATCAATAATAATCAAAATCCGATTCCGCCAAATGGTTTGGATTGAAAAGAGCTTTAATTTGATGTATATCATGATATACGTTTGTATTTGATATTTCGTAGATTCGGACTAGTGACCCTCAGTTTCTGGTACACCCTGTATTTAAAAATCGTTAAAAATATTTTTACGTTATTCCTTGGGGTTGGTTTAGTGGGAAATAATTTTATTTCATCATCGTAGGACCAACGGTTTGTCTGAAATCAATACTGGACAACTTACGAGATTCACCCTGTATATATATATATATATATACAGTTTCAAACAAATTGTGTTTTTGGGGTCTGGGGACCTCAAAACGAAAAGTTATCATGGTCCCGGGCCTAGGTCTTACCATGCCGACTACGGTAATAGCTTCTTCCCTATAGGGGAAATTCGCTAAAACCATACAAGTAGGAACACACGTCAGTTTGTAAACAAAGTAGATACTTAATCACATGTTTCAATGTAAACAAAGCAGACGTTTTAGCGAATTTCCCGAAGCTATTACCGTAGTCGGCATGGTAAGACCTAGGCCCGGGACCATGATAACTTTTCGTTTTGAGGTCCCCAGACCCCAAAAACACCATTCGTTCGAAACTGTAGATATATATATATATATATATATATATATATATATATATATATATATATGTGTGTGTGTGTCCGTGAGCACGATAGCTCTCGTAAAAATTATCCGATTTTGATGAAATTTGGTATAAACGTGTAAAGCAACATTTATGACTTAAAGTTCGAAAACCAGCCAGATTGCTCCATCCGAAGAAGTATTTTGGGGGGGTTTGTACCCCAAATGGGTTTTTTGAACATTTTACAGATATTTTTTAAATAGTCAAATATTAGTTTTTACTATTGGATTCAGCTTACAAAAACACACAATTTGGTATTTTGATCATTCCCCTACGTCAATTGGTTACCGAGATATTGAATGTGCTAAACACAGTACGTTGTCTAATGTTGTTCTTATGGAGGAAAAGACAAATTTTATATCTTGCTTATTTATGAACGTATTCTGACGAAACTTGGTATACGGCTTCATCTGGTTGTGGGCTATTGATATTTACTAAAAAAATCACTTTTTACCAAAGGCTCCCGTAGCAGCAAACCTGCATACTCACCCCCGTGTTATTCTTGTGGAGAATAATTAAATGCTATGTCTCTCTTAATTTTGAACACAAATGAATAACAACTGGTATACGACTTCACCTAGTTAAGTTCTATTGATAATAGCGTAAAAACCCATTTATTGTGTTCTTTTTTGCAGCAAACCTGCGTACTCAGCCCCAATCTTATTCTTATGGAGAATAATTAAAATTGCATATATCGCTTAGTTGTGAATATATTTTTATGAAGCCTGGTAAGTGGCTTTATGTGGTGTACTAAGACATTTATATCTCCATTGGAAATTCGCTGAGTATGCAAGTTTGCTGCGACGGGGGTATTTAAATCCCCATGCTTGTCTTATAGGGGATGTGTTACGTTTTTCACACTTGCTGGTAATTTTTTAAGGAGTACTGGTATTTTTCCCGAGTCCCTTTGATCAAGACTTTTAATTTTAAGCCGTCTCCCGTCATCCAGCAATTTGCTATACTCCCACCACTTTGACTTAAAAATTTCGCTTACAGAATTATATACCTACTAGTGGCTTGAAGGGGCCATAGCCCCTAATCTTTCTCCAATACTCTGCCTAATCTGATTTGTTTACTCTTGCCAAAAACAAAGTAGACATAATCACATGTTTTAATGTAAACAAAGCAGACGTTTTTAAATTCTCATGCTTTTCTTATGGGGGATGTTTTACGCAGTGGCGGATTTAGGGGGGGGGAAGGGTGGCAAGTTTTTAGGGGAGCAAATTTACAGAAAATTAATAAGTTGTTTACAAAAGAAATGTTGAAACGGGGAACATTTTGACGATAACGGATGACAATTACGGTGCGTGCCGCCCTTTTAAAGCTAAAGGTAATAACCAGAGACTAATGTATAACGCTTGCAGTCCCTCACACTGCAGTTCCTCAAAGCAGTCATAATGCATTTGTCATTCATCCGTACTAGCGACAAGACGATTACGCTACAGAGTAAGGGCGGCAAGCCACGAACTACATTAGACACTGCGCCACTATGACTACGTCCAACCTTGGATTAAACATACTCCTTGTAGTATTCTTAATCTATAGTCCAACTCACGGACTTCCGATTTTACCCATACATTCGCATAGCATTACAATTATTTTTTACACGATATCAATAATGACTAAGGCACACGGATGAGAAATTTTACAATAATCGAATTTGAGATGACAATAACAAAATTTAGACTACAATGATATTGTCGATTCATTTTCAAACTCAAGGTAACAAAGAAAGTTATTTCAGACCTCTTATACTTACCATCAAAGGCATTACACATAATCGTTCATTCTGGAGGATATTTTTTAAACAAAACATCTGACCAAAGACAAATAAAGACTAACATAATTTATGAAGAGAGGATTTAATTGGTTGATGCTATGGGAGCATAGTTGACAGAGGGTCAAAATGGTGGTCAGCATGTAGGCTGCAGTTTTTTACGCTAGGCGAGACCTCTATATATATTTTTTGGGTGGGATGGTGTCAAAATCTCTTATTTCATTAAATGAAAACTGTGATATTTGAAGCCTTTAAATTAATATCTGTCGCATTTTAGGCGAATCATGATGTTAAACTTAACTTTATAATCTTAAGACATATTTCATATGTAATCTTATGGTTCATCTCGAAGCAAAGTTATGATTTGAGATAAATGAAAACACCCTTTTAGTATAGCTTTGAAAATAGTGTTGAAAACAAGCCGCCTTGTACATCGAATGACACTGTCCCACCAACAAGTTGACACCGCAACTGGACAAAATACAAAATATGACAGCACGCTTTATGAAGGTTATTTGTCAGAGAGTAGTGATTCCTGTAGGTATTATATTTTAATTCATTGGATCTACAACATCAAGGAGGTGAAACTAGAAGAAGTGTTTGAAAATGTGTAGAGTTTTATGAAGATTAGGCCTACATCAATTAATTTTATATTTTGATCGTCTAAAACATATAAACAAGTATAAAAGTATAAATATGAAGTATAAGTATAAGTAAAGTATGTGGGTAAAGTAAAGTATAAGTATATTTGTATAAAAGTATAAATTACGAAATGACTAAAAACCTGTATTGAGAAGCGCTAATTCAGGATTAAAATAGTCATAATTTTGAAGCTAATGGTCCGAATTACGAATTTTAAGGCTACAGTGTCATCATATCTTATTTATAGGTTATTTATTATAATTTTCAGTAGTAAATGCGTTGGTGTAAAAATTAATGTTTTGATGAAGTATAATAAGGGACTTTTAGGCCTTTGTTGAAGGATTTTCTTGTTATTAAAAGTAACACTAGCACTGCTTCCCTGCTTTTAACACGAACATTTGTCTCTAGGGCTGATTGTCATTGAGTAGGCTATATTGAATATTAAACTGTGTTAATGAGAATCAAGTCAATTATACATTATTTTACTGTTTTTTTCAAGTAGGAAATAACAGAAATCTCTTAAACTTATTCATTCAGTTAACTCGTAACTTCTTTAGATAATATTACAAAATAACCAAACAAGATGTGGGTAAACCTGGGCGGCGAAAAGGACAAAGATTATAGTGGGGGGGATGGCGGCAAATTTCCTAATATCCCTTAAGCGGCAATTGTATAATCCGCCAATGGTGTTACGCTATTTCTCGTTTGTTGGTAACTACGTGGAAATACTGCTATATTTCCCAAGTCCCTGGGATCGAGACCTTTAATTTGAGCCGTCTCACATAATCCTGCAATTTACCAAACTCCCACAATTTTGACTTACAAATTTCGCTTACAGATAAAGATAAAGAAGATGAGTTCAGTGACTGTACTGAGAAGAATTAATGGCCAGCTAGAAAACAAAACAAAATGTTGAGGGGAAAGTTCCCCCATCCACTGTTCATACTCTGTTTACTGACACAGCCAACCAAGGAATTACCAATGAAACGTAATGGTGTTTAACGAACAGCTCTTGTGATAACATAAAAACAAATCAAGGATTGTGGTGGGGGTAACCCCCCTCCCCACCCGTCATCACCTTGTTTCTTGTTAACTAGCTGGTGATCAAGACATCACCGTACAATAAAACATAGTGAATAAAAAATGTATGTTGTATGTTTTTTTATTAATTTCGTCCTAAATAGATTCTAAGGGATCTGCAATCCCTTACTCTAGGAAGTGATATATTTATCCAATAAAGTTGGTTTATAAGTGACTAGCTACATAAAAGCTACACCCAGAATACACGTGACGTAAGCCAGGGGTGACACACATCTTCGGTCACGTCGTCGAACGTGGACTCTAGTGAATCAGCCGCGCCCGCCGCCGCGCACCGCCTGTGAATCAGCCTCCGTCGATCGGTCAACCCATTGTTATACAAACGATCGTTTATCGGACAATGCTTGTCATCACCGTGAAAACGCTCCAACCAGCTTCTTGTTGATCCGGTCAATAGATCTATACTAAAGACCCAGACTTTCTTAGCGTTCGCGACAGCTTTTATGTTTTTATACGAGGGAACATTATGCGTCGTAATGTATGTATTCATAAGTTTTAATATGTCTTACATTCATTTCTGTTATATTTGGATGCTTTAACTTCAGGAGCATTAAGGTAACAGAAACATGTAAAATGTTTGTTTTTGCTGTATAAAAAGGTGTACAGTTCGCGCCACGGTGCTTGGTGCCAGGGAAAAGTGAGAACCAACTCGAATTTCTCGTAACTAAAAGCAGACAATAACAAAAATAACCAAAACCAATGTTTTAAGATTAAATTAATTAATTTTGCTTTCTGCTGACAAAGCTATCCTGTAGGGGTGTGCGATTTTTTCTAAGTTCTTGAGCTTCGAGCTTTCTCGAGCCGAGCTTTTTTATGGCAATTTTCTCTAGGGGTGTGCAATATACCGGTAGTGATTTTATGACCCGAGCCGAATTTTGCTATGAATAATTTTATACTTTCAATATTGGTCATCTTTCATTCACTTCTTCTATATTCACTAGCCCTACTTTTAATAGGCCTAAATGAAGTTCTACAGTGAAAAAATAACAAAATAAGTACTGAAAAGGAAATTTATTGAGACCAATTGTTGCTAGTAACGAACAGTTTTCTTTTAATATAAAGTATTAACATAGAAAACAATAACATAAAGGAAGAGAACTACACATTTTAAACTAGACCGATAAGCCCGAATGTAGTTATTACCGTTTTTATAACAGCCATAATAAACAGACTATATGTCAAGATGTACCCTCCATGTAACCAAACATTTAGGCCCTATTCTAGGGAATTGCCAAAAATACAGTAAGCCTATCTATTCAACTGATGATAAATAGGAAATTTAAGGTTATCCTTTTAATATAAGTTAGTTAAATCAGGACACTCAGCAGCTAACCATATTGTAAATATAATCACTGTAAACTATCTTTATAACTTATTTTACTCACAGAAATAAATTATCCAATAATCGTAGGCCTGGTTTACGTTGTATCTAACCTATTAATAGACTTAACCTATTCCTGGTGGAAGAGGATCGTCAATGCAGTCTGCTTCCATCAATGATTTAACAACTTGATAGCCTACAATTTAAAAATGAAATGATTCAACTGACGTTTATTCACAGATTCAAATAATCCCGCGGCGTTAACAACATATGATTTTAATTGCACAGCTGTAGCGAAACAAAACACTGCGCCAATTTGATTGTGTCTTGCTCTTGGTTAGGCGAACATAGAGTATAATAAAGTACAACCTTGTAAATAATATGACCACCGATATTATAACGTGTGTGACGTAACCATTTAGAATTACAGTCGGTACTGGTACATTACAGGTCTGAGTTCTGGTTCTGATTACGTTTGTACACCATTATGTTCTGTATCCACCAATAAATATCGGATTAGGAGTTGTTTGGTGGTTTTTACCGGATTTATTTGGTGATTGTTGCCTCTTAATATATATCTTTATGTTTCCAGATATTAAAAGTCTAATTCTTTAAAAACGCGAGTTATAAATACAGGTTACAATTACTTACACTTGGTCCGATCCCAACCAAGCGGTCTCGTGTGTCGTGTGCAGCCGGACCGACCAGTCCCGAGACGGTTGCATAATGTCGTCCTGCCAGCAGAAATACCCGTTTGATAGAGATTGTACAATATTTGGGCTACAGCCCGGATCTCAAATAGGACCAGTTTTATTTCAGTTTTTCTGGCCGTGTTATGACAACGGTATTTGGGTTACAGATGCAGTTACGGTTGTTAAACTTACATTTACTGTTACACTTGCATTAACTGTTTCAGGTACATTTACTGTTGCTCATTTATTTACTTTTTCAGTTACTTTATTGTTGTATTTGTTATAATTAGAATCACAGCCAGAGCTTGGTTACATTTTGGTGTATGTACGATTACAGTACAACCACAAATATAATGTTACAGATAGAGATCTTTATTCTATAAACATTTTACAAATGTGCATAGTTATAAAAAAATAAAAAAATAGTTTTAACATGATTCTGTACGTGGTATATTGTAAATAGTTAGGAGAGCTTGTTTTGCATTTTGATTATTACAATTACTGTGTTGGATACTGTTCATTTTACAATTGTATAGGTACAGCTACAAGCACAGCTTAATTTAAGGTGATATATTAATTGTTACAATACAATGAATGTTACAGTTATATCAATAGTTACAGTTAGAGCTGCAGTTACACTTATGATTACATTTAAAGTTTGAGTTACAAATACATATTTAATGAAAAGTGGTTGTGGTATTTTTAACATAACATGATAAATAGGTTCATCTACAAGAGATAACTTAAAATATATTAAATACAAGCTGATTACCCGTTCTTCGCATAAAGTATTCAGGAAAGGGCAGCTGATTAAAATTCCTGCTGCAACTACCTCTGTTTTTTATCCATTAAACCTATTGCCCATAAGAATATCATGTAACTTTAAGGGCATCTGGGGCGAAGCCCTAAGGGATTGCCAAGATGGGAATAGTCTATGTCTAGCCCAGATAAATTATCTACCTCCATGCAAATTTTCAGCTCAGTTGGTTCAGTAGTTTTTACGTTAAAACGGAACATACAAGTTGACAGACAGACTTGTATTCAGACAGACTCCACCTTTCTTTTATAAATGTATAGGATATGTCAGGAAGAATAGTCTATTCGGTGGGTAGAAGGATTTCCCAGTTATTCTGCCCGTGAACCCTTATTTGTAGGCAATATGAAAAGGTAAGCCAAACGTTATGATATGAACCTAGATTACTTTATATCTTCGAAAATTAGTTCGTTCGCCCTCCAGTAATAAAAACGGTAAGACAAATTTTCAAATGTTCCCTTCTGGGAGAAAAAATGAGTACAAATTGTTAAAGCTGATTCTGTAATGGATATCAGAATATTCGTTTAGAGGCACCCAAGGCCAACAGTTAGACCAGCGAGTGGCTGCAATTGCATGCAACTGCAGGAGCAGTACGATATCAAGAGCGCATTCCAGTCTGCTTTCGCATTGCATAATTCTCTCCCCCTCTCGCAGTTTTGAGCACCGGTTTGAGATATTATTAGCGCCGGCGCCACAGCCCCTCCTTCTTGTCTTCTTCCTCTCTGAATCAGCTGTTCCGGAACTTCCGGTCCTACAATATCCATTTCACTTTCGTGTTCTCGGGTGTCTGAATTACAATTAGATGCGACCGTGACCACTACTGCACCATGTATCCCGTCTTTCAGCAGAACTCTACAATTAAAATATCTAGAATAATTATACGGTAGGTATCATGCGCAGATTTTATACCCGTCTCCCACTGGTTGGGCACCAGTGACGGCACATTGTTCACGTTTTTTTTTTTGTCTGAAGACTAACTCAGAGTTATAACGGACGAGTCAAAGTCAAAACAACCGCATCCAAGTCACAGATAGTCTAGTTTTGACAGATGAGAGCTTTGTTGTGTTGCGTTACCACTGACATCACTGATCTACTGCGCATCTTGTGTATGATACCTACCGTATAATTATTCTATATACCACTCATACCACCATCAGGCCACCAAGTTTTATAGATAACCAGAGCAGAATGCTACAGAATTTCTGTTCTAGTAATTGAATGTTTCTTTGTTATTAATTTCTTAAGGATATAGGACAGTTCGCTCTCTCATGATATAAAATGCAAAACAAATGCCAAAAATGTTTGGATCCTTAGTATAATTTGTGTCATGGTATGTTCAGAACTCCAATATAATTAGCCTAAATCTGACCCAGAAGTTGTTTGTCATTCGACTCCACATAGAACTGAAAGACCCTCAATGACAATTGTTCATGGGACTTTAAATCAATGATCTTGGGTAAAGAAACAGTTGTTCTTCAGTCGGAACCAACGAAACACAAGCCATTCGCTGATGTTATAGGCAATATTCATAGTTTGATTTCATATTTTTTGATGGGCAGAACCAGATTGTCAACCAGATTGATTCGTTTCTCGATACGAATAGTGGCATCTGATTTCATGATTCCGATAAAATTGTTTTTCTTGTGGAGTCTCTCAAAGTTTGGTCTTTAGATCAATCCAATCCTTCTGATGCTTGAGAATGACTTTCACACTGATGTAACCCATGGAAATCGTTTGCTTATTTGCGGATCACCCCTTCGTGTTAGCAACAGTTCTCTAGCAAACCAATTTCATCAACTTCAATTTAAGCATTATTAGGATTGCTCCACCCAACTTTGAGTTTTTTATCGGTGAAAGGGAGATTATTTCTTGGCAGAAAATAAACTCTCTTGAATTAGTGC
The DNA here is from genome assembly GCA_963675035.1 of Allygus modestus. NCBI lineage: Eukaryota > Metazoa > Arthropoda > Insecta > Hemiptera > Cicadellidae > Allygus > Allygus modestus. The sequence continues at coordinate 156,768,391 of OY776112.1, read as the reverse complement.
CAACTGATAAATAGTATTAGTTTATAGTAGATAATAGTAGTAGTAGTAGTTTTCCATAGTAAGTCCTTTCCATGCACTTCCTCAAGATTTAAGTCAGAAACAGATGAACGCAGATCAAACATTATGCTGAAAACATTTTTGATGAGAAAAATATTAAAGCGTCCTAGAGTTCTTAGGTGATAATTGATCTAGCTAAAAAAGTGTTGTTTATTTACATAGCAGAAATATTTGGTTGAAGTCAGCCTTTTTTATAAGGGTTTTATTACGTACTATATACAACTCTTGTATTACTTTGTAAATAATTTGAACAGTAGTCAATGCTTTCTAAATTTTTACGGCAGTTAAGGCTTTTCGATCCTTAATACTGTAGCATTAATCCTACAAGTATTTATGATTCGCCTTAAAATACCTAAGAATTTGTATATCGATATCAGATTTATTTATATTATCTAAACTCCGAAAAAAATTCGCTTGCGTCAGGCAGCGGTTTTAACCTAATGTATTATTTTACCATTCCAATAGTTTTCTTTTGCAGTTAACATCTTAGTTATTTTGGACTGAAAATATTATGCAAGTAAACTTGCAGATTAGATTGAGATTAGATTTTAATATGTACTTGTGTAGAATTTCATCGAACAAAACTGTGCGATTCCAAAACTTACAACTTTTATAACTGTATAACTTGAACACCGACTACCTGAACGGCACAGGCGTCATTCTAACCCTTCGGTGTTCCCGTTGCAGGAGAGTGAGCAGTTATCGACATCCCTGGAGTCCTCGGGCGCCGCCCCCGTGGTGCGGGAGAAGAGGACCATCGGATTCCTGAGGCAGGCGTTCCCCACCCTCTCACAGGTAACTGTCAACTCCACACAGGCTTACAGAGAGCACCGACTAGGATGGGCCTCAGACTGGTACAGTCCCTCCCACTTCATCCCCACGTGTATCTGGAAGGGGATAGTCAAGACAGGCGCTATACATTTCTAGTACAAAAAAGACTGTTTAAAATTGTTTGATAAGAAACGTTAGATAACCTTAAACGTTATAAAAAACTGAACATAGTAACTTATTAAAATTAATGTAATCCTCTAAGCTAAACAAACGTCTTTATATGTATAACCTTGGAAAGAAAATCGCTACCAGACTGTTAATGCTACATCAAAACGTATAAATGATGTAAACAAAAATCATAATATATGTGACATTGGGAATCCTGAACAACGATTTATAACTTAAGGAAAATATGAATTTATAAAAGGTATTTGGGAAGAAACGTTACAAAACATTTTACCAGAGTTATTAGTTATTAGTTCTTACGTAATGCAGTAAGAAGTTGTAAATGTCAGGAAAATGGGAAATAAATTTAAAAGTGTAATAGGGTTTAAATACCAACTTTGATAAGCATATACTATAATACTATATAGCAACATACGTTTGACGTAGTTGGTATACGTAAGAAAAAATCATTCGATGAAAATCAACTGAATGCTCATTCGATTATTGGTATAATCGTCATCGGTTCATTCGATTATCCCATCACTACAGTACTCAGGTGAGCCAATGCACCGGCTGGCAGCCACGCGCCTCACCCACGTGTGGAAGTAGAACCAGTTCAACTCGCGTTGCACAATTATAAAATGATGTCAACATATTTGTTGTTGGTTAAGACTCGAGTCTAAAACTGGCCACTTCTGACCGACTCCCACGGCTTTCACTATGTCCACATTGTCTGGCTTGAAAACAACAAATAGTTTGGTTTGACCATCGGCCATCGACTATGCATAAGCGTGCTAGGTTTGTGTGGGAACATCTTCATCGGAAAAAATATTAATCAGAGATTTACAGGGGTGCGACACAATCTATTATTGTATCTAACGGAATCAAGAATTCTTATTGGCATTTCAAATTGTTTTTTTATTTAAACGCAAGTAAAAGTGTACATCGATATTGATGTGTGTTAGCGTATTGAAAACGAAAACTGATACCCATGGAAATTAAAGGCCTCTGTTATACAGCTCATTGGCTGTTTAAATATCGTATGAAATTGTTAATAATCAGTAAGACATTCCAATGTAGTCTACTGTTTTAATAACCGAAGCGGTTTGAATGTTTTTTTTAATTCTAAATGAATTAATTATGGGGTTAATAAAGCGGAATTTATTAATTAATAAACCCGATGACCGAGTAAGGTATGGTTTAGTTTTTCTGTCATATTCAACGAAAAACTTCAGGTGCATTATAATAGGCCTATTTAAGGTATGTTCTGTTTATCCAAGTAGGAAAACATGCTTAAACCTGGTGGAGAATTGTATTGCAATATCTGGATTCCTATATAAAAACAAAGCATCAACGAAATTCCTCGAGTAAAATGGTCACACATTTCGGTATGATCACAGCTTTGATCAAATGTAATCAGGTTTGATTAGACTTGATCAAGGGTCCTAATCAGGTCTGATGAAGTTTGATCCCTGATCAGATCCGATCTGGGAATGTCTCATAATGCATGCCAATTTGATCAAAATTTTCATGTGGATGAAAGATGTGACTGGGGACAACTCGATTGGTAAACGCGGTCAGTGTTCACCCATATGCGAAAGGGTCGAAATTAGGCTTAGGTACAGTCTCGTTCAGAATTACCCCAAAACCTGTATCGTGGCTCCATGACACACCAAGGGAATCTAAACCATTAATTTTTAAACGTAGCAAAACTCACCAATGGAATATAAACCTTAAATAGCCATGAATTCTCCAGTACCTGTAAATAGTAGCAAAATTCCAAGGTCGGTATAGCAGGTTCCAAACCTGATTGTCACCCTTGTTTACATATTTTTGGAATTATGAAAAAAGTGTCTAATTGACAATTTTAAATAACGTTTATTGGAAATTTCGAACCATGTGTTTTACGTTTCCACAAGAATATAAAATACATTCGCAACATAAAACAGCAAGTTTTAGATCAATGATTTATAGACTTTTAAACATGCCAATGGAGAAAGAGCATTACGACGAACAGAAAAAACTTATAAAAACGCTAGCTGTAAGAAATGGTTATAAACCAAAAATGATCGACACGATGATCAACAACATGAAGAATAAAACTAATCTTAGTCCCAAAAATAAAATAAAAGAATAATATATACGTCTACCATATAGTATAGTTTTTAATAAAGCTTTAAGAAAACATTTGACGGATCAAACCTTAAAATAAGCTATAGAACAAAAAACAACTCATTCAAACTGATACAAAAGATAAGTAGTATAAAGAATCATCAAAACTTTGACGTATACGACAAAAGTGGCATTTACAAAATCCAGTGCAGCGAATGCCCCAAATTTTATATAGGTCAGACAGAAAGAAACTTTAAATGCAGATTTCGTGAACATATGCAATCTATAAAATCAATCAACCGAACAACACATAAATCTGCATTTGCTGAACATAATGTTGAAACTCATCATAGTTACAAAAATATCTCAGAGAATATGTAAATTCTAAATATCGCACAAAAAGGTGAAAGATGAACATATTAGAAGAATACCAAATTTATAAGAACAAAAAGTATGACCCTAATAATATTCTAAATGTGAAGCAGAATGAAATCCAAAATCCAATATTTGAAAAAAATGAAGAATTAAAAAACAAATAACTCGATGAACGCTATCTACTTTAATAACCTTATTTGTCTGTATATATTTTATTTATTTTTACTTTATCTATAAGGTTTATCCACAATAACCTTATAAGGTTTATCTATAAGGAACGAATAATGTTTTTGGCATCTGGGTACCTAAAAACAAAAAGTTATCTTGGTCTCGGGCTTAAGTCTTACCATGAGACCTACGGTATCAGCTTCTTCCCTATAGGGGAAATTCGCTAAAAGGGCACCAGATTAAATTATTAAGTTATTATTTAGGAGCCAGTGGACAAAAGTACTACACACTTGATACTGATACAATTGATCATGCAACTATAACATTTTATGGTGGTCTCTGTGAAGAAATGTCCACAATACTCTTCACGCAATAGTTATGGGTGAGGTGAACCGACGGACAGACGTAGCAGGCCTAGCCGTTACCAATCAAGTTTCGAGTTGTCCACAATACTCTTCACGCAATAGTTATGGGTGAGGTGAACCGACGGACAGAGGTACCAGGCCTAGTCATTACCAATCAAGTTTCGAGTTGTCTACAATACTCTTCACTTAATAGTTATGGGTGAGGTGAACCGACGGGACAGACGTAGCAAGCCTAGCCGTTACCAATCAAGTTTCGAGTTGTCCACAATACTCTTCACGCAATAGTTATGGGTGAGGTGAACCGACGGGACAGACGTACCAGGCCTAGCCATTACCAATCAAGTTTCGAGTTGTCCACAATACTCTTCACTTAATAGTTATGGGTGAGGTGAACCGACGGACAGACGTAGCAGGCCTAGCCATTACCAATCAAGTTTCGAGTTGTCCACAATACTCTTCACTTAATAGTTATGGGTGAGGTGAACCGACGGGATAGACGTAGCAGGCCTATCCGTTACCAATCAAGTTTCGAGTTGTCCACAATACTCTTCACGCAATAGTTATGGGTGAGGTGAACCGACGGGACAGACGTAGCAGGCCTATCCGTTACCAATCAAGTTTCGAGTTTTCCACAATACTCTTCACGCAATAGTTATGGGTGAGGTGAACCGACGGGACAGACGTAGCAGGCCTATCCGTTCGTTACCAATCAAGTTTCGAGTTTTCCACAATACTCTTCACGCAATAGTTATGGGTGAGGTGAACCGACGGTACAGACGTAGCAGGCCTAGCCGTTACCAATCAAGTTTCGAGTTGTCCACAATACTCTTCACTTAATAGTTATGGGTGGGGTGAACTGACGGGACAGACGTAACAGGCCTAGCCATTACCAACCAGTTTCGAGTTGTCATTAGTTCTAAAAGTGACTGTATCACTTAAGCTTGATGCACTTCGACTTGACCGTTTTTCCAATCGAGTTCCATGTGACCAGGAAGATATTAGAATTATTTTTATAATAAAGTTCCTTAATGGTAAGGAATTGTTTGAAGGCCGTGCAATTAGTCCACGCGATATTGTAATTGGAGGAATGTAGTGTTGTAGAGCGCTGGAGGCAGGAAGCGCCAGCTACCTGTGATGTAACTCACCTGTTGTTTGGCAATGCAGACACTTTCATCCACCGTCTAGCCCGCGCAACACGTGCCATAGGAACACTCCACGACAGGTGTCAGCGAGCGACTATCGGGTCCTCAATTTCTATTCGAACTCATCAAAGTTGTCGGTCATATTTTTTCATTGGAATTTTTAAAATCCGTTTACCTTCCTAATGAAAATCCCCAATCATTTGATTTAAGATTTTGATTGAAAGTTGATCAAACTTGTAAGGATTACGGGACATTCCCAAATAAATTTGATCTGGGTTATCAAACTGAATAAGACTCCATTTGAAATATTGATCATATTTGATCAAGTTTGATCAAGGATGTCAAATTTTTCCTGGACACTTGATAAAGTTTGTTCAAACTATATCAGTTTTGACGAGGCCTGATGAAAACATTTTCATGGTGGTTAGAGTTCTCCAGCGGCAATTTTGTTGATTGCCCTGGCATATGAACACGGGCCATATTGGAAAATTTAACTTATTTATTTTAATTTATTGAATATCTTTTTTGGATTGTTTTTGAGGTCGTATATTCAAGTGCAGATTCTGAGGTTTAATGTTAACGTAGATTTTTAGCGAATTTCCCCTATAGGGAAGAAGCTATTACCGTAGACGGCATGGTAAGACCTAGGCCCGGGACCATGATAACTTTTCGTTTTGAGGTCTCCAGATGCCAAAAACACCATTTGTTCAAAACTGTATATATGTATATGTATCCGTGGGTGCGATAACTCTCGTAAAAATGGTCTGATTTTGATTAAATTTGGTACCAACATTTAAAGCAATATTTATAACTTTAAGTTCAAAAACCTGCCAGATCGCTCTATCCAAAGGGGTATTATGGGGGGTTGTACCCTAGAAATGGGATTTTTGAGATTTTACATTTAATATTTCAGTAAATCAAATTCTACTTTTCACCATTGGAGTCGGCTTAAAAAGACGAACAATTTGGTGTTTTTATCATTTCTTTACGTCTACTGGTTACAGAGATATTGAAAGTGCTAAACATAGTACGTTGTCCATTGTTATTCTTATGGAGAAAAATTAAAATGTCATAAATAGTTGATTTATGAATGTATATTGATGATACTTGGTATGTGGCTTTATGTGACATTGAGATACATATATACGCACTGGAAATTCGCTGAGTACGCAGGTTTTCTGCTACGGGGGTATTTATAACTTGTGGCTAGCTCGCTTGATCGTATACATTTTCTGACTTTCCAGAAAGAAAGTAATGTGAATCCACCAGAGTTACATTATTTAAATATCATTTTTTTAATATAACAAAAATTTTAAATCAGCTTTATCTTATTTGTTTACTTATAAAACACACAAAAACACATTAAAACCTTATTCCTTACTTTGGTTTAGACTACATTTATAATATATGTTGTAATCATCATGTGTTGTTTGTTCATTTGTCGTTGTACATAAATATATTTAAATTATTTAAAGTTTATCATTTAATAAATTAATAAATTGAAATCCGCTATCAAAAATGTTTCTATGGCTCAGTATCACCTACAAAGTGTGACTTTTGTCGTCAAGAATAAAACCCCGTATATGCAAAACTGAACAACCACTCTAATTTTGAAATCCACTTCCGCTCAACCTAGGTTACAAATGCGTAACATGAATACGCATTACGTATTCATTATTTGTGTGTGGTGTGTGTGTGATCTATTGCCAAAGTTTGCATCTACTCCCATAAAAAACCTTTTTATCGGACTTGATAATGTGAAGTGAAATTGGTCTCGGTTGTCAGAAGGTTAATTAATTATTCTTTTATAACGTCGACGCCTTCCCCGCTGACTCGCTGACTAGACATCGGAGCAGGGCGGAGCCCTACAAACTGGGTCACTGTTTTTGCGTCCTTGGGCGGTTTGTCTGACCGGCCGTGCTATCTGTGAACCCACATGATCGTTCGAGGGGCGAGACACTGCCACTGCCGCCGCCTCAATGCAAGGGTGACGTGTGACGTGTGACCAGTCAGACAACAATCGCAGAGCAAGCGGGCAGTGGCGTTCTGATGGGGACAATTTCCCGGGAAAGTACTGTGCTGACGCTGGGTTTCATTTAAAGTAAAATAATGCATTTTAAGTTAATATGTAACTCTCTGTGTTATTCCAACGATCTATACGTTAGAACGTTATACGTTAGATCGTTGGGTATCTCTACTATAGAAACTTTATTTAAAAAGTAATTTTTAATGTTATTAAAAAATATTTCCTTCTCTTTATAACACGAACTCGACTTGGTTTGCTGCTGTTACCACTGAACAATCTTTGAGAATGACCTCCGATGATAACTAATGATTATATATAACTGACTAGATTGGTGAACCAATCAACACATGAATTTAAACAAAATAAGCAACTGTGTTTTACCATGCAGAGTTATCAAGTCAAAGAAAATTACAACAATATAGCTTTTACGCAGTTTGAAATACATTTCAGTAGTTCGACTTCATTTACTTTTACTTTCTCCCCCTTATACGTAGTATATGGAGAAAGTATTGTTTTCGTCAGAATTTTCGAATTTGAGTTGTTAGTGGAAATATTCGTTTTGGTGCTCCCTGAACCCAAAAAAGTGGTTTTTACGTGATGTCTGTCTGTGTGTGTGTGTGTCCGTGTGTGTGTGTGTGTGTGTGTGTGTGTGTGTGTGTGTGTGTGTGTGTGTGTGTGTGTGTGTGTGTGTGTGTGTGTGTGTGTGTGTGTGTGTGTGTGTGTGTCTGTGTGGATGTGTACAGAGCTAGAGCCCTAACCTATGGACCGATTTTGATGAAATTTGGTATGTAGGTACTAATCCACGATATCTCCAGGTGTTTTTTTCATTTTTTTTGAATTTTTGATTTTTAAGGGTAATTATACCCCAAAAACCGCCAAAAAACATGAAAAATCCAAATTTCTCAAAAACGGCTCTAACGATTTTGATTAAACTTTAGCCGTTTGTAGAACTTTAGTTCTCCAACAAAATGACACCACCCGCATTTCTGTAAAAATTCGGGTTCAGAAATTACAGGACTTACAAAATCCAAAATTCAGTTTTTTGGATTTTTCATTAAAAAATAAATATTAAAAAATATTACTATTCACCATTAAAAAGAGCTCTAAAAACTAAATAATTTAGTGTTTTGAATTACTACTCTACGATTGCTGGTTTCGGAGAAAATTGAAATTTTCATTTAGCGGTAAACGCAGTACGTTGTCCAATGTTATTCTTATGGGGAATACAAAAATTACTATTTCTGTCTTATTTACTGATCAATTTCATTCAAACTTGATATGCTTGTCAATTTAGCATTGACCAACAGAGGAAATTCGAAATATGTTGCCCCTTAATAACCCTGGGGGGGGTATAGGGGGCATTTCCCCTCTTAAAACCACGAGTGTAGCAATGGATTCTGTAGTGCCTCCAAAGCAGGGATTTGGGTGGATGTTTTTTAAAACAACTTGTTTACAAGATTTTCTGTACATTCGACCATGTTTTGTATTCTATATTTAGTAAATAAAAAGTAATTTATTCATTAAAGTTAGGCTAAAAGGGAGAAAGTATGTGTCAGTTTCCTGATACCGTTTATTTAAGTATTAAGTTCCTACATTAACTGATAAGAAAAATTTATATTCGAAAAATAAAACAACTAAAAATATAAACCAACTAAATATATTTTATAAATAATATAATATAATTTATAACTAATAGATAATTTATCCCGATTAACTAAACAATTATAAGATAAAAGAGGAACAACCCCGAAAACAATCCAATCACATTAACACATTGATACCTATTAATTTATATTTTTACATTGTGTGGCCAGCAGCAACAAATTTGCTGACAACCTTTCTGTACCATTGATTTTGGAATTTTTCATAAATCATATACAAATTTCTGAATTTCTGGTTGTTGGCTACCCTTTATTATAATTTTCATATTTGCATCTACCAATTCACCCCCCGCAAAAGTTATAAATAACTAGATGGCCATGCAACTCATGTTGTGCAATGAGAAAAATTCAGCAACATCCCAAGCAAATTTAATTGCAGATTTCACCTCTGAGTTTAACTCAATATTTAGTAAATGTTATTAAATGGAAAGAAAAATGAATTGCAACAAATTTAAATTGTTGCTTTCATATGTAACTTTAGGGTGTCAGTTTGCTCTACGGTTTCTTGCGTAGTTAATCTTTGGATTTGTTATATTTATTACATGCTTTGGCATGTGAAGTTACATTGCGAAATTTCCTTGTGTAAATGCGCCTGAAGAAGTACATTATCGAGTTGAAACCATCTCACCTAAGTACCGTAAACAGAATGTTTCCTGGCAGTTGGCATTAGCATCGCCAAACAGAGACAGAGCTGCGTGAGAAAACAAGATTTTATCCAACTCATTGTTTTTGTAAACAATCCTTTACTACTTTTTGCGACCATTACTTGAAGAGAAGGTCACTTACGGTTCAACTAAAATGGACAGTCTAATTATCAGCAACTAGAAAGTGAGAGTAGAAAAGTGCAGGGAATCCAGAAGTGTAGACCTGTAAAGTTATATTGGTAAACAAGGATACAGTCAGCGCGGAAATTTGATCCCCTCTAGTACATACTTTATGATAAAATCGCCATAAATTTAAGGAAGTGTAACATAAATTAATCCCGTAAAAACCTGTAAACCTAACAAATTCTTTCGGTGTCGTAGGTACAGTTTTATCTGTGTAACTCTTCATAAAAAAGGAAGTTCCTTATAATTTTTCCGTTTATGATGTACAGCTACATTATTTCATTACCGTACAATTTTTTTAACAAATTCACTACTCAGCACACTGACATTAGGAATGCAAATATTAAAATGTTAAACTTAATGTTGGTACAAAAACCAGTGCCATTGTATTGGTGTTTCTAGCTCTATTTATATAGCAATGATAAGGGTGTAATATTGTGTACATGGAAATTCAGTCGGATGCAATGGTAGGTTTGCGACAAATCAGTCCAATGTAAAAGAATGTTTTAAATTATTACCATTGTTACAGCAAAACTAACTAAATTACCTACTACCGTAAACACATGTTTACACACCCTAACTGTTGTTACATCCAAATCCCTGTAAAATATACGAAAATCTCAGGGGTCAGACCTGTGACCTATGACGTATACATTATACAATTATTGTTGGATCACACTATTTACAAAATCCATAAGAATTTAAAAGGATAGTAGGGGATATACAATAATTTTGTAAAACTTCAAAGATATACAGTACTCCTATTTAAATGTCTTCACCATTTTATACTCTCTTATTTAAATTAGAAAATCATCAGTATAACCCATGGGTTATTCCATTGACTATAAATACTGAAGTACAATTTATATGGGGAAATTGTACAATAATTGTCACAGCACTCCTAATCTCTATATCAGTGCGAACACTCGAAATTTTTCAAATATTGACAAATAGGCAGCCATTGGGCAGTCAAAATATCCAACAGTATATCTCGACCACAACTAAATATAGACCAGCAGTAGTAAAAGGAGTCTCAAGCCGACACTTGAGACAAACGAGGAACAGACTACTGTCTGTCTGCACCCGGTTGGGGGCGACCAACAATCAATTGTCACGGCTAGGGCTACTGCTGGCGGAATGTAACAATATGAACCAGTTATGATGAGGTTAGGATGACTGGAGGTTAGGTAACTAGTGTCAACTCAACACGCAGGCATTTCCGCGCACACATGTAACTAGTTGCCACTTTCTCTCGGGATTGGGGTCGGACCGGGTTTGGCTGGCTTTGGCGTCACTCCGGTGATGCCGCCCTGGCCGGCGCAACGGCGGGGCTTCGGACGACTTTGGTTGGTCTTGACCTCCTTCGATTAAACAATGTGGGAGAGAATTTTATAAATTTAATAAGCTAAACAACATGAACCAAGTAATTCTTAGTTATCGTATTTCCTATGGGTCAGTTAACATGACCCGCACGGTGAAACTTATCCGATGGCCTGGGACCACCATAGAAGTTCCTAACGTGATCCCCTGAAAACGTTTTGGGGTTCGCTAAAAATTATATACAGAATGTCTCAACCTAAGGTGTCTCAAACCGATTTCAGACGAACCAATTGACCTATAAGGATGAAATTAACTTATTTCCCACTAAATCGACCCCAAGGAATAACGTACAAATATTGTTAGTTTGTTACAAATACAGGGTGTTCCAAAACCCGAGTGTTGCTAGTTCGAATCTCGGGATTTAAAAAAAAAAAACATATGCCAAGTTATACATAATTTTAAAGCTCTACAAAAGACTAACATTTTGGTAGAAACAGAACTCACTTATCTTTATCCGTTTCAAAATGGCGGCCATTTTTGTTTAAAAATACTGACATTTACGGAACACTCTGTATCTGCTAAATCACAAGACATGGATTTGTTCTGATTTAAAATCCTTACTCGTATTAAACTGAGCGTTACCCTGATATGCACATGATAGTATTTAAAACAAAATTCAAAAATACAAAACATACTATTTTTGAATATGTTTATATGTCCAAACTCCAAAAAGTCAAATAGTAAAGTATATTAAAAAGTATATCATCTTAAAGACCTTGAAAATCCTAGCAACTTTCTAATTTACACTAACCTCGTATCTCTTCTAGTTTTTTAGCAATCAACAAAAATCATAATTTACCCCTATAAAATGGATGTTATTTGTGTGTAACACTTACAAGTACTATTTGGCCTCTTTTATAAAGGGGTTATTTATAACTTACATGCATTTTATATGGGGAAATTATGATTTTTGTTGATTGCTAAAAAACTAGAAGAGATACGAGGTTGGTGTGAGTTAGAAAGTTGCTAGGATTTTCAAGGCCTTTAAGATGATATACTTTTAGCGAATTTCCCCTATAGGGAAGAAGCTATTACCGTAGTCGGCATGGCAAGACCTAGGCCCGGGATCATAATAACTTTTCGTTTTGAGGTCCCCAGACCCCAAAAACACCATTCGTTTGAAACTGTGTATATATATATATATATATAATATGTATATATATGTGTGTGTGTGTGTGTGTGTGTGTGTGTGTGTGTGTGTGTGTGTGTGTGTGTGTCCGTGAGCACACTCTCATGATAACTCTCGTAAAAATGTTCCGATTTTGATGAAATTTGGTATAAACGTGTAAAGCAACATTTATGACTTAAAGTTCGAAAACCAGCCAGATCGCTCCATCCGAAGGGGTATTTTGGGGGGGTTTGTACCCCAAAATTGGGTTTTTGAACTTTTTAAATATAATTTTTGAAATAGTCAAATATTAGTTTTCACCATTGGATTCAGCTTAAAAAACACACAATTTGGTATTTTGATCATTCCTCTACGTTAATTGGTTACCGAGATATTTAAAGTGATAAACACAGTACGTTGTTTAATGTTATTCTTAAGGAGGAAAAGAAAAATTGTATACCTCGCTTAATTATGAACGTATGTTGACGAATCTTGGTATACGGCTTCATCTGGTTGTGGTCTATCGATATTTGCTCAAAAAATCATTTTTTTCCCAAAAGCTCCTGTAGCAGCAAACCTGCGTACTCACCCCCCATGTTATTCTTATGGAGAATAATTAAATGCTACGTCTCTCTTAATTATGAACATAAATGAATAAAAACTGGTATACGACTTCACCTAGTTAAGTTCTATTGATATTAGCGTAAAAACCCATTTATTGTGTTTCTTGTTGCAGCAAACCTGCGTACTCAGCCCCAATGTTATTCTTATGGAGAATAATTAAAATTGCATATATCGCTTAGTTGTGAATATATTTTTATGAAATTTGGTAAGTGGCTTTATATAGTATTAAGACATTTATACCTCCATTGTAAATTCGCTGAGTATGCAGGTTTGCTGTGACGGGAGTATTGATTTATTGTAGCCTACCTAGGTCTCTCTTGGACTAAATCTTCCATCTTCCATCAGCTTCTGAAGTGGATCAAGTAGCTTCAATAGCTGATAAAATAATTTGTAAGCTTCCTAAAAGCAGTGTTAGTATTTTATAAAAGACTGAACTCCTTTAATAAAAGCATAAAAAGTATTAGTTAAATTTATAAGGAGAGTAAGCATTGTTGCCAAAACCATGTGTTCATGAGACCAACATAATTCATTGAACCATATTTAATATTATCTAAATTCCTTATATCAAGAAAATTAAAGAAGGCTAACATATTATTTTCAATGAAAAATGTAATTATATTTAAAGATTATCAAGGATATTGAGAGAGAGAGTTCCCAGCTCGAGACCCCTTCCCTGAGATTAAGATTTTGTTTGTACTATCGACTGAAGCCGAGGACATTGTATATAAGCATTTAAATAAAGTAAAGTCAGGAACCCATCCCTACTTTTGTAATAATATTTGTAAAGCCCTAGATTTTTCATGATACACAGTAATGTAAATTTAGTAATAAATAGGCCAAGTCTTGTTACTGTACAATTATTGTGTTTTCATTTCGTAGATAGTCATTATTACCAACTATGGTGAACATGAAGATGATAAGAACAAGGTAAAAAGAGTTGGTATAATAGTAAACAAATCAAGACGACAAATAGGAACAGTGTGAAGTAACCTTTATCTATAATATTATAAAGAAGAGGTGGTTTCTGTCTGTCTGTCTGTCTGTCTGTCTGTCTGTCTGATGTTCCCGGTAAATGCAAAAACTGCTGAACTGACTGGGCTGAAAATTTACACAAAGCTAGATCTTGAACCCATGCAACACATAGTTCAAGCCTATTCACTTCCTTAAAATCCCCTCGGCCTACGCCCCGTTAATGTCCTAAGTTTCAATGTTTACATTTCAGAAGGAAGTCAACATTCAGAAACTGTAATGCGAACAGCTGAGGACACTTCCATTTGAGAGCTTAAAAAGCAGAAGCAAAAACAGCTGTTTCAAGCTAACTTATCTTTCTAACCCGTGCGAAGAACGGGTATATTCTACTAGTTATTAAAACGAGAAAGTAAAATAAATCAAAGTTAAATAGTTATAGTAAGAGTATATAAATATATCCTCTTTGTATAAGTATCCTATATAATAATAGCGTGTACAAGGCAACGTGTAACCACCTATTCCAAGTAAACTACTAAACTTAGAGAGGCCAGGTTGGTGTCAAAAGATTTCCCTTAGGCCAAGAATGATGAAAAAAGTACGATATCCTAAATTTACTCAGTTATATGTTTGCAATTGGCAAAAAACACAGTTTTTTTAGCCTTTTTCGTCATCTCCATGTATAAGGAACGTGTAACCACCTCTTCCGAGTAAACTACTGAACTTAGAGAGGCCAGGTTGGTGTCAAAAGATTTCCCTTAGGCCCAGGATGATGAAAAAATACGATATCCTACATTTATTTAGTTATAAGTTTGCAATTGGCAAAAAACACTGTTTTTTGGCCTTTTTCGTCATCCCCATGTATAAGGAACGTGTAACCACCTCTTCCAAGTAAACTACTGAACTTAGAGAGGCCAGGTTGGTGTCAAAAGATTTCCCTTAGGCCAAGAATGATGAAAAAAGTACGATATCCTAAATTTACTCAGTTATATGTTTGCAATTGGCAAAAAACGCAGTTTTTTTGGCCTTTTTCGTCATCCCCATGTATAAGGAACGTGTAACCACCTCTTCCGAGTAAACTACTGAACTTAGAGAGGCCAGGTTGGTGTCAAAAGATTTCCCTTAGGCCAATAATGATGAAAAAAGTATGATATCCTAAATTTACTCAGTTATATGTTTGCAATTAGCAAAAAACACAGTTTTTTGGCCTTTTACGTCATCCCCATGTATAAGGAACGTGTAACCACCTATTCCGAGTAAACTACTGAACTTAGAGAGGCCAGGTTGGTGTCAAAAGATTTCCCTTAGGCCCAGGATGATGAAAAAATACGATATCCTACATTTATTTAGTTATAAGTTTGCAATTGGCAAAAAACACTGTTTTTTGGCCTTTTTCGTCATCCCCATGTATAAGGAACGTGTAACCACCTCTTTCGAGTAAACTACTGAACTTAGAGAGGCCAGGTTGGTGTCAAAAGATTTCCCTTAGGCCAATAATGATGAAAAAAGTATGATATCCTAAATTTACTCAGTTATATGTTTGCAATTAGCAAAAAACACTGTTTTTTGGCCTTTTTCGTCATCCCCATGTATAAGGAACGTGTATCCACCTATTCCGAGTAAACTACTGAACTTAGAGAGGCAAGGTTGGTGTCAAAAGATTTACCTTAGGCCCAGGATGATGAAAAAATACGATATCCTACATTTATTTAGTTATAAGTTTGTAAATAGCAAAAGAAACAGTTTTTATTTTGGCAATTTTGTATCATCTTGTTTACCTTACACCGTACCATGTGTTCTCTTTCCCTTCTTGCATCCAAATTCAATACGACAGCCGAGTAAAATAAGTTAGCAAGTTGTGTTTGTAAACAAACACCCCCCCCCCCTTAGTTAAATTTAGGTTTTTGGATTTAAATTAGCAGGCAATAAGCAACACATATTATATGCTGATCATAAGTAGAGCTTATAATACTGTATAAAAGTGGCAGAAAAATTAATTGTAATTAAAATTCAGATTCAAGTATTCTATATTCCCTATTTAAACTTCTAATTTGTTTCCTTTAATGTTGCAGTAATAATTGTTTTATTACTGATAATAAAACTAAAGATAGATTTTTCCTTTGTTTAATCATGGGTCACAGAAATTATTACGACAAAGCGGCATTATAGCAGTTCACATCTGGAATTGTAGTCTTTGTTGTCGTTGCAGTTTAGGCAGTTCCTATTGTTTTGTGTAAATATGAACAATCAAAAGCTTTTTGTAAACTACGATGATGATAGCCATTATTCTTTCTAAAGTGCGATTTGAATATGAGTATAAAAAACCCATGATTAAAGACACAAATACAAAATTCAACAAAACGTAAATGGGGGGGTTATTTGTTATGCTGATTATAAAGTGTGGAGGTTAAGGCAATTTTTATAGTTCAGTAAACAATTTTTTTAAGTCCAAAATTCACTTTGATTTCACAGAGTCGTTCTCTGCTATATAATATACCTTCTTTGCTATATTGTATGCAACTGGGTGAAGGTAGATGAAACTCTGGTAAGAAATTGTGATAAAAGGGATAAGAACACTAAGGACTAAGGACCTATACCACTATTAACATTGAATACATACATTTTTAGCGAATTTCCCCTATAGGGAAGAAGCTATTACCGTAGTCGGCATGGTAAGACCTAGGCCCGGGACCATGATAACTTTTCGTTTTGAGGTCCCCAGATGTCAAAAACACCATTAGTTCAATACTGTATATATGTATATATATATGTGTCCGTAGGCACGATAACTTTCGTAAAAATGGTCCGATTTTGATTGAATTTGGTAAAAACGTGTAAAGCAACATTTATGACTTTAAGTTCGAAAATCAGACAGATCGCTTTATCCGAAGGGGTATTTTAGGGGGGTTTTGTACCCTAAAAGTGTTTTTTTTTTTTTAGTTTTATACATATAATATTTTAAGAAATCTAATTTTAGTGTACACCATTGGATTTGGCTTAAAAAATGAACAATTTGGTGTTTAGATAATTTCTCTACGTCAATTAGTTACCAAGATATTGAAAGTGCTAAACACAGTATGTTGTCCAATGTTATTCTTATGGAGAATAAGACAAATTGTATATCTCGCTTATTTATAAACGTATCCGGACAGAACTTGATATATGGCTTCATTTCGTTGTAGTCTATTGATAATTGTTCAAAAAAACAAAATTTTGCCGATAGTTCCCTTAGCAGCAAACCTGCGTACTCAGCGCCCATATGTTATTCTTATGGAGAATAAGAATTTGTTATGCCTCATTTAATTATGAACATAAATTAATATAACTTGGTATGTAGCTTCACCTAGTTGAGTTACATTGATATTTGTATAAAAAGCCATAATTTGTGTTCCTTGTTGCAGCAAACCTTATTTGTACTCAGCCCCCCATGTTATTCTTATGGAGAATAATTAAAATTGTATAAATTGCTTATTTATAAATGGATACGGATGAAACTTGGTATGTGGCTTCACCTGGTTGTGGTCTGTTGATATTTGCATTAAAACTTAATATTTTCTGTACCTTGTTGCAGCAAACTTGAGTATTCAATCCCCATGTTATTCTTATGAAGAAAAATTAAAATTTAATATACGTCTCATTTGTTAATATGTATCTATGAAACTTAGTAAGTGGCTGTATATAGTATGTATATATATATATATATATATATATATATATATATATATATATATATATATATATATGCATTGGAAATTCGCTGGGTATGCAGGTTTGCTGCAACGGGGGTATTTGACTTTTTGGAATTTTGGGCATTTAAACATCTTTAAAAATAGTATCTTTTGTATTTTTGAATTTTCTTTTAAATGCTGTCATGTAGCATATCAGGTAATGCTGAGTTTAATGCAAGTAATAGTTTTAACCCATTGGCGTAGACATACGAGCAGGTCTCGTTCCTTACTTGTAATTTTATTAACGTTTGAATTGGAGTATAAAATTGGTGTTTTTAAATGGATTAATGGCATATATTAATTAAAATATTGTTTTATTTAAGTTTAAAGAGTCTCATTGGCACACACACAGTAGACATAAGTAAAAATTAGCAAAATCAGTGTTGACCATGTGCAAGTCTCAAAGAATTAACCGATCCCGTCAACTTCCAAGCAAGCCTGCCACCGTTTATTTTACTTGGGCCCTCCCACCAACGTTGCCACAGACCGGTTAACTCATTGAGAGTTGCACAACTGGTCAGTTTTGGTCGTGTGCGGGAATCGAACCCACGAACATCGTATCGCCACCTGGCCAAGGTGTTTCCACGACGTAGCCAACTCAGCTAACACGACCAAAGGCCTGGCGGCGATATTAAGGGTTTTCAGTCAGTCCGCGCCCCTAGCGGATAGAACCGTAGACGCCCGCGGTCATTAGTTACATATTTTGCTACTAGAGTGCAGCACCAATCAATTCCCGTTATAGGCTACTACAAATAGAATAAAATTACTACCTCAATGGGTTAAATCAGAACAAAGCTATGTATTGTGGTTTAGCATATACAGGATATTCCGTAAATATCAGTATTTTTTGTTTAAATGGCCGCCATTTTGAAACGAATAAAGATAAGTTAGTTCTGTTTTCGCCAAACTGTTAGTATGTTCCAGAGATTTAAAATGGTATATAACTTGACATATGTTTATATTTGAAAATTCCGAGATTCGAACTAGTGCCCTTTGGTTTTTGGATCACCCTGTATTTGTAACAAATTAAAAATATTTTATGTTATTCCTTGGGGTCAATTTGGTGGGAAATAATTTTATTTCATCCTTTTAGGTCAATTGGTTTGTCTGAAATCGGTTTGAGACACCTTAGGTGAGACACCCTGTATATGTATGTGTTTGCACTCTAGCGATGATATTTTTGTCCGATATACTTCAAATTTGGTGTAGACGTTCCTTTCTATAATCGTTTGGACAAGTTTGTTGGTTAAAACAATCGGAAACCTCTTTTTGGGTTTTTTTTATCAAAAAAATCCCAGGATGAGAAATAAATGCATACAAATCAATCGAGTGCACAAAGCCAATAATGTTAAGCCCTCTTGCATCATTCTAACACAAATATTTACCCATTTATTAATGCAAATGTATGTTGACTAAACACAGTATGTTTTGTCTTAAAGATATTTTACATTAGAAAAGGCTGTTTTTAATATGTTGGTGTATTTTTATCATCTGCAGTATCGCCATATCTATATACTTTCGATCCGGACTGGGGCTTCTCCTAACATTATAATGTGCCCCCAGCATTGCAGATAAATAGAACGAAGACATCAGGGCAGCCACTACTATCGTTATTATTATTTGTTTAATAAAACTACTATAGTACCCTTAAAAATTAATTTTGTTTATTCACTGACATGTGTTGATAAACGGTAATTTTATTTTAAAGATACATTTTTTTAGGTATATTGCACACATATTTGTTTTTTTTTAAATCATCTATTTTTAATAAAAAGGCGTAAGCTTGATTTCAGAAGAATAAACATTTAAATTTTTCCATGTTACAAGGGGAAAATACCCCCTGATCCCTATCGAATCTAGGCCACTGAAACTTATAACAACTAATGATAAATTAAGAATATCTGTTTCTCAAGTTGTTCTCCTATTGTATTCCTAATTGCGTTTTTTTTATTATATATTCTGGAAAACGTCATGGCCTGACACCAACTCAACATATTCCTCCTCTTCGGTCGATGATAAACGTTCATCGACAATTTTTTTTTCGATGCACAATATATATTATTACAACAAAATCTGCCCAGTCTCAGTGACAGAAGGCTTCTCTCCGCTGGCGAATTCCGGACGGGCACTGCTCTCAGACCAGTATAATATGTCCGCTGGGCGGAACCGAACATTCCGGATGCGTAAACCACGTCAGTGGAACCATTGACTATATATTTATAGTCAATGGTGGAACCAGTCAACAGGGAACTCCATTGAACCAGTGTCGTTATAATTACGCAGCGGAAAATTTTGCACCGCCCGCCGTAAATTCCGCAGTCTGTGGAACCATAGCTTAATTTCTCAAAGAACATACTGGAAGCCAGTCTTGAAAAGGTATATGAATTGGTTTGCAATCTGTAAATTTACAATAGAAAGTTGTGTGCAAAACTTTTGAATTGTCTCATAAACGAGACATTCCTTCAGGTTATAGCCACCTGACGAGTAAGGTAGGTTTTTACTCCTTAATTCTTATATGGCCTAGCCATCCGCAGTGTCCTGAAGAATATGATTTGACTCAGAAGTCTGTTGAGGTCAGGTTTGCAGCATTGTGTTCTACTATCAAAAGCCATTGAAGTGAGGTGTAACTCGTCCTATGATAGATACTACTACTGAACTATCAGATATTTTAGTTTTCTCAATCTCCATTTTTGTCAATGTTATTTTTAGTTTTGACTTATCCTCATTCACATTTGAAATAGTTTACGATACAAGGTTTTGAAATGTTGTTAATTTTTTAGCTTTTTTACGATGAAAGTTAAAGTGCATGAATATTGTATACTTCTTAATTTTTAACACAGCTGGGTTTTCTTTATGATTCAAGAGATGAAGGATTACTAACAATTTTTCATGCAGTTTTCGTACTTTTATAACATATATTTATAACAATACAAGGGTGATACAATACTAAATAAATACAAATTTTCTTAAAAGTTTGGAATTCATTGTCATCCACTAGATTGAAGAGCTGTTCCACATAGGAAGTCTCGATGATCTTAATTGTAAGCATGTAGGTACAGTTCTTAATTTATATAGTATTGATTAATAGAATACACTGTCACAAACCTAAACCCTAAACAGTTTCTGAGTTAGAAGTAGCAGTTGGTACCATTTTTCATTCAAGTGCAACTGTCATTACCACAAACCTAGCAAACTGACTGCCATTTTTGACTCAGAAGTCTGTTGATGTCAGATTTGCAGCACTGTGTTCTACTATCAAAAGCCATTGAAGTGAGGTCTAACTCGTTCTATGAATTTGAATTTAACCCTCACGCTACCGTTTCATTTAAACCCAGCAGGGCTTGTAATTCTAGTTGGTTTAGCTCATTTCGACCCGTAGAGACTGACTTATAGCTGTCGGTCTACCAGAACCATGAGAGAAAAACAAAAGATGAACTGTTTAATTACATTGACTTTGCTCAGGGTTTACTCTTCCTTCTTTTTATGACTCTATCTAGTTTTTTGCCCAGGAAGATATAAATGAAAATAAAAACAGATAGAATAACATAATCAATTTTAACCAAAATTGAGGTCCTCTAATTATTTCAATCCTTACTTTCCCACAAATTTTTTTCCAATTATATACTTTTAGTATGTTAATTCAACAAGAGGGGCTATAGAAGAGAAAATTCTGGGCAGGAAATAAACTATCTGCCTGTAGCATAAACAATACTTACTTGTTCTTAGTTCAAAATTAGTTTCTCTAAAATGGCAACTTTAAGTGATGGCTTACATTTAATTTATATTTTTCATTGCATAAAAAATCATATACTGTATAGAGATGACTTGATGGCCGGGTAGTAAACAAGAGGGTGAAGAGAAAGTTACTCCCACCACAGTCCATTGGTCAAAGTGATTTGATTGGTTTTTGATTACAAAATGTCCCACCTTATTGTTAAACACCATTACGTTTCTTTGATAGTTTCTCAGTTGGCTGTGTCAAAAAACAGAGTATAAAAAGTTGAAGGAGGTGACTTTCCCATCAACCTTTTGTTTACTAGCTGGCCAGTAAGTCTTCTCCTACCAGTATAACGACATTATTATATACAATGTATATAATAATTTCAATCCCCCTCATTAAACTTCACACTCTTTCCTTTTCTCATCTCCACCCTATTTTCATATAAGAATTACCTCTCTGCCCAGCCGATGATTATATCTCAGATAGGAACTTTGTCTGTAGATAATTGACAGAAAAATACAATCGATCACAAGGCTTCTTTTCCGACTAATCGGTCGACTGGTGCTGCGGGGAGGCGGAGGAGGGGGAGGAGGTGGAGGGGACTCTTCCGACGAAGATAACGAGAGGAGGGTCCAGATCACCCTCCCCACCTTCCCCCCGTCGGAGGATGATGATGAGGATGAGGACGAAGACTCGACGGGAGGCTCAGATGAATCGACCACCACCACCACCGAGCCGGTAACCGAACATTGCTATTGCACTTGGCTAATACATCATCATCACTCCGACTGCCAACCTTGCATGAAGCTTGTAAACTTTCACTGTACCCAGATGTGGACAACTGTTGTGGGAAAGACTTGTGTTTTAGATGTGCTGGAACTTTCATGTCTTTCTGACTGTGTATTTGTTGCTGTAATATGCTTTACAAGTTTGTATTTTGTGATTACCCAATTGGCAGACCTAAAATAGTTTCAGTGGAATAAAGTTAATATTTAAAGGATGAACTTATTTATTTCTGAAAATGTAAAATCTTTTTAAATTTTTTTGCACGTAAATATATAAAAGTAAAAAATATTTAATGAAGCCACTATAGATGCCAACTCTGCCGATTGGGATGGTCAGCAATTTTGGTTTCAATTTTTTTACACTTGTACTTCAAGTATTAGATAAAAGTAAAATGTAATACCACAAATCTTTTATCTAATTTGTACACTTTTACATGTGCTTGTGTATAACAAATAATGTGACTGGACATTTTATTCATAGCTTTGTGACTATAAATCAGGCAAAATATGCATTTCTAGAGTGCATTTAAAGTGTTATGCATTGGAATGAGCATGAGGGCCTTATCTCATACGATTGACAGTTATGAGACTGGTGATATTGCACGTCATTTTAACTCAACTTACATATTTTTAGATCCATTGTTAATATTTAAAAGGTTAAGACATCCGCTGTTTGCCTGCTTTGTAGACTAATTTGTCATTCTGTTATTGTCAGTAACTAACAGAGGATGACGTATACTTCAACCATCTACTGTCTAAAGTTTTTTTTGTATCTAGGTAAATATAGAACTGGTTGTGAGAACATTTATAAATATAACCTATTGTTATTATTTATAATAAATTTATAGTGCTTGTTTCATTAGGTACTTTTGTACAAAATTTAATTCCTTCGCTTACCTGAAAACATTTTACCCGATACACAACGAAGCTATGGTGATCAGACATTTTCAAAACATCCAAAATGTGTGTAACAAGATAACTGAAATTCCCTCCAAAATATACAATCTTGATGAGCTTGAAAATGAGATCTGGGCATAAGAAAAAAAGGTTTGGGACTACAGTATGCATTTGCTTGTAGTGTAAGAGCATAGTGAAACATATTCCGTATATGCTCTATAGGAAAATATTAACTTAAACTACATACCAACTTTTGATGAAATTTATTAGTAAGTAAGAGAGAAATTACAGTGTTTTATCCCCTGTAAGAATAACATTGGACTGCATTCACAACAAAAGGTACTGCATTCACCTTTATATGAAAATTTCAAATTTGTCTACAACAATTTGTTGTAGAATAATAATTTATGACACTAATTTATGTCGTTTTTGAGATTTTGTATGATGATAAGTAAAGTTTATTGTTTTATAAAAAACTGAATTTTGGAATCTTTTAAGCTTTTTTTGATCTTCTGCACCCAAATTTTTCCAGAAATGTGAGTAGCGTAATTTTGTTATAGACCTGAAAGCAATACAGACAACTGCATTTTAATTCAATTTATTAGAGCAGTTTTTCGGTAATTGTATTTTTATGTTTTTTGGAAGGTATTTCAAAATCAAAATAAAAGTGTGGAGATAACATGGATTAGTACCTACATACCAAATGTTATCAACACTGAGCCATTGGTATAGTCTCTACATCTATACACATCCAAACAGACAACTCCTCAAAATCCATTTTTTTAGGGAAGGAGGGGAGGGGTTAGGGTGCACCAAAGTGAATACTGTATTTACTATACACATCCAAACAGACAGACTGAAAACACCCCAAAATCCATTTTTTGGGGGGAGGGGAGGGGTTAGGGTGCACCAAAACAAATATTTCCACCGATAGCTCAAATTTGAAGATTTGGACAAAAACAATACTCTCTCCGTTTACTATGTATAGTGGGAGAAATAGAAAATAGAATACCCTCATAACCACAACGAATGGTCATCAACATCTTGAAATATCATAAAACTTAAAGGACTGCTGGATCACAATGCACCAAGTCCATAAGAAAATCAGGTGTTCAAATGTTATACTGATAAGAACGCAAAAAAGGAAGGTTAATTTGTAAACTTGTATTGGAACTCAATTGGAAGGCATAACAACACGTTCAGTGCGACAAGCCCGATTTCCGGCGGTTGCCTATCAAGGAAACAAATGCAATAATCCTAAATATACACTATTAACACAGTGAATGTGTTAAGCTGTTGTTCCCAGCTACAAGCTTAACAACATCAAATACAAAAATACCATTGTATCCTAAAGTGAATGTTCCTGTCTTGTAATAATGTTGTTTATTTTTGTAAACAACATTAATGATTACACTTCATATTACTTAATATGACTTATGTAGTCATAAGTCACCGTCAGGTCCTGTCAGAAGCACTATTGCAACCTGAAAGTTCAAGTAACAGACCTTTGCCAGAGGGTTAAAAGAACTTTACTTTATTTTTGAAACAGACACAGACCAATTCAGAATGATTAGATCTCTCGTGCAAAGCTCAGTTGATCTATATGCAGAGTTAGTGACTCCAGCAAGTTACTCCGGTAGGTGGTCCGTACTAAACAGTTATGGGTTGATGCCACTTTTGGAAGTCGAAAGTAGGGAACAATTCCCCACTAATCATGTGACTACCACACTATGAACCACTCGGTCATACACTGCCCTGAGGGTGCTTGCTCGGGAGGGTCGGCAGGTCTCCACAGGGTCAGTGGAGCGACCCTTGGCTGGCAAAGTGGCCTGGAATCATCTCTTTAAAGGGACACATTTAACCTCCTACCTACTTCCTTAAACCTACTTAAATTAATTTTTGTAACCATTGACACATATACAATACAAATTCTCTATTAAAATTAAAAGTCAAAATTGATAAAACAAGTTTACTTTTTTTACACGCATTAAACCACAATAGATATAGATTACAAAGTACTTTTTGGTAAAAGTGGATACGATATAAAAAGAATTACACCTAAATAAAATTTATAGAATACTAGATGTTACCCGCAGGCTTCGCCCCACAAATGATTTCTATAAACTATGACAGATGTGTGTGCTGCATTCTGTGGTTAGACCGTAGAACTACTACGAATCAAGATCAGCTGTTTGTATTTTCATCAGCTCAAAAAAAATGAATGTCCATAAGGAATACATGAGAACTTTGAACCCCCGTAGGGAAAAAACTTATAGGATTTTCACAACTTTAATATGCATATATATAAATATATGTATGTTACTCAGAACTATCAAGTATCTCTCTGCCAAATTTCAGCCCAATCAGTGATTGAGCCTCAAATATCTAAACAAATATACAAACAAACTTACAAACTTTTACATTTATAATATTAGTAGGATAAATTAAGTTATATCCAATGTTAAAACTTTAGTTACTAATTTCAAAGTGCTGTTCATCACAATACTCTAATATTTACTGCCTAACAGGCTCCCAGTTTTAGAATGAATTATTAATCAGAAAAAAACTAATTTTATAATTTATATGAAGAATGGTTGAAGTATATGAAGCCCTTTTAGCAATATTTTATTTTTAAGATCCTTGTTTTTTTCAGAGTATGTATGAACTGTCAAATTTTATTTTGAATAACATAATATTTTAAAGCTGCTCCACCTATGTACTGTAAATGAATTATAAATAGTGTACCCACTTTTTATGGTATCAGACTTTTTAATTAGTACCGTAATGAATTATGAACAATTGTATATAAAAAGAGAAATGATCTTTCTATGTTTGAATTGTTGTTCCTTATAAAGAATACTGAAAGCCCAGTGATTTATTTATTTTTAAGTGTCGGTACACTAGAAATATTATGTCGGTACACTAGAAACATAACTTTAAATTTTAAAAGTATTAGTTATATGAGCACATATTGTAAAATATATATTTTTGTATGGTAATGTATTCGATTGCAATATTTTATCTGAAATTCAAAATTGATATAAAAGTATACTTAGTCGCTAGAGCTAATTAGATTTGCACTGTTCTTAAAGAGATTTGTAATTATTTCCCTAAATCAGGAGCCTCTATGAGCAGTAATTGGTTTAATCTTCTCAAAGTAATTTTTTTGGCTGGCTTTCATTAGATGTAGTTGTATTTTATAATTGTGAAATTTTTCGCTTGCATAACAGCTTTACAAATTGTTGATTTCAAATGAGAAAGTGTTGTTGTTATGTACTCACATATTGGATTCAAAATATTGCATCTGTTTTCATAATATGTTTATTGTTTAGAAATAAACAGTTTTATAAATATATATGTATATATACGCAGTTATATATACACAGTTTGATATATATACAGTTATATATATATATATATATATATATATATATATATATACAGTATATACCTATCACAAAGGTGATAAAGGTGGATATGATGGTGTATGGACTGAGAGTGTCATTTTACTACGGTATGTATCATTTGTTTGAAAAATATCAATACAAGTTATAACAGTAATAAAACTTATTAATTGTCCTATTGCTCGAATCCCAGCAAGTTCGTACCCAACGAAAGGTTACTTCAGCTGTAAACAAACATAACAAAACATCTGTTATTAAAACTAATGATAACTACGTACTTTCAATCAACACGTAGCTTAGACTTCTACCATCGGATAGCGCCACTGTTCCGAAAATTCAGCCATTTACTGTATTTATGTCATGCCCTTTCTTAAAATTCTGAGATAAATTGGCAAATCAACGTAAAAATACCTTTAATTTGACACCTCAAACGTTAACATCCTTCCAGCCATTATTGAGTTATGACTGTAAAGAAAAAACCCCTCGCGTAATAATATATGGGATTAGTTAATTACTGTAATATTTGCAATTTACATTTATTTATGGAACAGTTTTGAGACTCAAATCTTGTTTTTTACCGTAAAATATTGAAACACTCAAGGTTTTATTAGTCATTTTATTATTAATATTTCTATTAGAAAGGAAATATAAAAATGCTCCTTATTCTGAAAAGAAAAGGTGTTTAAATTGTTGAAATGGGAACAAACTTAAATAAAAATGAATGCCGTCTTGGACCGGTATTAGGTGTCAGAAATGTTTAAATATGGATGTGTAAAAAATAAATGAATATTAGTAGCAATAGATCACATTATGTACTTGTGTTGTAGATGGTAATGCCTCCTACTAAAAATGTATATACAGTATAAAATATAAAGAACTAGTCAAAACTGTAGTTGAGGGATTTTCAGTCGGAAATAATAATCACACTTTGTATGGCAAGTAGTTTACCATTCGTAATGTATTGATACATTTTTATTTGTCATTTACTATGTTCAACTAAGTGTTAAAAGTAAAGTAGTGATTGTAGCCACTATGATTGACCAATACTTTCATCATATCAAATTATAGAACACTTTATGGGTTGCATTTGGTACAAATGCATTACACTTGATTTAATTGATTTATTTTTGTTTTTACATGTTCTTTTAAGAAGTCTCTATAGTTTTCACTCAGTAAAGATTTAAATAAGTAGTTATCAAGATAAATCTGTAATTAATTAGTTTATAATCAAATACAACATTTATTTTCATCAACCTCCAAAAATATTTTTGACTGACAAATGTAAAATGTTTGTCTCTTATTAATATCATAGTCAAATTCTCTAAGTGTTTCTCTGTAAACAAATTGTAGTAAGTATTTGATAAAAATTAAAACATTATTTTGAACTATCTTCTTTAATATAATGAGCCTGACTGACGTTACTGATGTCCGATGTTGCCTAGAGTGCTGACGAGAACGCAGTGGCTGAGTCCAGGGTAGCTCCGGTGGTTGTGAGGAAGACGAGGCAAGCCCCGGCGCAGCCTGCGGCGGAGGAGGAAGAAGAATACGAGGACGATGACCAGGCCGTCGCTGCATCTAATGGTCTGTCGAGAAGTTCAACTGTTATACATAATATAGGCTAATTTAGGCTTGTGCGTGGTGTTTTTAGCAAATTTCCTATGGATAGGTGAGCTGTTAGCATGACCCACATATAGTATATCTTTGTACTCTAGCAGCCACATTTTTTGTCCCATAACTTCAAATTTGATGGATGTTCCTGTCTATAATCAGTTTGACTAGTTTGTCAGGCAAAACAATAAAAAAATCCTTATCTTCCTTTAGGGGGTTTTAAATACTAAAATTTTGGGTTTTTGGGCCCAAAAATGGTTTTAAAAAGCCCTGATTTTAAATTAATGTATGTTTATAGTAAACGACATAAAGAAAAAAGCTTAACATTTAAAACTATGCCTCATAATTCTAGCACAAATAATTTCCAAGTTATTAAAGAAAATGTAGATTGACTATTGGAAAAGACTGTTTTTCATATCTAGATGTAGTTTTATCACCGCAATACCCGCATACCAACTATTGATCCTTTTGAACCTTATAATGTACAACATTTATATCCCAATTTTGCATTCAAGAAGAACCAAGAGCATCAGAATAGCTGAAAAATCAAATATTTTCCAATTTAAAAAATAATAAATAAGTGTTTGTTTAAACCCATTATTTGATTTTTTTACGTTTTACAGTGGAAATTGGCTTCCCTTGCATCAACGAGCTATCTGCAAACTCATTTACTTTTTCCTTCTTATTGTGTGGAGAAAGAATTCAGGTTTTTAACATTTCTGTATTTTTCAAACACAGATTGGTTGTGGAGGAAGTCTTTGTTTTTGTCTGCTGTATATTCCTAAATTTATCTCTGGCTACCAGTTAGTCCGTCATAAAAATTAGACCAACTGTCCAACTGAGATGAAATGTAATTCGCATAAACAATCCTGCAATACTTGTCAACATTATATATTAATTTGTATTTTAAGGATTTTTGCCTCTCAAAACCTACTTATTTCAAAGTTTTTAATATAACAAATTTGGTTCTTGTAATGTTGATTACAATGCATGAGCTTTTTTCCTAATAAGTATGAAAGAAATGAATTTATAGAGGATTTTTTCGGTTTGCTATCCTAACTGGTGGCCCAAAGGCACATATCTCAATTGATCACCGTCTTTATTTAGCTCAGAACTGCAACGTATGTGCTAAAGCCGACTCACAGACACCACCTCCAATTAAACGAGTTTGCACGCAGCATGCTCACGTGAGGGAAGTGAATTTATATATAGCAAACTTTAAAAACTCAAAACCAGTGTAAAAACATACATTTATTCCAATTTTTATTGTAATCTGAAAACATAGGTTTTTTGGCTATTCTGATGCTCCTGGTTTCATTTACCTGTAATGCTGGGAATACAATTTTGCGCATTATACGGTTAGGAGAAGTCCAGTCAGACTTGAAAGTAAATGTGAGGTTGCTGGGGGTAATAAAAGTACACCAACCAATGAATAACAGGCTATTCTAATGTAAAACCCCCCTAAGACAATGTACTGTGTTTGGTCGATATAATTTTTCTTTAATAACTCGGTAAATATTCATGCTAGAGTAACGAGAGAAAGCTTAAAAGTTTTGCTTCACTAATATTTTAACATGCATTAATTTTATATCAGGGGCTTTGCTGACCCTTTTTGGACCTAAAAACTCGAAATTTGAAAGATAAATCCCCAAAAAAGGGGTTTAGAGTTTTCCGATTGTTTTGCCCAACGAACTTGTCTAACTGATTATAGAAAGGAACGTCCCTACAAAATTTGAAGTAAACCAGATAAAAATGCAACCACTAGAGTTCAAACACACACACACACACACACACACACACACACACACACACACACACACATATATATATATATACACAATTTTGAAGGACCCCAAAACGTGTTCAGGGGGTCACGTTATATAGGAACTTCTATGGTGGTCCCGGGCTTAAGTTTCACCGTGTGGGTCATGCTAATAGTTCACTTTCCATAGGAAATTTGCTAAAAATGCGTACTGGCATCACTGGCATTTGGAAACTACGTTTTCGATTAATACTTTCTAGACATCTTCCATGATTTAAGAATAGGTGGTTTATTATTGATTTTTGCGAGACTCCATTTGTATGCAGAATACAATAGGATCGAGAACATAGTGTTGGGCTGAGGGTTTCCGTTAGTGTAAGTGCTAAATACATTGAACCAATAGAACCAAAAAACCAATAGAACAGTCTGTGAGATCGGAGTTTCTTTTGACAATTTAAAAGTGAAAAATCTGAAAAAATTATTTATAGTGGTTAACAATTATTACGTTTTAATGAATGAAGATGGTATGCTAAACTTAAAGCATTTATGTGGCCAACATGTACATTTATTAATAAATGGGCTATCAGTAAAAGTGTCTCACAGTCCCGAAATTTGATTAATGTTTTGGAAAAAGGAATTCGGTGTAGGTGTTAACTTGCAAGAACACTTTAACTGCCACACCGGCCTTTGAGATGACTTTGCGTTGCTTACAAATGTTGGTACCAGACAGATAAGGTAAAAAAGGTCACATTCCATTAACCAAGTTAGTAAAGTAAGTCTTGTCTTAAACACCAAGTCTAAGGTTCACTTCTCAGTAAATGTGTCCCTTTTAGGAAAGGTAAATAAATGATTTCTCAGTCATGATTTTAGGTTGTTTTAAAACTAGTACCTGGGGGGTCGAGCTTTTCTCGGGGGAAGGCCAGTCAGTTTATTTAGATGACTTGGAGCATATTTCACCACTTCCCCCTACTGATAATCAGATTTGTATAACTCATTTGTCTCTTTTCTGCATTTTTAAGGTCACTCCAGTTGTTGTTTATAGCTCAATGGCCCTTTAATTTATTTTACTACTCTATATATATGTAATCTTCACTCAAATCTTTTAATCTCTGCTCTCAGGAAACCACATGTTAATAATAATAAACAACATGAGTTTTACTTTGACAGTTAGTTCCCTGGTTGATTATGAACAGCTGTTAAAATTCTTTTGTTTTGATTTGAAACTCCATAAGCCCAATGTTAATTTTGATAACTTTTCATTTTAGTTTTTTTACATTATTTGATTTTTTTCTGGGGATGAGGCCTGTCTAGAACTTATTTTTATCCCAGATATTAGATATTGCGAACATTTGAAGGAAATCGTTGGAGCCATTTTTGAGATCAGTGTCGCAAGCAAGCAAACATACAAGCAAACCTTCCTCATATTAGAGTATAGGATATAGTTATGTAATTTAAATTTAAATACCCCCTTCGCAGCAACCCTGCGTACTAAGCAAATTTCCACTGCATATATATGTTTTAGTACCAAATAAAGCCGCAATAAAATAATAGTATGAAATGTAGTCAAGTATAAGGGGTATAAGTTTTAGGGGTACAGCAAAACCTTGATTAATTGTGACTCTCTGATATCAATCATTCGTCTATGAGAATATTAGTATTTTTAAGCGTCATGATTTGCGCCTCCGGCAGTGTCTGAGCGCCTGTATGAGCTATTTTGTTATTTAAAACAACATAAATATGTATGTACTGGAAAGTATTACACAGTTTATTTTGATTTCTCTACCAAATTTTTTAAAAATTTAGTTACTGTTCACAGCAGCACGTTTATATCATGACGTTTCTACTATCCGTCTATTAAGTTATCTGTCACAGTGACGGTCCCGAAGGATGGTTAATAGAGTTCCACTGTATATAAGTGGGAATCAGTGATATATCTTTGTTAAAACCTCATTATGAGTTAGGGCTAGAGGGGCTGAAAGCTGGGACTCCAGAAGCTAAGGCTTTTGATATTTTTGGGCACATTGTAACTTTCACCCTTTCAGTATCAGTATAAAGAACAAAACTGCAACCTACCATATAACTTGGAGTGATCAACTACACAGCTATCTGCCGCAGCGATTTAAAACTAATTAAAATCAAAGTTACTTTCTCGAAAGTAGATTTTTACTCACTTTACCCCCTTTCCATGATTACACTCAAGATTACACTGTAAGTGTGAAACGTCGGAAACTTTGTATGGTTCTTTGCACTAACCCTCCCGATGTCCCTCAGACAATGAGGTGTCCCAGAGTGCAGAGGAGGAGGCGGAAGACTCAGAGTCAGCGGAGTCAGAGGATCAGCGGGACAAGCGGTTCTCCGGAGGGACCAGCGGGGCAGGATCTGGTGGGGGCTCTGGGAACTTCCTCTTCGACATCATCCGGGTTAGTACACGCTCCACTCTCACATATTAAACTGTTCAGTTAGGATTAAGCGGGGAATTAAGTTGGCAGTTGGGCTGTAGCCAATAGCACAGTTGCACGCTGATATTGTTGCCATTATCTATTTAAAAATACCACTTGAATGTAATTCCGATCAGCTGGTGAGGAGTTTTGGCATTACAGCACGTCTATTGGCTGATCTTGGTTGATATCCAAGCCCTTAACTAGCAACTTAATTGTCCACTATTATAGACAAGGGTAATCAAACGATTGGGAGGAAATTATATAAAGTGATCTTGTTGAAGATCGATGAACCGCTAAATCACTGGATGTTTGTGGAACCTCAGATAGGACTTGTCACAAACTGAGTTACGAGGGGTTACGATCCAGGATCTCATGTGACCAGGCTAGTCCAAACATGATTTCCAAGGTGACTTGCTAGTATAAATTTGCCATTTTACTTGTTTTTTTTACTATACTGATTCCAAATGTGTTACACATATATTTTTAATACAGGGTGTCTCACATAAGGTGTCCCAAACCGATTCTAGAAAAACCATTTGACCTAAAAGGATGAAGTAAAACTATTTCCTACTAAATCAACCCAAAGGAGTAACTTAAAAATAATTTCAACTTGTTTAAAATACAGGGTGTTCCAAAAACTGAAGGTCACTAGTTTGAATCTCGGAATTTTATAACGTAAACATAGGTCATTTTATACACCAGTTTAAAGCCTTTTAACACAAACATTTTGGTGAAACAGAACTCACGTATCTCTATCTGTTTCAAAATGCAGCCATTTTTGCAAAGAATATTAACATTTACAGCATACCCTATATCTGCTAAACCACAAGACATCTTTTTATTCTGATTAAAATTTATTACTCGTATTGAACTCAGCTTTATCCTGATATGCTACATGACAGCATTTCAAAAATAATAAAAAATTCTTTTTTTTAAACATTATACATCCAATGTTAAAAAAGTCAAATTGTAATTCAAATTCAAATTCAATAATCTTTATTCATCAAATATACATAGTATACAATTGAACAGTGTCAATCGTAACGTAAATCAAACAGTCATTTTAAAGGTCTTTAAAATCCTAAACAACTTTCTAATTTACATCTCTTTTTGTTTTTTTATAAGTCAACAAAAATCACCATTTCCCAAAATGAAATGCATGTTATTTATACATAACCCTTAAATACTCCAAGGCCTCTTTTATAAATGAGTTATGTAGAAATAACAATGGGGAAATTATGATTTTTGTTGATTGCTAAGAAACAAAAAGAGGTACGAGGTTGGTGTAAATACGAAAGTTGCTATGATTTCCAAGTCATTTAAGATGATATACTTTTTGACATTCGTTACTATTTGACTTTTTGAAGTTTTGGGCATATAAATATTTTCAAAAATAGTATGTTTTGTATTTTTACATTTTGTTTGTAACACTCATGTAGCATATCAGGATAAAGCTGAGTTCAATACGAGTAATAACTTTGAATCAGATTAAAGATATGTCGTGAGGTTTATCAGATATAGGGTATCCCGTAAAATGTTAATATTTCTCGCAAAAATGGCTGCCATTTTGAAGCGTATAGAGATGATTGAGTTCTGTTTTCACCAAAATGTTTGTCTGTTAAAAGGTTTTAAAATGGTGTATAAAATTACCTATGTTTACATTTTAAAATCCTGAGATTCGAACTAGTGACCCACAGTTTTTGGAACACCCTGTATTTTAAACAAGTTAAAATTATTTTTACGTTACTCCTTGGGGTCGATTTAGTGGAAATAGTTTATTTCATCCTTCTAGGTCAAGTGGTTTGCCTGGAATCGGTTTAAGACACTCTGTATATCGTTTGTATTTTATTTTCAGAAAATATTAAAATTTCTATTGCACTTTTTAAGAAACTACCTATTACTTAGTACACCAATCCCAAACATTCTATAGAATAATATTCATTTTAAATTGCCTCGTTATTTAATCCCACAATTAAAAAAATTATTGAAGTTTCTAATCTTTCACTTCATGAAATCAAGGGACCATGCTCCACAATATATTGGGGTTTTCTTCAGATGACCATACAATGTATATTTAAGTACACCTCAGTAAGAAGTATAATAATAATTTACTATACAGTAAGTAGCAAAAAATACCAATAAAATATGTACAAGAAATATAATTTGGCAAGAATATGTTTAATAAAAAATCTAAAGAACGTATTCCTCAAGCATAAATTTTAAGTAAATAGTAGTATATTATATATAGAAACTTTAGTTCATTTCCATTATAAATTTTACCAACCTTCGTTCAAGCCCGAAATATAAATATAAGAGGGAAAGAGTGAAACTCTGATCTCTTAATAAGGAAATAATCTAATTATATTCAAAGCTTACTCCAGATATAAAAAACTAAACTTCTAAAAAGTATAAATATTTTAGATTAAATTAACAAACCTTAAGTTTTAAAATTCACTAAACCAAATACTATGTATGTGACTAAACGCAAAATACTACATCAAACCATAAATTTAAATAACAAGTTAATTTATCTCGTATAGAAAGATTTTACCCTTAAGGAATCTTTACAGGTGGTAAAGTTTACCTACAATAATAAAAACAAATAAGAACAAATATTAAATACGTTTACTCAATGTATTTCAACTCCAACAATACTGAATCAAACATTTGGCACAGAAATGTGATGTTAAGTGTTAATCACAATGAATGTGTCAGTTTTGTTGATGGTCAAGCGCTCTGCGGACCGCGCGGCTCGGATGGCCGGGACGGTGTACCGCGTGTTGGCAGGACTGGACGACGTAGGGCTGCCAACCTACCCGCCGATAACCGCCAAACACACCAGAGCAGCGGTAACACACTAGTCCACCAACGACTCACTTGAGGGGAGATTCACGACTGTTTCCCTATACAATTTTGTTTGGACCTATAAAACTATTTTTAAAATTATACCTTTAGGTTGATTTTGAATTTAAAAACTTTTAGAATTTGTATGTAATGTAACTGTGTGAACCTGTAAAATATTTATTCTCGAATAGGCGAATAGTTTAGCGTGGAAAGCAGGGGCGGATCCAAAGGTCATGTTTGGGGGGAGCGGTCACCGAAGGTTACCCTTTCCCTTCACAACCTGCCTGGCGCCCCCATTATTTTTTTTAACTATATGAAATTATTCAACAAATGAAAGTAAGTTAGCATAAAAAAATCAATAACCTTGTGCTCAAGAATAAAAGCAATCGTAACTTTATAATCAAGCTAAACAAAAATTAACTTTAATTCTACTGGACCCGACCGTAAATAAAAATAAAAAATATTTAGGCATTACACTTTTTTCTACGTAATCTGTGGGCGTCTAAGAACAAGTAAGATGCCTAAATAAACAATTTATTTTAGTAGTAACCCACGTGAAAAACTATTTACAAAACGTATTTGAAATCTGCAATACTGAACAATGCTACAAGAAGATACAATGAGGAATGAGACGAATGAGGCTGACAGCCAAGGTCAACAACTCGAAAAATTAAAATGTCGTACCACATTTTTACAAAATAAAATACTTGGCGTAGGAGCTTCTGTTTGCACGAAATTTAATCTCTGTTTCTTCTTGTTTCATTACATATAATTTGAGACACTTTTTGCTTCTAGTCTAGCCACTGGATATTTATTGCCTAGAAACTGATTACGCAGTTTTAAACAAAATTCAAACCTAACCTGTAAACGAAACACAGCTGACAGCAAACGACTGTAGGCGGATGAAATACAGTAAAAAATAATCACTGAATACAATGGTAGCATCCTTTGCGCGTGTGGCTAAAATCTACCTCCAAGACCATGTTGAAAATGCCGAATTTTCGGTCTGCCAACTGGCAAAACTGCAACAACTTCGCGATACTGTACTCGGGAATATCCATGTTTTTGTAAGACGCTTTTAGATGAAAGACGTGGATCTAAGTAATGTGTTATATACTAAAATGGAAGTTTAAAATTTCACCTATCTAATGGTATATATTTTATTCCATTTATTGAACGTTTTAAGTGCATTTAATGCACTTTTAAGTTCATATAGGTGCATTTTTTTGAATTGTAATGTAACAATGTAGACGGGAGCGGCAAAGTTTGACTCTCGGAACCGAAAAACGGGGTTTCGGGAGGCTTTTGCTACTTACATTTTCAAACAGATTTATTCAAACTTTCATTGTATGCCTAAAAAATAAAATAACACACAATAATTCTTAGGTTTGGGGGGGGCGACCGCCCCTACCGCCCCCCCCCCTCTTGGATCCACCCCTGGTGGAAAGTTATTGGTATTATAATGATGTTAAATCAAGAATATACTTTTTATGTTGATATTGTCAGCAGGCCTAAACACAGATTCTTTTAAATTGTACAATTACTCCATTAGACTTTTCATTGTAATTAATTGTACAATCTGTCCCTATTTTTGTGTGAGCCAGGGTTCAAAGAGGACATAGTTACGCTAATCACCAACAGATTATACTTCTGTCAACTATTACTTATCCCCTCAGTAGGGGATAATACAACAGTTGGTGTGTCAGGAAGCAAACATAAGTTGATTTCTCACTTGCTTTTTGGAGTGAAGATTTTTCACAAGTTAATGTAATGACTAAAATGGGTAGTTGACAGCAGCACACTCTGTCGGTAACTTAATCAAATTAGTTCAAATTCTGGCTAACTCTAAAAGAGGGACAGCTGGCTCATATAGATGGGATGTCTCCTTCAGTATCTATGCTTGTACCATCCAGTGCCTCAATATATCAATGCTATAGTTTTTCTGTTGCACATAGATTGAACAGTGAATTCCGTGGCTTACGGATCTCATTATTTCTTAAGATATCTATGTGATTTACAGTTATTTCCCATTTACAGATCCTCTCACAGTATGAGACGCTGGGTTGTACATGCACAGTTACTGTTTCCCCAGGGCCGTACTGGGGGGGGGGATGACAACTGCCCTGGGGCCCGGTGTCTTAATTAGGACACTGTTAATTAGGACTGTATGAAAAAAAGGGGCCCGGGTAAGCCGAGTACGGCCCTGTGTTTCCCCCTCCGCGTGTCTTAGTCCAGTCAGCTTACCAATTTACCTTTAAAAAACAAAAGTTATGATTATTTTAGCCACTGTTTACAATTTTTTGTTATGTTCAACTAACTGTCCGCAACATTTGGAGGGGAAATGGGGTACAAACTGTGAAAGGATTTATACATTACGAGGATTAATGGAGAATTTAAAACATATGTTTGTGCTATATTTTGGGGGGAACTGAAGAACTTTTTCAACAGACATACAGGATCTATATAATCATTTGACCAAATAAAATAATCTTCTGCCATTGATAAGAATTTAAACAGATTTAGCATTGGGGTTAAGCCTATTTTATTCAATGTATTTCAAAATTAGTACCTGTAGTAGTATAGAATTACCATATTGTCAAGAAAATAGGTCCAATGAGCTAAAACCTTCAGGTAAATTTATTTAATTGATCAATTAATTGGTAGGTCATAAGTTAACTTTAAATTCTTTTACTTAAGTTAGTGTCTCGTGTCTAACAGTTGTGGATCTTCCCTGAGTATTTCCAAAATTATAATTATTGCTGATTACACTGATTATTTAGAATTGTAAATAAACTGTAAAACTGTGTTTGAAAGTATAAAATATAACAGCTATAATTTCTATGGTTTTATCTGAAAATTCCATACAGTTACCAGTCCATGATTTTATAGTTCTAAAATTACC
This sequence comes from Allygus modestus, assembly GCA_963675035.1. Classification (NCBI taxonomy): domain Eukaryota; kingdom Metazoa; phylum Arthropoda; class Insecta; order Hemiptera; family Cicadellidae; genus Allygus; species Allygus modestus. Next base: position 156,730,552 of record OY776112.1, on the reverse strand, counting down.
TGAGGGTAAAATATTATTTGCTTAGAAAAGTAGAATAAAATTGTATGCATTTCTATAATGAACTACCATAAATACTCAGTGTAAAATAGCAATAATAGTGTTAATACTGTTTCATGTTGAAATACTACCCTAGTTTTCATGGACCAAAAATGTTTACAGTAGAATATAATTGACCCAGTTGAGGGGATTATCATGGGGCCACATGAAAAAATAAAAGTGAACAGTAGTGAATCAATCAATACAACACAACGTAAAATTGTTAAAAACTGCTTTTTAAATCATTTTTTTAAGTTCACTTTGATAATAAAGATTATTTTATTATTAAAGCCTCGAATTTTGTGAGAGGACAACATTTGGCACTTAAAGCAATAAAAATAATATTGCTATCAATTGGTTTATGCCAAGAAATGTAAAGAAATGTATATAATCAATGAAAAAACATATGTTAAATGTGCACATGCTACTCATCCACACTGTAGGTACTGGTAATAAGTATGCAGTTTGTTTAATTTCATCATGGGAAGTAGAAAAACTAACATTTTCTGGGTAATGTTAGACTGGATTCGGCTGGGAAGCTACTGGAAACCTGTAAATATTATTGTTTAAGCAACACTGCTAATAGTGCTAATATTAAAAATTCACTGCTTTGCTGCTTAGCATTGCTTTGGTTTTGTTTAAAAAAATGTGAATTTCAAAGAAATGGTCAAACGTAACAGTCAAAAGTTTTTCAGTTATTTATTGATATTTTAAATAACTAAAGATAACTATAAGTAGACAAGCCAAAATATTGTCACTGACATTATGGATTTTAGTAATACCACATTTATTGTTTATTGTTAAATACAATTTTGTATATACTGTGTTTTTTAATTCTAAACTAAAGATATTCCAGATAAAGTTACAACTATACCACATTTAGTAAAAAATCTCACAGCCGTTAATTAACCAAGGATTGTGTAAATTTCTAAACAACTAGGAAACCACTTAAAATTCATTGAGCAAATTAACTTAACGATTAAAAATAGTAAACCTTACGATCCCAGTTACACAGGGAAGGTTCATACAGGGTGGAAATATTTTGTTTGTTGTGCATTTTGTGGAAAAATTGGAGAACCTTTACAATTAACATACTTACATACAATTTACATACTTATAGTATAATCACCTGATCAAATAAAATCTTTGACTTAGATAAACTTATAAAGCCAATGAGGACCCTGATGGAATTTTGAACATTTTTTTTATTTCAACACATGTAACAAATCGTTTAATATACAACATGTTAAGAGATTTGTCACTATATTTAACACATGGTCATAATTTGGCTTTTGGATGTTCCATTTGATTTCACATGGAGATCCAAAATTAGCGATTAAAATATATATTTATAACTACAATTAAAATAAGAATATTTGTTGTCAGATAGGGAAGTAATATCATTATTCAGCCATTTGTAGTAATACAAAAGTTTCATTGCATCCCAACGAATCAAAGTAAGAATCAAATTATTTTCTAATTTTGTAAATCATTCTGCTATAAACATATTCTGAAATGGTCTTTTTGATCATTAACACAATTTATTATATTAATTTAATATAACCCATACAAGTGTTTTAATGGTCTTTATAATCTGAACTTAACTTGGAAAAAAAGGAAAATACTGATATGATTTAATTCAGGCAAAAATTCCCGTCAATTCAATTTCTTTGGTGTTGTATTCTTATGAATAAACTTCCAAGTTTCACAATATTTGGTAGTATTAGAATTCCATCTACAATTTTAAAATACTTGTACTGCTTTAAATTTTAAAAAGCATAAGTAATGTTGCAAATAATTTCCTTTACAAAAACCATTTCTCCATTCTTATTACAATGCTTTACGACTCATTCTTCAAATTAAAAACACAATCTTCAGAGCTAGAATTATGTACATAATGCTTGAAAATGTTAATATACAGAGTTACTAACAACTTTGGCTTTGTATAAATAATGTTAAATGCTTTGTTGTGGTTTGGTGGGTGTGTTGTATCTGGCTTTATAATTTATCAAACATCATAATTTCATCAAGTAAATAAAGTTTGATTTGTTCTAATCTTTCCTCCCATAAGTTTTGGTCCACTAAAAGTAAAATGATCACCTACAATTTATACCAAAGCAAACAAATATTACTCAAGACTGATTTGGATATTTTATCAGATAAAATTATCCTTAATGTGGTTTGGATCATTTTGTAAAAACTCAGTAATTAAATTTGTTGCCACCAATCAAGTTCTCTCTCACTTCTCCTTACTGGGTACAAACTAATAATTCAATTAACTAATTAAAATATAGTTCCTTTTAATTAATTGAAAACCAGTTTTTTTAAGTACCTCTCTTATTACAACTATGAATAAACAGATACTAATTCAAAAATATCAAATTTATTCACAGCGTTTATGTGGTAGAAAAAGCCACACATTTCTAAAAAAAGTAATGGCCTTGAACAAGTTGATCACAGTTTATAGTTTTCAGTCTTCAATTTCATACAAAAATCCTTTTAGTTGTTGTAATCATATGTAGTGTTCAACAGATCATGTATTAACAATAAGATAAAGTGATAAAACATTATCTTATTTAACATATTTTAGCTTCATTAACTGATTCATTTGCTTACATGTTCACCTAACCATCTCATATTTGTTAAAAACATCAGTTTTAAAGAATGTTTCACAAAACAGATATTAGGAGTCAATTGATAGAATTGAAGTGTTTGGTAAAACTTAATTAATATGTCAGCGTGATTTTCCACATGAAACAGTATAACACTTTTGGTGTTCATATGAATTTTATAACTGCCTATTTATGTACTGCTCTGGTGTAGTTTGCTTTGTATTACGTTTTGTTGTTTCTTGTTTTGTAAATAATTTTCAGCAATATGTATGGTTTAATACTTTAATATGTCTAACTTGAAACAACTTAATTTGTTATGTTTGGATTTGTGAAGTTATGTCTGATCGTTGCGATCTGTTCTCCAGCTACATTAGGGATCAACCTCAAAATCACCATATATTTCCATTTTACAATAACTGTATTGCTAAGGATTCTACCAGTGTAACAGTGAAGTAAAATGTCATCTCATTTAATAAACTTTTTTTATGTTTAGGACTTCAGTGGAAAAGGTCTCGGGTTCAATTTCTGGGGTGCCCACACAATTTGCAGGGGTTTGGACTATTGTCCTCTAGATAAATATTTATGTAAAAGTTCTACTGACGTAGTCAAGGGGAAAAAGACGGAGTTAAAACATTGATAAATGCAATTCCTCCAGCTATAAAAAGTGAAAATTCAGTGTCCGTATGAGCTTTGGATAATACAGATGAAGTTCTTCTTCAGAGAAGAATATGGGGGCCTACACACAAGAAGGGATAGGGAGGTACATAGGGATAGGGGTACGCACTTGGAGGTAGATGTCTGAAATATGTTTTATCATACCAAGATACTGTATTTGGGTTTTCATTACCGAAATTAAAAAAAAACTCATATGGTTTTACAATTGTGATATAATTTGTAGAAAGATAAAAAAAGTTGACATATATAAAGGTTGAACTCATATCAAATTAAAAGCTCTCTACGTAAAGGATATAAAAAGACTCATTTTAATTTTGCATATGAGTATCTTTAGACATGATTTGGGGTTTCCCTTGAAATACATCAAGTAGTCAGAAGGTTTTAATAAATGAATGCCATTTTTTCTGGCAATACTGAAGAATTACCCAGACATTGTTTTGACTTGCAGACTTTTACCTTGCGGTTTTAATTGTTTCTATTTATAGTTTATATGAAGGATTCTGTAATTTTTACCATCAAACTGGTAGTCATTATGTAATATTTCAGCTCCAACAGGCAAAATAGAGATATACAGTGCAGGGTAAATCGAGGAAAAATCAACAGTCAAAAGCCCTAAGATCACATTAATTTATCAAAACGTCTATGCGGTTCTGGTTCTATTGAAATAGTTTATTTATTTTATGATTAAACTAAGTGTTTTTATTTTTTTAAGTATAGAGATGAGCTTGTATCTACATAGATTTGATAAACACAAACAAATGTAATATTACTGTAAAAAATTAAATAATGGTTTCAGTTGTATTATATTTTAACATATTAAGTTCCCCGTCAAATATAAACAATATGAAACAATGTTCATAATGAATTTGTGTTTTTGTAAATGGGATTAAAAATATGACATTTGTGTATATTTTTAAATATGTGTACATATTATTTATAACTAACAAATACGTTTATGAATCTCATAAAGTGAACATATAATTAAACTCTTGGGTATTACTGTAACATTAAACTGTAGTGATGTTAGTATTATTGAATGTTTACTTGTTTCATGGCATAATCTGTTTAATAAATCTTTTTTGGGGTCTTGTTGTGGGTTTGAGAACATTCAAAGTTTATAATCAATTTAACCACACAAATGTGTTAGTTTTACTTAATTTGCATGAAAAAAATTTCAAGAACCAGCAAAACTTTTATTGAAAATGTTATATAGTAAACTTTATCAGTTGAAAACACGAATGTCAGATGAGAGCTGTCTTTTGTAAACTAAACTACGGTAACTAAAGGTTGTGTCCTCTGACTTTCTTTCATGTTGCCGGTTAATGTTGACTAATGAAATAGCTCAACAGAAAAGTGAACAAATATGAAAATAACAAGAATAGATGAGCATCAACAATTTGAGGGAGTAATCACCATAACATTTAATTTAATTTGGCAATGAAAGTTCCAGGCCACCTTTGTTAAGGAAATGTAATATTAGAGGAGACATTTTAAAAGAAACAATGATGAGCCCAAGAAAACTAGGGTAGTACGTCAAATTATATTTTGTATGATGTTTGTCTTCAGGCTTATGTACTGTACATAGATGACTTGATGGGCAGCTAGTAAAGAAATGGGTGAGGGGAAAGTTGCCCCCTCACTATACTTTTGTCATAATTATGCCATTAAAGAAATTGATTTGATTTGTTTTGTATTCCAAGGTTTTATCACAGCTGATAGTTAAACACCATTACATATACGGTAATTGATAATTTCTTGGTTGAGTGGTCAATAAACAGAGCACGTACACAGTGGATTAGGTGACTTTCCCCTCAACCCTTTCAGTTTAATAACTGACCATCAAGTCATCTCTGTGCAGTAAGTATAAGTTACAGATTTTAAAGCATTAGGTTATTCTGGTAAACAAATTCTTAAATTTTGTTTTCTAATAAAATTACAGGAAATTTCTTCATTTTTTTGGACACTCGTCATCTCAAAACAATAATGCTTGAATTGCTCACTTGCAATTTTGAGCATTATTTCAATAAATTACCGGGAAAACTACTATTAATAAAAAAAGGTTAACTTGTCCAAATATAACATATTTTCATTGTTAATATATTATTTACTGTGACCCAACATATCCAGATGATTGGATAATTGTGTTTTTGTGTAATGTGTGCAATGATGATGAGAAATACAATATACGATCTCTTACAATATTTAATATTAACCCCTTCTACTAAAGTAAAACCGATACAATTTGTTAAAATTCGTTGTGTAAAGGGGTGGGCAAAATAAATCCATGCCGCTTCAAACCATTTGCATTTGCTCAATGAATTATTCTAATCATTTTAAGTAAAGAGAAATCAAAATAAATATTTAACTTGTTTAGTTAATGTATCGTTGAACTAGAGATAATCATATTTTGGTACTCTTCCTTAACAAAAAAAGCAAATTAATTGCAATCCAAACCAGTTAATTTCTGAGGCTATAAAGTTAATAAAATCATAAACTCTGCCTACAAGCACATATGCGAGCGAGCTGCTCAGCGCTACAAGAATGTTGCACCTATCTCACTAACGTTTCACAAGAAATAAAACACTTGTTCGATATTCAAAATCAAATGAATAGTACTATATAATAATTTAACTGAATATTGTAGCGATTTATTATCATACAAGTATAATTCTTTTATCACCATAAACATCTAACGTATTCTGAGATGTTTCCACTTCCCCCTGTCCTGTCGCAGCTGGTAGCAGGCAGTGGCACCACCCAGACCCAAGACGAGGCGGACAATGCCCCACTGGACGAGAACTCGACCCTCGCAGGAGAGGAGAAGCATCACGACGATGGCTACAGCGCCGGGGTACCCGGGCCTCTCACTCGGCTCTTCGTCATAGCCAACCGCGGCATCGCCAACCTGTTACAGGATCTCATTCTTGTACGTATACCTTGGCTTACCCCAAGGTTCAATCTTAGAGCCGTTAATATGGTGGATCCCAAGGTGCAGTCTTAGGGCCGTTACTATGGTGGACCCCAAGGTGCAGTCTTAGGGCCTTTACTATGGTGTGCCCCAAGGTTCAGTCTTAGGGCCGTTACTCTGGTGGACCCCAGGGTTCAATCTTAGAGCCATTACTATGGTGTCCCTCACGGTACAATTTTGGGGCCATTTTTTTAGCGAATTTCCCCTATAGGGAAGAAGCTGTTACCGTAGGTCTCATGGTAAGACTTAAGCCCGAGACAAAGATAACTTTTTGTTTTGAAGTCCCCAGATGCCAAAAACACTATTCGTTCAAATTTAAATATAATATGTGTGTGTCCGTGAATTTGATAACTTGAGTGAAAAACGTCCGATTTCAATGAAATTTGGCTCAAATGTGTAAAGTGACATTCATGACTTTAAGTTCGAAAAGCAGAAAAATCAGGCCATGGGAAAGGGGGTTTATGGGGTTTCAAAATTTTCCGAAAATCAGTTTTTTTGCACTTTTCACCCTGAAATTTTTAAAACACACAATTTTTATTTCAACCATTTTATAGGGCTTAAAAAAATAATATTGTATTTTGAATCATGAACCTAGGTTAAGTGGTTGCGGAGAAAATCCAAAAAACGTGTTCATAAAATCTCCCATGCTAATCTTATGGGAAAATTGTTTTTAGCTTTTCCTTAATTAATTTTACTGAAAACTTCATATTTGCTTTTACCAATCAGTTTAGCTTTACAAAACAATCATTTTGGTGTTTAAATTGTGATTCTACGTCCAACCGTTGCCGAGATATTCAAAGTGCTAAACACAGTACGTTGTCCAATGTTATCCTTATAGAGAATATTTAAAATTTGATATCTCGATTATTTATGAACGTATATTTATGAAACTTGGTATGTGGCTTCACCTAGTACTGATATATTGATATTTGCACAAAAAATTGATTTTTTGTTGATTATCCTCTTAGCAGCAAACCTGCATACTCATCCCTAATGTTATTCTTATGGAGAATACGTAAAGCTTTATATCTCCCTTAATTATGAACATAAATTAATAAAATTTGGAATGTAGCTTCACCTGGTTGAGTTATATTGATAATTGCAAAAAAACATATTATTATCTTCCTTGTTGCAGCAAACCTGCATTCTCAGCCCTAATGTTATTCTTATAGAGAATAAATAAAATGCTATATATCAGTTATTTATTTAAGTATTTTTATGAAACTTGTTAAGTGGCTTTATGTGGTAGTAAGAAACATATTCATGCATAGGAAATTCGCTGAGTACGCAGGTTTCCTGCGACGGGGGTATTTTTATTTAGTGTCTACCAGAGGCATTTGTACAGTTCGGTTTCAATGGTAATAGTTTTTTGACAAATTTAAATGAAAAATTCAAGGGAGTTTGCTAAAACAATTTTAAAAATTTATTTAACTCTGGATGGTTTTTGAAAACTAAAGATCTTCAAAATAAATTACTGTTTATGCCAAAGCAGTGAAAACTAGTAGAATAATTATGTGATTCTAACTCTATTTGAAACCAAATGCAAAAGCCGTTATCAGAGTTACAGATAATTTGTTGTGACAGCTGTTGAACTTCTAGATAAGGGAACTTAATGATTAGAACTGCATTCAAATATTACTTTTAAACATTGTAAAAGATAATCAAATTAAATGTGGTGTGACTATACACGGTGTTTCTAAATTAAGGACATAGAAAAAGTGTGAATACTCCAGGTAATTCAGGAAGAGCAATTACCCAGGCACTCTAGGTCCTCTGATTTTCAAAATCTTAATATCATCATTTATATAATTAAGTTTTATAACCTCTTTGCATTGATTTCCACTCTATCAGCCCCTAGATTATATAACCACGACTAAACAGGTACTTTACTTCCATCAATAGTCCAATGAAGAAGATAGTGAGCTAAAGTAAGATTTGTCTTTTTCATTGGACTATTGAACCACAAAAAGGTTTTAATAATGGTGGTATTAAAAACCATAAAAGGTTGTCTTTTTGAGACAGATTAAGCTACAAACTTGCAATACACAAAAAAAAAAACAAAAAAAAAACAGACCAAGACATCTATAAACTATGCGATTTTTCACCTGGATTCATGCCTAGAAGAACATTACAAAACTTCTAAACAGAGGACTGAAAATTTATTTTTGACTAAAGTTTTTATACTTGATTCAGTCAAGTAACATGGGAAATTTTGAAAATTGGTTTACATAAACTAAATGGTGTGAGTCAAAGTGTTTGATACACTCGAGTTGTTAATGGGCTTATTTTTATGTCGATAATTTTTAATGTTACAATTATCAAGTTACCAAATCAATCCTGCCCTTTGACCTAATTTGTCCTTTAAAGTGAAATAAGGACTTTTCTCCCAAAAATACCTATTAAATTTACAATTTTATATACACAGTAAGTGACGTATTCTGTTCCTTTACAGCGCCTAGCCCAGACTAGCGAGAGAATAGTGAACTTCAAGGCTCGACTCATCACGTCCATCATCTAAACATGTCGGCTCGGCTCAGTTACCATGACTTCGGCAGACTTGGGGTTTTACTACGTACACGTCGACTGCTCAATCACGCTGCACTGAATATCGCAAACACTCTGCTTTTAGGAACAATCTGTCCACTAATATTCCAGAAAAGCCGTACTATTTATTTATTTATTCGCAGTAAACCCCAAAGTGACGGGAGGGGAGTGGGTACAGATTTATACACTCTGTGCCTTCACCCCTTCGCTCCTTCGCCCCTTGTGTGCGAGGGCGAGATCGATATGTATTGTAATATATTGACAGCGTAATGTACATAGACACAGCCCGCATATCGAGTAAGACTGATATCAACAAGTCCAATCTCACTGCCATCATTGGAGTATGAATTGCAAAATAGTGAGGACTCTGTAAATGTTAATTAATGGAACATTTCCTTTTCACAACTCTCTAAAGATTTATAACAAGAAATAAAATTATTATTGCTGGTGGAACTGTAACTGATACTATTCCAATGTGTTAATGATAAGACTATGTAAGTTTAATTTCTCCAGGATTTATCCTTATCTTTTTTTAAGAAAATTCTAATTTCAAACAAGCGAAGTACTGTAAATAAGAACAGAGTGATATCTAAATCAATTTCTCGAAAAGTCAACGAAATTTCAATTATAACCTAGGAATTTAAACCTCCATATTTCCTATTTATTTTTACCTCTTACTAGTAAGCTCTAAATATTATTCTAAATATACTTTTAGTTAATATGTAATTTAGTTACTTAAGGGAATCAAAAGTTAGTTGTAGTTTAATTATTTCAAAGAATCAGCATTTCATAAAAAACCTTAATGTCATAACAATTTTATATGTCTGGATTGTAAAATTACTTGTAAAGCTTTTATTGTGCACATATGAAAATTTAGAAATAAATTATATGTAAATACGTATCACGAGATTTCATTGACAAACCCAACACAAATATTTATTATGTTTAAGTGTTCACAAAATATATATGTATATATTGACAAAACCTATTTAGGGGCCATACACACATTACTTAACGCACTTAAGGGGAGGGAGGAGGTATGGCGTAGCGTTATGTGGGGGAGGGAGATTTGAATAAACGTTACGTAACTCACACATATTAACCCTAAGAGCTGGTGCACTCCCGTATCTATTTATACTGTTATAAAGAGCTGATGCACTCCCGCATCTATTTATACTGTTATAAAGAGCTGGTGCACTCCCGTATCTATTTATACTGTTATAAAGAGCTGGTGCACTCCTGTATCTATTTATACTGTTATAAAGAGCTGGTGCACTCCCGTATCTATTTATACTGTTATAAAGAGCTGGTCCACTCCCGTATCTATTTATACTGTTATAAAGAGCTGGTCCACTCCCATATCTATTTATACTGTTATAAAGAGCCGGTCCACTCCCGTATCTATTTATACTATTATAAAGAGCTGGTGCACTCCCGTATCTATTTATACTGTTATAAAGAGCGGGTCCACTCCCGTATCTATTTATACTGTTATAAAGAGCTGGTGCACTCCCGTATCTATTTATACTGTTATAAAGAGCTGGTGCACTCCCGTATCTATTTATACTGTTATAAAGAGCTGGTGCACTCCCGTATCTATTTATACTGTTATAAAGAGCTGGTGCACTCCCGTATCTATTTATACTGTTATAAAGAGCTGGTCCACTCCCGTATCTATTTATACTGTTATAAAGAGCTGGTGCACTCCCGTATCTATTTATACTGTTATAAAGAGCTGGTCCACTCCCGTATCTATTTATACTGTTATAAAGAGCTGGTGCACTCCCGTATCTATTGATACTGTTATAAATCTTTAAAAATTAACAACCAATCGAGATGATAGCTAAATCAAGGTTACAGTTAGTTATATAAAAATACTTATATCATACTGTTTTAATAACAGTTAAACTAAAAATAAATACATAACGTGTTTTGAGAAAGTTGTGTACTTTATAACAAATACAAATACAAAACAACTAGAAAGACTGAAGGTGTGGGTGGCATTGCACAATACTGTATCAAGTCATGGTTTTGCATTCTGAGAAAACACAAAATATAGGTGTAAAGCAATAACCTATATTTTGTGTTTTCTCAGAATGCAAAATCATGACTTGATACAGTATTGTGCAATGCCACCCACATCTTCAGTCTTTCTAGTTATTTTGTATTTGTATTTGTTATAAAGTAAATTTACGTTTTAGTTGAGATAGTTTATTTTGTTGCTTATATTATTAAATAATTTCTTTAGTAACAGTCTTCTTTGTTTGTATACGTTTTGCTTTGAAATAAGTTATTACAAAATCTTGTTAAGAGAAAGTCATTTAAACTTTAATTATTCATTGAAATCTATATTCCAAATTGCTAAATAAAACAATGTTTAAAATGTTTAAGCTGTTTAAAGCCTACTACGATTGAGTTATGCAACACATTGGGGAGTAAGGGGGGGGCGAAGGGTATTGTCAAGCGTTATGGTGTGTTACATGGGGGAGGGGGAGGTCTGAAGTGATGAAAAATTAAATGGTTTTAAATTACCTTTCATCATTTTTAAACTTACATTTTTCTTTCAGTCGAGACGACGTCGTTAAAAGTTCTCAAACAACACAAAGACATAAAACACGGTCACACACGAAAACATTACTTCATTTATCGATCACATGGACGGGATCCCTATCTACTGCGCCGTCGTGGCTACCGGCATGAGGACATTGGACACGACGCGGGCGTTAGTTTAACCTCGGCTTCTTTGGTATACTTGATAATGGACTCATCCTGCAGTGAAACCCCCCGATGGAATCACCTTATCCCTTAGCAATGGAACCGCCTGTCGGTTGCCGGCTTCCCGTATTTTTTTAATATTAAGTGAGAACTGTAATTGAGTTTCTCATTCAAAACCAAATCATTATCCTGTTTTATGGCTTTGCAAATGTATAATCCCTCCAAAGCATCGAGTATAAAACCTTTATTACAAATCTCAAGTATCTGTACATTATTTTTGGTTATGCCGGCAGAGTGCAGAGAGTCATCCAAGAGGTGCAGTGCAAAACTTGATTTTTGTGGATTTTTCCAGAGATTAGGTTTATGTTCTTTTATCCTCTTGGAAAACGCACGTCCTGTCTGTCCAACATAACATTTATCACAGTCATTACAATTGAGTTTGTATACACTGGTTTTTTCTAAATTGCTTTTTTCCCCTGGCACTGGTTTAGGCTTAAGTAGGTGCTCGATTTTATTAGAAGTTTTGGGGGCCGGTACGATGTTATAAGGCTTGAGTTCCTTTTACTTTCTCCCCCTTATACATAGTATATGGAGAAAATATTGTTTTCGTAAAAATTTTTGAATTTGAGTTGTTAGTGGAAATATTCGTTTTGGTGCTCCCTGAAGCCAAAAAAGTGATTTTTACATGATGTATGTGTGTCTGTCTGTCTGTCTGTATGTCTGTCTGTATGGATGTGTACAGAGCTAGAGCCCTAACCAATGGTCCAATTTTTATGAAATTTGGTATGTAGGTACTAATCCACGATTTCCAGATTTTTCATTTTTTGGAATTTTTTATTTTTAAGGGTAATTATCCCCTAAAAACCGCCAAAAAACATGAAAAATCAAGATTTCTCAAAAACGGCTCAAACGATTTTGATTAAACATTAGTCGTGTAGAACTTTAGTTTTCAAACAAAATGACACCACCCGCATTTTTGTAAAAATTCGGGTTCAGAAATTTCAAGACTTCAAATTTCAAAAATTCTTTTTTTCATTTTTCCTTAAAAAAACATAAATATAAAAAAATATTACCATTCACCATTAAAAAGAGCTAAAAAAACTAAATAATTTATTATTTTGAATTACTATTCTACAATAACTGGTTGCGGAGAAAATTTAAATTTTTATTTTGCAGTAAACGCAGTACGTTGTCCAATGTTATTCTTATGGGGAATACAAAAATTACTATTTCTCTCTTTTTTATTGATCAATTTCGATCAAACTTGATATGCTTGTCAAGTTAGCATTGACCAACAGAGGAAATTCAAAATATGTTGCCCCTTAATAACCCTGAGGGGGGGGGGAGAATAGGGGGCATTTCCCCTCTTAAAACCACATGTGTAGGGATGGATTCTGTAGTGCCTCCTAAACAGGGATTTGGGTGAATATTTTTGAAAACAACTTGTTTACAAGATTTTCTGTACATTCGACTATGCTTTGTATTCTATATTTAGTAAATAAAAAGTAATTTATTCATTAAAGTTGGGCTAAAAGGGAGAAAGTATGTGTCAGTTTCCTGATACCGTTTATTTTACTAAATTAAGTAGTCTATGACCATAATCTATGGGAATGTATTTAGGTGGTGTGTCAGAACTCACTTTATTTTTATTTCTCAACAGATTTTTCATGATTTTGTCCACCATTTTTGAGGTGGATTTTTTGTGGTGTGATTTCGTCATATAATATTGATTATAAACGATGTCTGTACCAGTTAATATTGGCCAAATGACAACCGGACCGTGTTTTATCGGCCGGAAACGAATGTCAAACTGTGTTTTGTTTATCTACACGTAATCCAGTTTTAATTTACTGGCCGAAACTTTATTTTGCTACTCATGTATTAGTTAGTTTAGATTATCAAATCTAGGGTTTTATCCAAATCCCATTACACTATTTTAAACTACCAACTGATGGCAAATACTCGCTCGAAAATACTCGAAACTCGAAAATAATTGGCACTACTCGATTAAAAAATCAATAATAGCACACCCCTAATTATCAGTTTTCTTGAGAATAGGGACGAGGAATATCCAGTGACAATTGACTGGAATTTACCAGGGAAGAGTTGAACAATGAGATTAAAGCAGGGTTTAAGCTGCAGTCGCATTTGTCGCAAAATGCGACATGCACCACGAAAATGTGACAATATTTGGGCAGGCTGTCGCTTTTTTGCTACAAAGAAAGGTATTTTATAATTTTATTGCAGAAAATCTGGTTTTAACAATACAAATTGTAGGTATTAAAAGTCCGTGATCACGATCCACAACCAAAAAAGATTAGAAGAGTAGTTGAGATGTTGTAGAGGCTTAACGTTGCGTTGGTTGCACTACATCACTTACCGATCGTCTCTGAGCGATTGGTAGAGGGGACGAGCCTACTTACGTAAACCGTTGCTGTCGATTTCAACTGCGTACCGTGTAAACGGAACGGGCGAGTTACTGATATGACAGATGTAGTAACGAAGTGACTACGTACACGTCCAATGTAAGGGCAAATTCACTTCGCTACCGCTTAGGTTAGGTTAGGTTAGGTTACGTTACATTACGTTAGGTTAGGTTACGTTACGTTAGATTAGGTTAGGAGGTTTTCTGGCTCTCAATTTGTTTGAAAAATCACAGGAAAATTAATGTACGGTGCATAATTTGGAACAGACGTGAACAGTAGCGGCTCATGTCGGACATGTACGTAGCCTCTGCCTTGTAGTAACAGACCCCCCTCGTGAGTCAGTTTGGCGCGCACTCCGTAGTAGCCGAGCGAATCGGCGAATGCGAGAATGTCGAGGGCTAGTTCGCCACCGAAGGGATGACGGCGCTCGCCTCGCCATCGCACCGATTCTTGTCGGTTTTTGTGACCGAGTCAAAGGAGACGAGTACTTAAGTCTCGACTCGCTGCAGAATGTGAACGGTTACACGAGCACGAGTCGCTCGAAGTCTCGCAACGATTGGGCGAAAGTGTAGAGGTACCTTAGCGAAAACAGACAACTCGAAATCGGTGATGCGCAAATGCGATCGCGATATGCTTTGAGGTTATGTTTCAGAGTGTGTAATGTTTGGGTTGTGTGAGTTTTAGTTGTTCTGGTGCCATATTAGGCCTATTCTACTAGAATGTTTAGTATATTTCCATTATAGACTTTAATGGTTAAAATGGATAAGTTACCAAGAAAAGTAGACACTGCTGAATTATATATTATTTAAATGTTAACCCTTAAAAACAAATACAAGCAAAAAAACAACTTAAGACTAAAAAATAGTATAATGACATGCGATAAAAATGCGAAAAGGAAAATATTTTTGCTACAAGTATTTAAGAGCTTGTAGCATTTTTGCTCAAAGAATTTTTTCCCAGCTGAATCCCTGGATTAAAGTCGATTTCTGTACTCATCCAAAGGTTGTCAAGGCACACCTTCATAAGAATCTTTGAAACACTATATATTGGCAACATCAAGTACATCTTATGTTACATGGTTTTGGGATGTACAAATGTTGCCAGAAAAAGAAAAAAAAGGTCCAATTGTCGAAACAGGAGCTGCTATTGTTGTTGAACAGGTCCAAAGTGTACAATGTGACCGAATACGCCTAATCAAAGATTTGAATAGAAAGTTACATTAAAAAGCCTTCCTCATTAAGCGTATCTTGTTAAAAACTTTCACTTCCATTTTCCTGCTAAATGAATTTTTGATAGTTTATAAGAAAAGTAATTACTCATAAATAAAATAATAATAATAATACTTGTATTTTATCGCAATTGGTGTAATCCCAATAGTTAAAAAGATCTTTAAAAAATACATTCCAACAAAGACAGTTTATCAACCATATGAGAAAATATTAGGAGGAATTAAATATAAACTAAATTATTTTCATTTTAACAATTATGTAATTATTTAAGAATTTTGTTCAGGAATGTATATTGGGAGTTCAACCATAACCTTCTAACCTTGCCTTTAATGCTTTGCAAGACTGAAAAATATATTACGTTAACTAAATTTACCTTATAATAATTGTTTTTATTCAAACTTATATTACCAGACCATTACACTTCATTAAATCTAATGTAGTTTGATTAAGATATACAGTAGACTCCCGATTATCCATGACCGGATTAGCCGCGTTGTGGCTTATCCGCGATCGGCCAAAAAAAAAAAAAAAAACCGCAACTGCGGCAAGCGAAGTTTAGACGTAAACGTCTATCCTCGCGCCTGCAAATTATAGCTACCGCGCACTTGGCCTTGGGCGAGAGAAAGGGGTTACTAGCGGTCAAACGGAAGCCCGCCAAAACATTAGTCATCTCTCACCATCCCTCCTGACCGCCATATCGTACGCAACTGCCCGCCATTATGCAGAGGGACTACTGGACTTCTTGGAAGGGGAACTTGACACCTCGTTGTGCGATCTCATGGTGCTGAGAAAAATTCGGTCAACCATTTTTAAAAAGGAAGCAAATGCCAAGAAACAAAAATCAATAATGGACTATTTTCCTCGAAGCCAATAAAGACGGCAACTTTGACATTAGGCATGTAATATAGTACACTTGTCTCACGTATTGGACTGTTTTTTACAGATGTGAAAATATTGTTTGTAAAATAATTGTGTGTTTATTAAAAGGTACGTACAGTAATCTTGTATTTGAACTCTTTCACATTATTAAACTTAACATTCAGTAGCCTAAAGGTTATTATTTTGCTCTCACAGTCGTTTTTAACTATTTCAAGTGTATTTGAGGTTAGGTTTGGTTTATCCGCGACTTCGATTATACACGATCGCTCAGCCACCCATTACCGCGGATAATCGGGAGTCTGCTGTATAATGTAATTATTCAACATGTCTTAATTTTACATTAGTAAGCTGAATATGCAATTAATTATTTCAAAAAGTTTGTTTTTAGCATGACTTAGTAAAACTAGAACGTTGCCGCTGAACAGGAGTGTGTGAAAGGCATTTCTCTCGTTTTGGCCTGATTGGCCCTTTTTAAGCACACTTATCTCCTACATTCTTTGTCATAGAAATGCAATTAATATATGAAATTGTAGGGAATTTTGTCTTCTTTCAGTTTGTACCCAACAGTCTTTCCGATAAAATCCATGGTTTTCAAGATAAAAGTAAAAAAGGTGCAGAATAATAAAGTTTTTTGTAATTTTCTCAGTAAAGCCGACTTTTCTGGAGGTGGCAAACATGAAATTCGTATTCAGCACCCAAAAACCATACAGAACCATCGAGAAAAAAACTTCCGGATTTTTTTCCTGGATTAGGCTATTATGAACACCATTTGACTGGACTACTACAAGTACTACAACTTATGCAGTGGATGGCTTACAAGAAGGAGTTACATTGAAATAACTTTTGTAGTATCAAATTAGTAACAGAAACAGTAGTGCCTAGAGGTCTTAATTATTTATCTAATCATCTCCTTCCTCATTTTAGCGAATTTCCCCTAAGGGAACAAGCTATTACCGTAGATCTGATGGTAAGACTTAAGCCCGAGACAATGATAACTTTTTGTTTTGAGGTCTCTAGATGACAAAAACACCATTTGTTCAAATTTATATATATATATATGTTTCCGTGAATGTGATAACTTGAGTAAAAAAAACGTCCGATTTCAATGAAATTTGGCTCAAAAGTGTAAAGTGATATTTATGACTTTAAGTTCAAAAACCAGAAAAATCAGACCATGGGAAGGGGGGTTTATGGGGGTTTTAAATTTTTCAAAAATCTGCGTTTTGCATTTTTCACCCTACAATTTTTAAACACTTATTTTTGGGTTGGACCATGTTATAGAGCTTAAAAAAAATAATATAGTACTTTGAATTATTAACCTAGGTTAAGTGGCTGCGGAGAAAATCCAAAATACCTGCTCATGAAATCTCCAAGTTAATCTTATTGGAAAAAGGTTTTTGACTTTTCCTCAGTTAATTTTAATGTAAACTTCACATTACCAATCAACTCAGCTCCACAAACCAATCATTTTGGTGTTTAAATTGTGATTCTATGACCAACCGTTGCAGAGATATTCAAAGTGCTAAACACAGTA
Organism: Allygus modestus; assembly: GCA_963675035.1. NCBI lineage: Eukaryota > Metazoa > Arthropoda > Insecta > Hemiptera > Cicadellidae > Allygus > Allygus modestus. Next base: position 156,712,934 of record OY776112.1, on the reverse strand, counting down.
CGTTGTCCAATGTTATCCTTATGGAGAATAAATCAAATAAAATATGATATCTCGTATTATTTATGAATGTATATTGATGAAACTTGGTATGTGGCTTCACGTAGTATTGGTATATTGATATTTGCACAAAAAATTGATTTTTGTTGATTATCCCAGTAGCAGCAAACCTGCATACTCAGCCCTAATGTTATTCTTATTGAGAATAAGTAGAGTTTTATATCTCCCTTAATTATGAACATCTAATATAAAAAAAATCAATATTTGTACGTCTGTTCGTTTGTATTTGATGCGCTGCCATACCGTTCTAATTGCTTTGAAATTTTGCATAGTAACACAGGTTAACCCAGGGAAGGTTATAGGCCATTAACCAAAGTCCTAGGACATTAGGGCTGTGCCCCACTGGACTTCAAAGTTTCAATGTTAATCTTATGGCAGAAAGATTTCTTTTGATTTTATCAGATGATATCTATAACTTAAATATTATAAACAGCTGTTTATCATTATGGAAATAAAAAACCTACTTGAATGGCAACTCTTATAATGGAAATAAAAAACTACTTGAATGGCAACTTAAACTCTTTTTTCGATAGGCGAGTGAGGGAAGCGAACGAGCTAATCCGCGAGGCGAGTGAGTGAAGCGAACGAGCTCATATTGAAAATGAACGAGTATTTGACAAAACAAATTCAATGCCTCTTCTGCGGCAGCAACGCGCCGGGTACCAGTTAGTAAATTAATAAAACTTAGTATGTAGCTTCACCTGGTCGAGTTATTTTGATAATTGCACAAAAACATATTTCTTCTTTTTTTTGCAGCAAACCTGCGTACTCAGCCCTAATGTTATTCTTATGGAGAATAAATAAAATGCTATAAATCACTTATTTATTAATGTATTTTTATGAAACTTGGTAAGTGGCTTTATGTAGTAGTGAAAACATATGCATGCATTGGAAATTCGCTGAGTACGTAGGTTTACTGCGACGGGGGTATTACTTTTACCAAAACTTTGTATGAAGTAACATTTTGTATATTTACATGTATCAATCTATTAGGGGTCTGTGGTGCACCAAAAAATCGGTACCGGTTCGGTACAAAACGAATTACCGAATTCAGTTCGGTACCACTAACGAAGCCGGTACTAAGTTGGTACGGTACAGCCTAGAACTACAAAAAATCAGTATTCACTTCAACCACATTTTTCCTTCAGTTCTATTCATATAACATCTTTTTTGTCTGTTAACATTCTATTGAAACACCTTTGCTCACGACAGTAACTTTCAACTTTGACCGGCATTCGCGAGTTTATAGATTCACAATCGGATCACGAATAATGACGAGATGCCTTTACAGCAGTGATAAAGCCGCCTCCACAGACTGGTCGAATGTTTCGTCGAGTTACGTACGACTCGGCGAGTAGTGTAATAATGTACATAAACATAAACATCGAGAGTAACAGAGGTTAATAACAACAAACTACTACACATTTACACTGTCACGCTCGTCTTTGCTCGCCTAGACTTGGCCAGTGTACGGAGGCAGTATAAACGTAAACAAAAACATACAACCGAATTTGTATGACATTTAATCATTTTTAAATCAAACTGAGGGATAAAAACATAAATATCTGTTTGTTTTTTTATATCAACAAAATTATAACACCGTTTTGTGTTGTACATTGTCGATTGTATAACGGCCCCCTAACCTCAAATGAGTACTTGATACTACTTAAAATCGCCAAACATTTGGCAAACACATTCTGATCTACGATCGTGTGTTACAGAGAGTAATAACATGCAGAAGGTTGACACTTATTTTGATATGCAAACGTAATAACACGCACATCAATTCAAAAACACAAATCGGGCTTGTCATAAACATTTTCCTAATAGGCATTATGACACTTACTAACGTTTTATGGATTAAACCAACAGAAAGAAACTGTTCGAATTTAATATTAAATATGCCGTGAACAGTTTATAAGAGTGTTTAGGTTAAATATTAGTTTCATTGCTAAAACGTAGATTAATAAAAAAGGTTTTACACACACTACTGTTGTAACAAATATAAAAGGTTAGCCTACATTGGTTCATAATTTTACGGCGTATACCATAATTTTGGAAACACCGTATTTCTTTCTCTCTGATATTCACTTTCTAGGTATACTCTTTGTGTGACGATGACATTTGGACGTAATCATCACTTCCACTGATCGTGCGTCGTCTTTGTTGATAAAATGTGTTGATCAAGCCCTGATAACAAGTTTTGTGATAGCCTTTATAGTTTAAATATTTTAAACAAACAATGAGTGATTGTGATGGATTCTTGATTCTTGATGAACCGCCATCGCCGTCGACTTCTGTTACAACGAGTAGGCTACAACTTTGACGTCTGCTGAGTATGTGTCATCTGATTGCAATACAAATTCTTATTCTGTTGCGTTAAGTTACTTTGTTATAGGATTTAAAATTTGTTGGAGGCTATAATTAATTTATAATCACACAATATGTATTTAATTTGAAAATACACACACATACCTTCCTTTCTTTTATTATTATTTTACCTCCTTACTTGTGAATAAAAGTTTATAAAGAAATAGATTTGTCTTATTTGTGTTTTATACGACTTTTATTTGTATTATCTTGTATGAGATCAATTTTGATTATCTATATATATGAAATGTATTTGAGATAGCTTTACAATTTAAATTAACAAGGAAATTACCTAACATAACTTGTGAATATGGGGAAAATTTAATAAATGGTATCAATGTGAAATTATTACAAATACAAACAATAAAATCTTATCTTATAGATGAAATAAACCTACATAACTAAATTAACATAAAGGGAATTATTACTGTTGGGGTTATATATATATATATATATATATATATATATATATATATATTGGGCTTTCTTTCTTTATTTATTTACGACGAGATTTATCACATTATTATTGTTATTAGGCCTATATAAATATTTGTGAACTATTACAAATTATAATCAAAAGCTTACCTAAATATATTTTTATGTCTGCTAGTATATGTTTCTTTAAACATATTCTTTCTGAATTTGTTCTGTTTGGTTTCCGAATACACTTAGGCTATGCTATATTAAGGCTATTTTATTACTGCGTACCGTACCGATTTTGTACCAAGAACTGAGGTACAAAAATATTTACCATACCGACCTTAAATTTCTGGTACCGCAGACCCCTAAACAATCTATTAACAAATACAAAATATAAAGAAATAGAGTGGAGTTGTGTTAGACAAGGATTATGTCGAAATAATACGAAAGATGTAGAAATAAACCAGTTTATTTCTCAAATTTAATGCAATCTACATCAGAATTGACAAATTTAAATTATGAAATGAAAGATTGTTTTATTAATGCCAATGTTGGTTGGCTCAGCAAGATTTTCAAATTTCCCACAAAAAATTGATAAAGAACATTTAGGCATTCATTTGTTTGGGATTCATAATCGGATTCCTAATATTAAAGCACACAATGTGAGATCATCTTTTCGGTATTTATCACAATTCGATATCACTAAAGGCTTGAAGGCACTACTGGCCTTAACTCTATTCCAAGATATATTTTAATACACTTGAATGTTTAATAGAAACCAAGCAAACAACAACTAAGTTAAACTAAACTAATTCCAACCAGCTCTCACTAGCAATCATTAATTAAATCATAACGCTTTTAGCAAACCTTCACGGATAAATCAATTTAGTACATTATTCAAAAAAACCAACATGTGTGATAAAAACAGGACAGAAAAACATTTTCAATACTTCTGATATATATTTAATTGCTTATACAAATATTATATACATTATAAATCTATATAAATAGAAAAACACAAAGGGGATAGTAGGAAATAAAACTTACTTTGATAATAGTTTAAAAAACTTAACATGTGGACCTCAGAAACATTCACTCCAAGTCCATCCGCACGACATTGAGATAAGAATGTAGATGATGACCTATGGACAAACAATTACTAGGTAGTATGTTGGCAAGTCTTGTTATATATTTGGCTTGGGCACAAAATTATTCATCTAGTTTACAATTTTAACTACCAGCTAAAACATTCTGTTCAAGTGGTTCTCTCATTATACATTGGAAACTCAATAAAACAAATTCCTTGATAAGTCAAAGTTCTGACACTCCCTTTGAACTGGCCTACTTAAACTATGCTATTTTACTTCTATAAGTCGAAGGGTTGGCAGAGATCATCACAATAACTCAAAGTTTTGAGGTCTTTTTAGCTTACCGCCGCACCTCTATAACTCAAAGTTTGTAAAATATATTTGTATCTCTCTATCTATACTCTTTCTTTAGACTTAAAAAACTAATAAACAATAAATAAATAAATCTCTGTCTTTCTATTATTTTTCTCCGGCAACTGTCTGCTCAATATGAGTACCTAACTGCTGATTGACTAACTTACAATATGCTACAAACTCGTATCATCATTACCTCTGAATGAATCAAACATAATGTAAAAAGATAGACCTAACTTTATTGCTATGAAATACAAAATGGTAATCTTGGAATGTGAAAGGGATTTACAATAAATGTTTACAAAGAGGGAGAGATGTTTTACTACTTATAGTTATTTGATTATTTCTAACGATAGTCTTTAGGCTCAGGGTCACAAGGTTCTTTCTCAGGCAAGGGGTGATCGTGCTGGCGTCGAGTATATTCTTACATTTGGAATCATCAATTATACTCATATGCTACTAATATACTGTAAGATAATTTTTAAGTCTCTGAAATGTTGTAAAATATTAAAGGTTTGCTCAATAACAGTTGGAAGGTAAGTAATGTTCACTTGGAAATGCTATGCAGTCCTCAACAATGCTGCTTGACAATATGATTTTTAGGCTACTGTTGACTGATTTTAAAACTGTTCAAATGAATTTAAATCTTCAAAATAGTCCTTGAATATGTAATTTAGAAGATTGAAAAGGTTCTCTTTATTAATTTATTGACTGTTCAAAGTCTGGTATATTGATATTTTAATACAATTAGGTGATTAATGAAAGTTCACATCTAGCTACACAATGGAGAATATGAGTTGGTCTCACCAGTCTATTAATTTATCTTCACCACAAGCTTATATTTTTTCACGGCCATAACAAAAGGGTATAAGTAATGCCTGTGGCTCTTCTAATAAAAATTAGGGTTTTTGGTACCCAAAATACTAGTTTATGGGGTAAAATCACATTTTAAAAATAGATCAAATTTTAGGAGGAAGCTATCACTAGGCCGGCTATTTTCAGAGAGAGAGTCTGGTGCATTACAATAACTCTTCATTACAATAATTCACATCTGGCATGGCATACTTAATCATTCTTCAGCTCTTGTAGCTTACTTCACTGGTTGCACTATATTAACTGTTATGGAGCTTAATTTGGATTTTAAAGAAAACTTAATGGTTTTGGATAAATTAATATAAGGTTTTGAAGCAATTTTGTTACATTATGAACTATCTTAATTATTTACTAGGCTAATTAACATTTTTATATGATGATTTACGCAACATGATAGGTCTATCTAAACTGTTTCTGGTGGGGGAATATGGTGCAATTTTCCTACCTAAACTTTATTATAACTTGTAACACAGAAAAATATATTTTAAATGAAAAAAAGGGAAATTAACATGGAAATTATCAGGGTAAATAAAATGAGATGTTGCAAGTTTTAGGTGGAAAACCGCTAAACTCAAAACTTTAAAGTTGTCATCTATAAGATGCTGTACCTCTAATAGTCAAGTTAATCTGTTTAAATTGTATATTACTGAATCAGATTTCAAAACCCTAGTTACTGTATTTGAGCATCTATTGTTCATGTTGTCAATTATGTTATTGAGATCCTCAATAAGTCAGTCTTTGGAAGATCACCTTGATAAGTCAAACCTCGATATTTTGAAATATTTGATAGCTAAATTATTTTCCCTTTCCCCTGAGGGTTGAGTTATTGAGGTTTCACTGTATTTTTACTGTTTTACATATTGCAAAAACTGAATAGCCCTTCTATTTCGGTTTTCTCATTTTTCCTTTATTTCTTTAAAGAAAAAACTGCTTAGATCGAAATAGGAAGTAATTTTACCTTCAAACTGTAATGTAGGTGCATGATATATTGAATTAATTAATTTTGTCACAGATATTTAAGACTGAAATTCAACCTTAAAAATACAACATTTGTTTATTTTTTAATACTCACTGTGATAATTCCTCCCATGATAAAGTAAAGCTTCATGTTTTTCCAAAACAGGGAACGTTGCAAGTTTCGACTCTGGGCCCTGAAAGTCACCGAACTTGCGCTCAAGTTTTCTGTTTTATTTACAAGCAGTTCTAATCTCTCTCCTCTCATAGCAACGTTATCTGAAATTTAGAAAATGCATTTCAAAACACATTACACATCGAGAGACACTGATGTATGGTTTATTGTTTCTAAGAATATTTCAGACAATCATTATTATAGGGGTGTGCAAAGTAGTGATTTTTTTAATCGAGTCGAGACGAGTTGAGTAGTGCCAATTATTTTCGAGTGTCGAGTATTTTTGAGCGAGTATTTGCCATCAGTTGGTAGTTTAAAATAGTGTAATGGGATTTGGATACCACCCTAGATTTTATAATCTAAACTTGGTTTCTAAATAATACATGAGTAGCAATACAAAGTTTTGGCTAGTACAATCAAACTGGATTACGTATAGACAAACAAAACACAGTCTGACATTCGTTTCCGGCCGATGAAACAGGGCCCGGTTGTCATTTGGCCAATTTCACCTGGTCCAGACATCACTTATAATCAATATTAAATGACAAAATCGTTAGTTACGGCCGAAATTACGCGGTCCGATCGTCATTTTCGGTCGATTTTACATGATGCGATCACCTTTTACGGCCGTTACTACGCGTTTTGGCCGGTCGCAATCGTTCGTGGCCGTCATTTTCGGCCAATTTTACGTGATGCGATTCTCTTTTGCGGATGTTACTTCGCGTTTTGGCCGGTCGCAATCGTTAGCGATCGTCCGGAAATCGGTGGGAAATACTTGCTCGAACTTTCGAGTAGTTTTCAAAACTTCCGAGTCGAATTCGAGTATTAAAATACTCGGTCGAAAAATCAAAGTTTCGAGTACTTGCACACCCCTACATTATTATAACAATTCTACTTCAGATCTTTTGTTATTCTTGATTTCCCCCCTGTTCAAGATTCAAGATTCAAGACTTTATTGACCATTAGACATACATTGATGCAATAGATTTCGTCCACTTATCGGAAACTAAAACACTTTACTACATTATCTGATTACAGTTTTATCATTCTTAAAATTTACTATACCTATGAAATAACAATATACCACAAGATAAAGACAGACAAAATAAACATGCACAGTAAGAAAGAAATAATAAATATCAATAAATAGAAATAAAATTTTTGACATTCATTAATAAATAGATTGATTATAGACATATACTGACCACATAAATAAATAAATAAAGCTAATACGTTTACACTTCCTTTAATCTGCTTTCAGCCGCAAAATTCTGTTGAACTTACAATCTTCCGTTTTTAGATAATCATCAATCTTATAGAATATTTGTTCTTTTAACCATTTATTCAGGCATATTTTAAATCTATTAATACTAACAGTGTATGCTGATTGTGACAATTTATTAAATAGTCTTATTTTCATGCAAAACGTGCTATTGTTTGATTTTGAAAGACGAACTGTGTTTATATCTAAGGTATGTTTTTTCCTGGTGTTGTCGTTATGAATATCAGATCTAATTCTATAGTCTTGCAGATTCTCCTTGACATTTACCAAACAGAAATAAATATACAGGAAAGGAAATGTCATTATATTCAATTCTTTAAAAACAAGGAAACAAGATTCGCAGTTATTTAAACCCTTTATTATTCTTAAAGCATACTTTTTCCACTTGAAGATTTGGTCAGCATTCATAATGTTTCCCCATAACGTTACCCCATATACCATCTGAGAATGAAAAAGTGCATAATATGCATTAATTAACATATCATTACTAAGTTTAAGTTTTCTCAACAAGTAAGTAAATCTAGATAACCTTGTACACAGATTCTCTATATGCACGTCCCATTTTAAGGTTCTGTCTAAGTGTAGGCCAAGAAGTTGAATAGACTCTATTTCAAATGGTTCAGTTAAGGAAAAAAAAATTAACTGTGCATTTTTTTAATTACACTTAACTGATTAGTTTTAAACCAACTCTCCGCACAATTCAATGCTACATTTTGATCTATTAGTAATTTAACAGTTTCTTTACCAGACTGGACCAAGGTTGTATCATCCGCATACAATACTGTTCTACATGGTATATTACTCGGAAAATCATTAATCACAATTAAAAACAAAAAAAAAAGCCCAAAACTGATCCTTCAGGAACACCAGATTTGATTAACTGAAAAATATAACTGTCATTTTATTTCATGTTCTGTTCATCATGTTCATCATTATTTGCGTTTTACTTGGATACCTGGTAATCCATCCAGTTGTTGAATTAATTCAACGCTATTTGAATTAATTCAAATAGCGTTGAATGAAATCAAAATGCCCTGGTCATTGCAATATTGTCTTGGTGATAGCTTTACAATGACAATATTTGAGTTAATTTTCTCTGGCTGCATTAAAATAATTCTTACAGATTATAAACACCATTTAAAGTGAGACAAATTTTCAAATCATTTTTGAACTTGTTGAGATTTTATTGAAGAAGGCAAAATTTGAAAATTTTGTTCAAAAGTTTTTAAACTGTCCTGAACCTGAACTGAAAAATGTTTTTTTACATGAGAGGGATTCACTTTAGATTAACCCATTGGACTAACAGTTTTCTTGAGCCAGCTGTTCTCCAGGAATTTGAATTAATTTGGTGCTTAAATTACAAAACTGTTTGATTGCAACTTGACCCAATATGTTCTACATTTTCCGATTTGAAGGAAGAAAAATCACAATGATCAATTAAACGGTTGACTTCACATGGTTCAAAGGTCCCAAACGGACTAATTTTCTAGAACAAAACCTTAAACAACACACAAGAGTTTATTTACATATTATTTCTGTATCGCCCACCCATATTATTTCATGGGTTAGCCAACACGATGAAAAGATTAAATAATGTTAATGCAGATTAGAGAAACAAATATAGCCCAGGGAAATGTTCCAGTTTAGTGAGAAAAGGTTAAAATGTATTCTAATGTCTTAGATTTATAATGTACTAGCAGACCCGTTGCAGCTTCGCCCACGTAAACTATGACAGTTGTGTGAGCTGCATTACATGGTTAGCCTGTGGAATTACTACAAATCAAGATCAGCTGTTTGAATTTTTGAATGTATATAAGGAATGGTAACACTGAAGCCCCGTGGGGCAAAGCCCTATAGTTAGTCATAGGCAAAGTAAAAATACTTTATTCAATAAGCAGTATAGTAGTTTACAAGAGTGGTGTCTATAAATTAAATAAACAATAAACGGTATCAGGAAACTGACACATACTTTCTCCCTTTTAGCCCAACTTTAATGAATAAATTACTTTTTATTTACTAAATATAGAATACAAAGCACGGTTGAATGTACAGAAAAATCTTGTAAACAAGTTGTTTTAAAAAACATCCACCCAAATCCCTGCTTTGGAGGCACTACAGAATCCATTCCTACACTCGTGGTTTTAAGAGGGGAAATGCACCCTATTCCCCCCCCCCAGGGTTATTAAGGGGCAACATATTTCGAATTAACTCTGTTGGTCAATGCTAAATTGACAATCATATCAAGTTTGAATGAAATTGATCAGTAAATAAGAGAGAAATAGTAACTTTTGTATTCCCCATAAGAATAACATTGGACAACGTACTGCGTTTACCGCTAAATGAAAATTTCAATTTTCTCCCAAACCAGCAATCGTAGAATAGTAATTCAAGATACTAAATTATTTAGTTTTTTGAGCTCTTTTTAATGGTGAATAGTAATATTTTTTTATATTTATGTCTCTTTATGAAAAATCAAAAAACTGAATTTTGGATGTTTTAAGTCCTGTAATTTCTGAACCCGAATTTTCCCAGGAATGCGGGTGGTGTCATTTTGTTGGAAAACTAAAGTTCTACAAACTACTAAAGTTTAATCAAAATCGTTAGAGCAGTTTTTGAGAAATTTTGATTTTTCATGTTTTTTGGCGGTTTTTGGGGGATAATTACCCTTAAAAATCAAAAATTCAAAAAAATGAAAAAACACCTGGAGATATCGTGGATTAGTACCTACATACCAAATTTCATCAAAATCGGCCCATTGGTTAGGGCTCTAGCTCTGTACACATCCACACAGACACACACACACACACACACACACACACACACACACACACACACACACACACACACACACACACACACACACACACACACACACACACACACACACACACACACACACACACACAGACACACACACACACACACACAGACATCACGTAAAAACCACTTTTTTGGGTTCAGGGAGCACCAAAACAAATATTTCCACTAACAACTCAAATTCGAAAATTTTGACAAAAACAATACTTTCTCCATATACTATCTATAGAGGGAGAAAGTAAAAAATGCATGCAACTGAACTCCTAAATCAGTTTATAGTTAATCATAATATTATATAATAAAACATTTAATATACTTTCTCTCAGTCAAAAAACTCTGGGGGAGAATAAAACGCCTTTGAACTAGGGCGCTTGAACTAGGGATTGGTTTAAATGTATCATAAATGAATTTTGATTGCCTATCAATTTATCAATTTGATTTTATTCGGAAGACCAGTTTCGCCAAACACAGTAAACAATATAATATCTAACCTGAAAAACAAGAAATCTGTTGGGTGGGATGAGATCCCTGTACAAGTTGTAAAAAATATTGCAGGTCACATCTCTATTCCACTATTCTCTATGAGTCTTGTAATGCATTAATGTTTTCTTGAAGGCGTATTTCCAAATCAATTAAAATATGCACATGTAATACCCCTTCACAAAAAAAATAATAAATAGGATCCTGAAAACTATAGGCCAGTATCTGTTTTACCAACTTTATCACAGATTTTTTAAAAAGCTGCTTATGACCAGTTGAGTAGTTTTCTCAATAGTAAGGGAATAATTTGTAAACAATCAGTATGGTTATCGATAAGGATACAGCACTGTAGACGCAGCAACAGAGTTGATAAAAAATATCACGGAAGCTTTGGATGGGTCCCATAGTACCGCAGGTATATTTTGAGATCCATCCAAGGCTTTTGACAGTGTAAATCATAGTATTTTATTAGAAAAACTCTTTTTTATGTCATCAATAGGCCAGCTCTAAAATGGTATGAATTATATTTAACAAATAGAAAACAAAGAGTTGTTTTAAATACAATACCCCCCGTCGCTGCAAACCTGCATACTCAGCGAATTTCCAATGAATATATAACATAACACATTAAGGCATTTAACAGGATTCATAAGAAATATATTCACAAACAAGTGATATTTAAAAGATTAATTATTCTCAATAAGAATAACATTGGGGATGAGTACGCAGGTTTGCAGCAACAAGGAACACGAAATAATGGGTTTTTATGCAAAATATCAATAGAACTCAACTAAGTCATATACCAATTTTCATCCATATACATTCATAAATAAGCGATATATAACATTTGAATTATTTTCTATAAGAATAACATGGGGACCGAGTACCTAGGTTTGCTGCTATGCGAACCATAGGCGAAAAATAGTTTTTTTGTGCAAACAACAATAAACCACAGCCAGATGAAGCCATATATCAAATTTCGTCAGTTTATGTTTATAAATAAGCGAGATATACAATTTTTCTTTTTCTCCATAAGAATAACATTAGACAACGTACTGTGTTTAGCACTTTCAATATCTCAGTAACCAATTGACGTAGAGCAATGATCAAAATACCAAATTGTTTGTTTTTTTACACTGAATTCAATGGTGAAAATTAAAATTTTATTTAACTTAAAATTACATGTGAAAACACAAAAAAACACATTTCTGGGGTACAAAATCCCCCAAAAACCCCCTTTCGGATAGTGTGATTCGTCTGGTTTTCAAACTCGTTCAAATAAATGGTACTTTACACATTTGTACCAAATTTCATTAAGATCGGACCTTTTTTACGAGAGTTATCGTGCTTACGGAAACATATATATATATATATATATATATATACATATTTAAAAATTTGAACGAATGGTGTTTTTGGCATCTGGGGACCTCAAAATGAAAAGTTATCATGGTCTCGGGCTTAAGTCTTACCATGAGACCTACGGTAATAGCTTCTTCCCTATAGCGGAAATTCACTAAAAGATAAAAAGTACATATCAAGCTGAAAATAAATAAAAATTGGAGTACCCCAAGGGTGAATAATAGGGCCTTTGTTATTTATCCTCTATATAAATGACTTGCCAACAAACATTAATCATGCTAAAGTCATAATGTATGCAGATGACACTTCAATAGTTTTAAAATATACAAATAGTTTAGACCTAAAACTAGCAATTGCAAATTCATTAAGTTAGCTGAACTAGAAAATTGGTTTGATGTAAATGACTTGAAATTAAATTATTCAAAAACGAAAATAATAAAGTTTCAAACCCAACAAAATTAAAACCTATTTGATGGAAGTATATATATTTTTAACATAGTTATATAAATGCCAATAATATGATAAGGTTCTTAGGTTTAAATATTGATCAAAACATATCATGGAGACCACTTATAGAAAAATTAGGTAAAAATTAAGTTCTATTTGTTTTCAGATGTTTATTTTAAGAGAAACTGTAGACTTAAAAGTTAGGTTAATGGTCTACCATGCTTGTTTTGCCTCTACTGCAATATGGCATAGAACTCTGGGGGAACTCGTCTGAAGTTTTGGCCATTTTTAGGATTCAACATAAATATATTCGAACCTTGATGTTTTTAAACCAAAAGTCTGATAGGTCAGTTCACATTTTAAAACTTCCCTCATTATATATTTTTAAATGTTTTAAGTTTTGTTCATAAGCAAATAGATATTTTTCATGATAGGCAACATTCTCATTGTTACAACACAAGGTTTAGAGATCAACTCCAATATCCAATTCATAAATTGAAACTGTATGAAAGTAATCCGAATTGTATGGGCCTGAAGTTATATAATAAATTGCCAAATAGTTTTAAGTCATTAACTGACAGAAAAAGTAATGATGCTGTGCATACAATGCTAGTTGAGAAGGACTATTACAGGGTTGTAGAATTCCTAAATGATAAGTTGTTAAATTTATAACTTTTTTATGTTTGATCGCTATCATTATGTTAGGGCTACTATATTACTGTATTCTTTTTTTACTTCATTGTATCAAATTTAGACTAGTTTAGTTTTAAGTGTTTTTTTTCGACAAGCAACCTATCATTTGCAAATATCTGTTATTTGAAATGTATAATGAATGTTTATGTTGTAATAAATATCTTGAATATCTTTGAGATCCGCAGGTGGTCATCTGTTAGCCAACTGTGATTGTCCAGTACTTCTATCTGAATTTTTTGTTGTTGTAAACCAGTTAGTTTAACCATAGTATATGTTACTCTGATCCAAAGAGAAAATTCTACTCACAGTGTAATAACAAACACTTTGTTTAACGATAACAAATTACCACTTAAAACTGACTTTTAAGACTGAGCAAAGATTTCCATGACTGGACACCTGTGGGACTTCCCCCTCCTCCACCTCAAAAAATTGGTACAAAATCACTTTAACTTTTCCTGTTTTAGACATAAGGAATCAATGTACCAAATTTTACCACTCTAGCATGCCGGGAAGTTGGAAAATTAATGATGAGTGAATGAGGGCTTTGCCTTTTATATATTAAGATTCTCGAGTCTTGACAAAATTGTGCTGTAAAGCAAACCATTGGGTCAACAATAGGCCTTTGTTTAAATATTTAAATTTGTCTTGTACACAAATCTGAAATTTGTAGAAAGACCATCAATTAAGATTCTGGAAATCCACACCGCTTCAATGCCATGGTACTAAATCTGGCTTCCCCTCTAACCAAACTTTTGAATAGATCTTCATATCTGTCTTTAAAATCAGCATTACTGGATTCATGAATGGTGATCTACATTATCCTTAACCTTCTCTACTGAACATAAAGAGAGAATTTCCATTCCGCTCTCCCTCCCACAGAATACCAGCTATCTGAGCCATAAAACGGTAAGTTTAGTACCTAATAAAATTTTTGCAAGCATGTTAGTTTTTGTCAATACATAAACAAAATGAAATTCTGACCAAATTTTCTAAAAAATCCATACTAAACATGGGGTAAAAATAATCATCAATACATCTGTAAAAATTAATTCAACATTAATTAGTTCTAGGTTTTACAACTGTTCTTTCTTCGACTTTAATAAGGTTGAGCTTACACATATTTTTCTTGGTATTTCAACTATATGATGCAGATTATATAATCAAAACAAAACATTAAAACTTGTTATCACAAAGTTTAAATTAATTTTTAAAATAATACTGTGTATCTGTATAACTTAAGTTGAGCATATATTTTATAACGACTTTGTTTCCAAAAGTTAAAAATTACTTTAAAACAAACAGACTCACATTTATAATTCTATAATTTTAGCCAAAAATGGATCTTGTGTCTAGTTTTCACATAAATATTAAGTAGACCTCGAGGCAACCAAAACTTACCAATGTTCCGAACCATGATGTCTTTCAACTCATCTAGCTCGCCATGCACTCTTGATATAGTGTCAATGTCTCGAGATTCTGAATAGTGTTTCTGGAAATATCACAAAACCATTGGCAAATGAAAGGTTGAAACAACTTAGTTATTTTTTTATTTGGATTAATTTGAAAAGAGTAACTTCAGTTAGGCGTACATTGAATACTTCCAAACTTTATATGCTTTACAAAGCATTATAATTGGAATATAATTTATAAACTAACAACAACGCTATCTACATAAATTTGAACAAACTTCTCATTCGGGATTTTAATATAAAATAAAGAGTATTCAGGTGTTTCATTCTAGGGATAGCCATGAAAATCGTTATAGCCGTTGCAAACGGTTTTATTAATAGCTTTGATTTTGTTAATATAGGAGTCAGCAATTTTTTATTTTAAAATGCGACATTGCCGCTAACTTATGCAACTTTGGAGTTTCAGTTTTTCTCAGGTCACTTTCATGGTTATTTTGTTAGATTTTGTATATAGATATCCTTTGAAATTGGTTGCATAGGAAGTTGCATTACAAAATTACTAAGTCTAAACACACCAACACACCTTAAAACTATTTATATTATCAAGATAGGACAGGTCTGAAAGCAATGCACATTATCCTAGCGTTGAACTGTAAACGTAATCCTGGCATTGTGGTTTGCCAAAATGTAATATAACTATAAAAAATACTTTTAATTGTCTCTAATATTTGTTTGGTTACTAGGAGTGTGCGAATAGTAATTTCTGACTCGAGCCGAGCTTTTTTCTAAGTTCGCGAGCTTCGAGCTTTCTCAGCCGAGCTTTTTTGATGGGAATTTTCTTTAGGGGTGTGCAATATACCGGTAGTGATTTTCTGACTCGAGCTATGCCGGGCAGAATTTTTTAAAGTTCTCGAGCTTGGAGCATTTTTGATTAGGTTATTTATATTATGTTTAAAAGAACAAACATTTTATTCATTATGGTATGTTTTATAACTTTCAATATTTGTCACCTTTCATTCACTTCTTCTAGAATCATTACTCCTACGTTCAATAAATAAAGGCCTACAGTGGGAAAATAACAAAATAAGTAGGCTACTAAAAAGAAAAAAAATATTGAGACAACTTGTTGATAGTAACAAACAAATTTTCTTTCAATATAAAGTAGGTAACCTACATAGAAAAAGAATATACTCTCCATATAACCAAAGACTTACGCCCTAGCCTGGGGAATTGCCAAAACCCACGAAGCTTGTCTCTCATTCAACTGTTTGTAAATAGTAGAGATGTGCGAGTACTCAAAATTTCGAGTTTGAGCCGAGTTTGGCACTGAAACTCGAGGTTTTACTGAAACTGGAAAGTTTCGAGCAAGTTTACTCCCGCCGTTTACCGGATCGTCCGCGGACGCGCGTCGTCTGTAAATTCAAATTGAGTGTGAACGCATTTGACGTGTTAAGAGTTGTGATGTGGATGTTAGTGTCTTATTAATAAATAAGTAAGTTGTGGCTTATAAATTTGTGTTTCTCTTTACACCAAAATGGAGGATTTACCAGGACCTTTAGATTGAGTTGTATGAACACTGTCCGTATAGTCCACTTTTAGGTTAACCTAACTTGTAATTTTTTAAAGTAAAATATCAAAAACATATCTTTAATGAAATCTAATAGGTAAGCATAAGAAGTCTGTGCTTGTTTTTTGTTCCATAATAATTGAAATTGAGTCAATCCATTAATTTTAGGCTCGACTGTCCTTAAGCATTGAGCTGTTTTTAAGACATGTGATTTGTTTTGGTCCTGTTTAAGTTTCATTAATGATTTTTTAAATAATTTGTAATATTTTAAAACTCTATTTAAAATAGAGTTTATTACAACTCTATTAAGTCATGGCTTCAATTTCATTAATTGATTTGCCAGGCACTTTCAAACATATCTTCATGTTGTTTCTAACTGATTGTTCTTATTAGGACTATTAGTGTTAAAATTAATGCTAAGAAATGTTAGTAAATACATTTTGTGTGATAAGTAAGTAGGCTAATGTTTTACTATGTAATACTAACCTTTTAAATACTAACCCTCCGAGCGGCAGCAAATTTGTTGTATGTGTTTTCTGTAGTGGCAGGGTCATTTTGGTGATTTTGCAGACTAGTTTTTTGAAAATTGTATAAAATTCATTTTTGAAGTAAACATATGAACATGCATATTCGTTTTGTTCACAAATAACTGGGGAATTATAAAATAGTAAAATAGGTCAAATTTAGAGGGGTGGTTTAAAAAAAAATGAAAAGATTGAAAAGATTTGAAGTTTTTAAAACAAAAGTAAAACGGTACAGTAAATAAACTGATTTTTTATGTACAAATAAAAATGTACCAAATGTTACTTATCTAATTCCCTACGTAGAAATGAAGATAATTCATAGAAGAAAAATTTGTTTA
Source organism: Allygus modestus (assembly GCA_963675035.1). Classification (NCBI taxonomy): domain Eukaryota; kingdom Metazoa; phylum Arthropoda; class Insecta; order Hemiptera; family Cicadellidae; genus Allygus; species Allygus modestus. The sequence goes on along the minus strand of OY776112.1, from coordinate 156,695,724 downwards.
TATGAATTATATAGAATAATTTGAGACAAGTGCAAAACAGATATTTGTACGCCACCAATTTGGTATGCCAAAAAAACCTCTTAACAATACATAAATATAATAAAACCTTATTTTATTTGAAGGTTATAAAATTCTAAAAACAATGATATAAGAATGAATAGTATAAGAAATGTTTTTCAAAATATTATTATAGATTAAATTATAAAATTTATTTTTTGAAAACAAAATTTTTATTATTCAATGTAAGATAATTTGTTTATAACACCTAATGCTCCTAAATGACTATGTAATATGATTTAGTAGTTATTTCCCTACTATAAAATATATAGTTACCTATGCTAATGTATAAAAATAACGTTGTTATCACGTACTTTATGATAATAGAACATACTGTTTTTCAGAGGAAAGATCAAATACAATTCCGGGTCAAAACAAAACACCGTATGGTCTAAATGACGCAATTTCCTGTCTGAAAACCTTGGCAATACGGGCTGCCAACCTCATAGATAAATATTCTGCGTTCTTTCCACAAAATGATGTAAGAACATACATGTAATATGAATAAAAACTACTTATAACAGGTATTTTGCTATTCGTTCTAATAGAACGAATTGCCGTTTTTTGAAGACGTAAAATATGACGATTTTCTTATCTTGCCAGATGTCTGTCTGATTATATCTCTGCGTTACTCCGGATACCATCAAAACGGGAATTTTTCCCTGATTGCAGTGGTACCACTCGTTTCTGATTAGGAACAAAATTTGCCATGATTTTTGGAAACGTACTGTGTTTAGCCATTTCCCGACACAAACATGGCATAGTCAAACCCGCGCCAAATTTTCATTCAAATGTAACTTTGGATTACACTGTTCTACTGCTGCTATAAGGTTAATTAATGTAATAAAATGAAAGTTTGGAATGTTATCTTTAGAATGGTATAAAGATTATCCGATTTCAAGCACATTTTCAATGCTATTTATGAAAATAAAAAAAATTACGGAATTATTTCTAATAGAACGAATTGCCGTTTTTTGAAGACGTAAAATATGATGATTTCCTTATTTTGCCAGATGCCTGACTGATTATATCTCTGCGTTATTCCAGATACCAGCAAAATGGGAATTTTCCCTGATTGCAGTGGTACCACTCGTTTCTGGTTAGGAACAAAATTTACCTTGCCATGTTTTTTTGAAACGTACTGTGTTTAGCCATTTCCTGACACAAACATGGCGTAGTCGACCAAATCTTCATTCAAATGTAACTTTGAAATTACATTGTTCTACTGCTGCTATAAGGTTCATTCGTGTAATAAAATGAATGTTTGGAATGTTATCTTTATAATGGTATAAAGATTATCCGATTTCAAGCACATTTTCTATTTATGCAAATTAAAAAACAATGGCGGCATTCGTTCTAGTTCTAATAGAATTAATGACGTTTCACAGAAAACCTGACATTCATTCTATTAGAACGAATGCCGCTCTGAGGGTTAAAATAAAGTTTATTTTAACTTATAGGTCTAAATGTAATTTTATTTTCTCCATTCGTAGAAAGATGTAGCTTAGGCCTAAACATAATAATATACAATACATAGGATAAATAAAAGGGAGGAAATACAATAAAAAACTGAGATTATTTTGTATTGAAACTGTTAATCAATACCATACAGGCTATAACAACCTTAATACCACCATATTACAATTATTTTATCTTCATGGCAAAATGTTATGCAATTACTTTGGTATGATTTATTTTAAGATAAATGTACTTACCTTTTTCCAATGAAGCAGGAATCCATTTATTTTACTAACTATTGTTATTTTCAGGTCATAGTGACTAGAAAAGTATATTTTAATAACAACATTTATAAATGGAACCCTATACACTGTTTTGATCCGATTCAACTCGACCTGTTTTTTTTTCGGCTCAAACTCGAGATTCAAATTTTTTGTCATTTACTCGACTCGACTTAAAAAACGTGTACTCGCACATCTCTAATAAATAGTAAATTTAGGTTATCCTTTTAGCGAATTTCCCCTATAGGGAAGAAGCTATTACCGTAGGTCTCATGGTAAGACTTAAGCCTGAGACCATGATAACTTTTTGTTTTGAGGTCCCTAGATGTCCAAATCACTATTCGTTCAAATTTATATATATGTATATATATATATATGTGTCCGTGAATGCGATAACTTGAGTAAAAAAGTCCGATTTCGATAAAATTTGTCTCAAATGTGTAAACTGACATTTATGACTTTAAGTTCGAAAACCAGAAAAATCGGACCATGGGAAGGGGGGTTTATGGGGGTTTTAAATTTTCCAAAAATCAGTTTTTTGCATTTTTCACCCTAAAATTTTTAAAACACTTAATTTTGGTTTTTACCATGTTATAGAGCTTAAAAAAACAAATAATACGGTATTTTGAATAATTTACCTAGGTTAAGTGGTTGCGGAAAAAATCCAAAAAACATGCTCATAAAATCTCCCATGTTAATCTTATGGGAAAAAGGTTTTTGAGTTTTCCTCAGTTAATTTTTCTTTAAACTTCACATTTGCTTTTACCAATCACTTCGGCTCCACAAAACAATCATTTTGGTGTTTAATTGTGATTCCACGTCCAACCGTTGCAGAGATATTCAAAGTGCAGTACGTTGACCAGTTTGCCAAACAGCCCAGGTTGACCAGGTTTGGTTTTGGCGCTGGTCACAGTACGTTGTCCAATGTTATCCTTATGGAGACTAAGTAAAATTTGATATCTCGATTATTTATGAATGTATATTGATGAAACTTGGTATGTGGCTTTACGTTGTACTGGTATATTGATATTTGCACAAAAAATAAATGTTTTGTTGGTTGTCCCCGTAGCAACTAACCTGCATACTCAGCCCTAATGTTATTCTTATGGAGAATAAGTAATGTTTTATATCTCCCTTAATTATGAACATAAATTAATAAAACATGGTAAGTAGCTTCACCTGGTTCAGTTATATTGATAATTGCAAAAAAACTCATTTCTTATCTTTCTCATTGCAGCAAACCTGCATACTCAGTCCTAATGTTATTCTTATGGGGAATAATTAAAATGTTATAAATCACTTATTTATGAATGTATTTTTGTTAAACTTGGTAAGTGGCTTTATGTAGTAGTGAGAAACCTATAAATACATTGGAAATTCGCTGAGTACGCAGGTTTGCTGCGACGGGGGGGTATTATAAATATAAGTTAGTTAAACCAGTCTTTAGATCTTATTGTACCCACAGAAATAAGTTATTCAATAATCGTAGGCCTAGCTTATGTTCTATCTAACATATTACCTAATAGACTTAACCTATTATATCTGCTTCTGAAACCTTCTGTTTCAGAAGCAGAAGGTGGAAGCGGATCGTCAATGGATTGTCCTTCCATCACTGCTTTAACAATTTGATAGCACACAATTATTAGAGAATGATATGCTTTCTACTTCTACTGATGTTTATTCACAAATTCAAACAATCCCGCGGAGTTAAACAATATGATTTTAATCGCACAGCTGGTAGCGTTACAAAACACTGCGCCATTTTGATTGCGTCTTGCTCTTGGTTAGGGCCTTTGGCGCACATAGAATATAATCAACCTTTTAAATAATATGACCACCGGTATTATAAACATGCGTTACGTTCCCATTCACAATTTTTATAAAATCTTTAGATTTTGTGAAACTTGCAATTAGTCAATCTTTAAACAATCTAATTTTTGGAGAGTACTATTTCGGCTGCACGTTAAAAGCCGTCATGATTATAGGCGTTAATCACCTACAACCATAGATTAAGAATGTATGTTTAATCTATGCTACAACCTTGTCCTCAGCTGTTCATTACATTACATTACAACCATCTTCACTCAACGTCTTAAGGCAGTTCGCAAAGTGGGCATGCCAACAGTGTTGCCAGACATAATTTCAGACTCCAGGGAATATAATTATTGTGTAATGTATGAAGTTGAAAGTTGTAGAACAGACTGTACCGATGCAACAGTTAGAAAAAGTGTTTTCATGGATTTTAGTTTTTGCTGTGGTACTTTTTCTGGAGCAGGACGATTGTTGTATTAATTATTATTAACTGTGAAATATTGCACAACTAAACTGGGCAACGGCAACACTGTACTGCATCAGAATAGTGTAATAGGTCCACTTGATGTGATTGAGCGTAGAGAAAGTAGCTCTATTGCATTGGTTGATCAGGTCGGAAGTTTAAAATATTACAGCACTTTAGTTTTTGGTTATTTTTTTAAACGAGGGACCTAAAGCATTAGCATTGCTGAATTATATTTGTTATGGAGCTCTACCGCCGCAAACTACGAAAATTCTAACATTGATTCTGGAAAGTTTTTTGCTTTAAATTTACTTTTGTTGACGACCCTTTTCACTACTCGGTGTTTTAAATACTCAGCTCGAACTTCAAACTTTTTTGCAAATCTTGAGCCGAGCCGAATAGGCCCACTGCAATATTCGGCTCGAAAAAGCTCGAAGTTTGAATACTCGCACACCCCTATTGGTTACGTTATAATACACAATTTACCATTTAGAATTTCTACTGTTAATTTATATCCACAAACCATTTCATTGCTGAGTATCGGAGAGAATTCAGTATTCATTGCATATGCAATAGCAGTCTCACTTCGGCTCCCATACGTTGATCGGAACCTTCGTTTGATTTCGTTCAAATACAGGAAAGCTCTCGATCTTTCAAATTCCTGAAATTGAACACGATATTTAGCAAATAATTAATTTACCTACAGGAAAAAGCTTGAAACCATAATAACTTACCAAACCTAAATATTAGATCTGGATAGGATGAAAACATTTGTTATTTCATTGAAATTAAATTAAATTAAATTCTTTATTGATACAATACATTACATGGTTTGCTAAAAAAGCGGTAACAGGTGTCTTGTCCTTACAATAAGAGTGTAAATACCTTAACAGTAAACATCTTAACTTTATCAAATGAAATTACAAGTATTTGAGTATGTCACATGTAAAAAAAAACAATAGTTCAAGGCATTCAAAAATGTGACAATCTGTCTTTTTCTTAAATATTTTAACTTGGAAGCAGTTGTCGTTTAAAAACTCAGTTGGGAAGTAGTAACATTTAGCCAGTAGTACATCTTTTATTTTAGTTTTGAAACATTTGTTGCTGAGACATTTATACGTTTCGGGGATTTTGTTGTAAAACTTTAAACAAGTGTAAAATGGGCTTTTTTCGAGTGATGAAGTTCTATGTACAGGATAGTTTAACATTGTTCCGTTTCTTGTATAGTAATTGTGATGAGGGAGAAATGCTGAAAATTCTTTGTAGTTATCGTGGATGTAGATTAGAGTCTCGAGAACGTATAGTGAAGGAAAAGTTAAGGTGCCGAGGTTTTGAATTGGGGCTTGCAAGATATTCTGAATAAGACATTACATAGGGTTCTGATGATTCTTTTCTGAATTATAAAAACTTTCTTACTTTTTGAGCCACTACCCCACAGTGTGATGCCGTAGCGCATAACAGATTCAACAAATGCAAAGTACACCGTTTTACATGTCTCAAGAGATGCGCAATTGGATAATATCGATAAGGCATATGAAAATGATCTAAGCCTTTTTTATACAAATTCAATGTGGTCATTCCAATTTAGCTTATTATCAATAACAACTCAGGAATTTGTGGTTTGTAGTAACACAGAAAATGGGAGCATTTCAGCAATTGAAAATAAAAATGTTCAAGCTTCATTATAATAAAGAGGGAAGCGAGGGAAAGTGGGAGGAAGTGAGGGGAAGTAGGCATATCAGGTTCAAGGCCCGAGGTGAGGTGAACAACCGTAACCAGCTGTAACTTGTACAGGTTACATAATCTGACAAAACCAAAGAATATTACACCATCTACCTGACTTTCTAAGCAATTTATATCAAGTTAGACTTATAAATCTATATAAAAGGTTAAATTAGATACATTTCCTACACTCTTTAATTATTTATAATGTGAAAAGAAGTATGTTTAAAGCATCTAATTGGCTACTTTTTTACCTGAATCATTTTTATAACAAAGCAAATATCTAACATGATGTAATAAAATATGTTCTTTGATTAAAATTCATTATTTGGCAATGGTAAGTATACATTATTTAAGACATTATTGCGAACATTTTTCATTACTGATTAGTAAAACAACAGTTCTGTTTCTTTTCTGTATTTTTTCCCGTTTTGCCTGGATTGTGCCTCTAATTTTAGTATGTTCTAGGTATTCTTTTCACCTGAAGACTCCAGATCCCAAATGTTATGAAACTTTGTTTCAACTAATCAGTAATTGATAGTAAAATTTCCCCAACAATTTATAGTAGGGCCTATAACATAAAACGTCTTAAACAACACTTAAAAACATATGTTCAGTTATACTATAGTCTATTTACATACTCTACAGTGCATTGAGCCTGATGATGACCGATCTGGTTGGTCCAAATCGATATCCTTTTACCTTCTTTTAGATATATGTCTAGTAAATAAATACGTTTAAGTTAAATATATTTATCAAGTGTTGTAAGACGTCTTTTATTACATCCCATATGCTAATTGAGAATTTGTTCAATGAAAGAATAGTAATTAATACTAACATCATCGGTGATACACATGTAGATGATTCTGTCTTCGCAAATGTAATGAAACAAGTAGCTTCCATGTGAGAGAGTAAGTTTGCCGTTTTCTGGAGGTATCTTGGTCAAGATCTGGTCTGTGACTTCCGCAAAATTGCCAGGGCAAGATGCATACTTCGCTAAGACTGTGGTCCCTCGCGCCACCACACTATAGAGAATCGGCATTTTGGAATCTGTAAACAAATATATTTTGATCATAAAAACAGATATTAAAAAAGTACCAAGTGCCAAGAGAGTCCTATTTTATCTTTTACTTGTATACCAACTGGCATAATTACCAGTACCAGTACTCTGTGTATTGGGAATTCCCTCTTGGTAATGTTACTTTATATTGAGATACACATGTTTAATAGTCCCCAATTGGTTTTAAATCTGAAAGGATAAATATAAGTTTTATATTATTGCGATAGTGATAATGTTGTGTGTTTGAGAAACAAATTTTTCTGGGTTATATGCCTTTGAATATACGCAGTAGGAATGGAAATATCTATGATAATTATACTCAAGGAAGTTTTTACTCTCAAATAAACTAGCAGTAAATTTTTACTTTTGCGCGATGTTTTCCTTAATTAATCTTCGGTCTACGTTCTTCTATTGTTTATGTGTTTAGAACAATTTTATTTACTATGAACACTGGGCAAGATCTGTCAGAAAATTAAAATTTTCTCACTGACTTCAATTTAAACTACTAATTTAAATTTTAAGACCTGGCGTTCACTTGGTCTGCTATTGTAGAACAGTATTTTCATTAATGTTTGAGAAGCAGAGCAGCGGTGAGGAAATAATCAGAGCCTCATGCATGTTATTTATGTGGCGTTGACTCACTAATGATAAAGGAACTCTCTATTGGCTCTTAGAGACAGAAGATTTCATGACACATTCACAGTGTGTACAAGCATTACTCACTACTGCTTAGCCTCTGTTATATAATAAAGGACATTCACTTATTTTGTATGCTGGATAAGAACAATTCCTTACACAGCAATCCAATTTAAATTAGAAAATTATGTATGATTTGGCAATTAACTGGATCTTCAAAGGTGTATTACAATTATTCACATAATTTAGTAAAGTAACTTTACAAAATACAAAATTTTAAACATAATTACAAATTTGAGTTTTAGATTTTATAAATAATTCGTACTTCCGATTTTTCTTTCCACAAAACAACAATGTTTAATTTAAATACAAATTGTTCTTGTATAATTTATTATAATCATTAAGGTGCAAGAAACATTTTTATTTGAAGGATCTGTTAGCCTGTTTGGGTCTAAATAATTTAAAACAGATTACTAATAAATTATGTTGGCAACATTTATTCCACCTGTCAAAACCAGTGAGATTAATAATTTACAAAGGGCCTGGTAGGCTTACACCTTTCATGGGCCCCTAGGTAGGCCTACCGCAGACCCCCTTTGCCCACCACTCTTTCCTGGGGCTCCCCTGGTTTCAGAATATATCTATGTATTCACAATCATGCCATAGAAAATCTGAGAAATCATAAATAAAATGGGTTATTTATCAATTGTCTCATTATTCTTTTTACATTCTGAATGCAAGTGGATATTTCCAGAGTATTGCTTTGTCGTGAGGTACCCGCGGGTGGGTAGTACCCTGGCCCACTGTGGCTGCTATAGGGAAAGAAACTAAATTTGTCAACATGTCTAGTAGGCTTCGGTACCTCAGAACTACAGATAGAAGGGCTGCACCTTGCGGGCTAAATAAGTGATTCCAGCCGGTCGCCGCTGTGACGTCACTGCAGGAGCTCGGACACGCGGCACCCTATACCTTTCCCTGTGTGAGCGCTAATATTACAGTGCTTTAGCCTTAAATAACCAACATGTTGTACATTTATGCAATGTTTTTAACTAAATTATATATGAGGGATTGATTACTGAGCAGAAATACATATATGACAAAACTTACAATGATTTAAGGGAACAAAGTATTGGTCAAACAACATCACAAAGGGTTTTAATTTTATTTTTATGCGGCTTAGAATTATAATTCAAGAATAAATTTGAGTCAAAATTATTTTCAAGTTACAAACTGTACGTCTATCATTACCAAAATTATCAATTTATAAATATAATATTGGTTTGACAATTTTTAAAAACTTAAACAAAATTAACATTAAAAAAACAGTTTTCTCCATACAGATTTAGTTTTTCCAAAACTTATCCTATACTCTAATATGAGTAAAGTTTGCTTGCTTGATTGATTGCAACTCTGATCTCAAAAACGGCTCCAACGATTTCTTTCAAAAGGTGTACTTAACTAATTTCTAGGTTAACAATAAGTTCTATACTCCAGGAAAAATATAATTATGTAAAGAAACGAATTTGAAAAATTCAAAAAGTTAACATTGGGCTTATGGAGTTTCAAGTAAAAACAATAGAATCATAACAGCTGCTTGTGGTTAAAATCAACCAGTGAACTGCCAAGAATTAACATGTGTTTTACTGGGAGCAGTAACTAAAATCTTAATATTTAATTCCGCAAGCGAATCGGTCCCCACAAAATATCTTGAGCTAGGAAGAAGTTAAGTTAGGTTATGACGATTAATTTTAAAGCTTGTGGGCCGAGGACGGTAGGAAAAATATCAGAAATGTCAAAAATTACGTGGGCTATGCCCCACTGGGCTTCAAATATCCAATGATTTTCTTATGAAAATATCACTACAGTGTATTTATTAATAAGCAACATGAACTAATGATCAGCTGTGATTAACAACTTACACAAAAACCATATGTTAGGGGCTATAGCTCCTGTAAGCCATTTGTCATTAAATAAAACCATTAAAAAATAAACTGTTATATTTGATTTATTTAGTCAGCTGATTGAAATGTAAGCACATTTTAAAAATATCTGGCTCTATGCCCGCTAGATCCCGTGTGGTGAACGGGTCATCAGCTAGTTATTTTTAACTTGTTATTTACTTACTTATTTTTAAACTTATTATTTGTAAATTTAAGGAAGGTTAATGGCTGGTTGGAGAAATCGGTCTTACAGCTGATTCTTTAAATCAAAACAATTGTGATCGTGATTATTGTGACTTTTCAAATATTATAGAACAAATATATTAGAATATTATAGTATAGTAAGAACCTGGGGGCCGAGCTTTGCTCGGGGGAAGGCCAGTCAGTTTGTTTAGATGACTTGGAGCATATTTCACCACTTCCCCTTACTGATAATCAGATTAGTATAACTCATTTGCCTCTTTTCTACATTTGTAAGGTCACTCCAGTTGTTATTTAAAGCTCAATGTCCCTTTGATTTATTTTACTACTCTATATAAGTAATCTTCACTCAAATCTTTTAATCTCTGCTCTCAGGAAACCACATGTTAATAATCATAAAGAACACGCCCTGGCTAATTATGAACAGCTGTTACAATTCTTTTGATTTGAAACTCCATAAGCCCAAAGTTAATTTCGTTAACTTTTCATTTTATTTTTTTTACATTTGATTTTTCCTGGGGATGAGGCCTGTCTAGAACTTATTTTGATCCCAGAAATTAGTTATTTTGAACATTTGAAGGAAATCGTTGGAGCCGTTTTTGAGATCAGTGTCGCAAGCAAGCATACAAGCAAACCTTACTCATATTAGAGTATAGGTTAGGATAGGATATTTTCTCCTGCCCCCTTGCCACCCCCGAATTACGCCTATGCTCTCTTCACAAGTTATGTTAGCCTTTATTACTGATTCTTTGGCCAGATGTTTTGTTTACAAAAATATATCCTCCAGTGAGGCTTCAATTTTTTAACACGAGACGAGAGTTCTATATTTATTTACATCTCGTTGGTTAGTCTACAGTTTCTAACGGTTTAACGTTAACCTATTGTTATTAAATCCATTGTCTAAACATTTTACTGAATTTATATTTATTTATTTTTCTACATTATTACTCAAATTTATTTATTTTATATAAATCTAATTTTCAATTCTAATTATGAGAATTAATACTTCTACGAAAACTAACTTGCTCAAAACGTTGAAAACGGTTTGAACAACAAAACTATCAGCTTGTTTGCACTTTAAGAACCACACGTCGTTCACTGATAGATTTGTTGGAAACACGTGATAAATAACATTTTCATATTTGTTTGAATGATTCAACTTTAAGTTACAGCCAACCATATTAACAAAAAACGCTTGAAAACTACATTATGTAACTAATACAACATAACTAGGCCTAGTAACAAAATAATTTAAATAATAGCTAATTGTTAGACATAAAGCAAGCGGAAGCATGTGCGACAATGGCAATACCGCGCGGATGATCCCGCCGCTATGTCATTTTGAGGGAGTGGTAAGAGGGGGGATTGGCGGGAGCGGGATCGGGCGGCGGCCGCTAAGATCAAAGGTAAGGCGCAGCCCTTCTGTCTCTAGTCCTGACGGTACCTATAATTATTTTACATAAGATAAATAGTTACCTATTTTATTGAAAGTTCATTAAAAAATTGTCTAATTCTGTCTAAATGTTTTGCTTGGTCAGCCATAAGGGACTTACAGTTACTTCATTTTGTTTTGAAAGTAATTGATTTTCTGCTCAGTCCTCAGGGCTCCACCCCACTGAACCTCAGTCTCCATGTTATTAATATGGAAGAAAGAAAATTCTTATCGTGTTTTATCTTAATCAGGGCCGTACTCAGCTTTCACGGGCCCCTGGGCAGGCCTGGTGGTGTGGGCCCTTGTTGCCATCCGGATCCAAGTTGTTGACCTTTTTTCTGTGTCCGAAAAAAGACACCAGCCTAGCGCCCCCCCCCCCCTCCCCGACGGCTCGGGCCCCCCCTGACGGACCCGGGCCCAGGGCAGTTGTCCCCCCTGCCCCCCTCCCCCGAGTACGGCCCTGATCTTAATTTCATAAAAAAAAAAAACAGATGTTAATAGACATCTATAGCCTACATAAATCTGAACCATCCCAGAAACTTTAGAGAAAACCATGAGCCTGGCACCAATGAACTTACTTAAATGAAAGCTCTTGGTGAGAAAATCATAGGAAAGGAAAACATTACATTTTAGCGAATTTCCCCTATAGGGAAGAAGCTATTACCGTAGTCGGCATGGTAAGACCTAGGCCCGGGACCATGATAACTTTTCGTTTTGAGGTCCCCAGACCCCAAAAACACCATTCGTTCGAAACTGTATATATATATATATATATATATATATATATATATATATATATGTGTGTGTGTCCGTGAGCACGATAACTCTCGTAAAAATTATCCGATTTTGATGAAATTTGGTATAAACGTGTAAAGCAACATTTATGACTTTAAGTTCGAAAACCAGCCAGATCGCTCTATCCGAAGGGGTATTTTTGGGGGGTTTTGTACCCCAAAAATGGGTTTTTTGAATTTTTTACATATAATTTTGGAAATAGTCAAATTTTATTTTTTCCCATTGGATTCAGCTTAAAAAAACACACAATTTGGTATTTTGATCATTTCTCTACGTCAATTGGTTACCGAGATATTGAAAGTGCTAAACACAGTACGTTGTCTAATGTTATTCTTATGGAGAAAAATAAAAATTTTATATCTCGCTTATTTATGAACCTATACTGACGAAACTTGGTATACGGCTTCATCTGGTTGTGGACCATTGATATTTGCTCAAAAAGACACTTTTTTACCCAAGGCTCCCATAGCAGCAAACCTGCGTACTCAGCCCCATGTTATTCTTATGGAGAATAAGTAACGGGTTATCTGCCTTCATTATGAAAATAAATTAATGAAATTTGGTATGTGGCTTTACCTACATGAGTTATATTGATATTTGTATAAAACCCCATTTTTTGTGTTCCTTGCTTCAGCAAACCTGCATACTCAGCTGCCATGTTATTCTTATGGAGAATAATTAAAATGTCATAAATCGTTTATTTATGAATGTATATTGATGAAACTTGGTATGTGGTTTTATGTGGCATTAAGATACATATATATGCATTGGAAATTCGCTGAGTACGCAGGTTTGCTGCTACGGGGGTATTTTGTAATCCCTCCTAAGGCCCTTATATATAATAAAAGTATCAAATTACAACACATGATTTAAATATTTGAGTTTTATCACCTGTGAAAACATAAAAAAGTTGCATTTAGCACTAGAAAAAAGTAATGCAAAATGAAAACTGTTACATTGTTTAAGAGCTGTTTTTGTTTTTGTTTGATAATAACTTAAATTTCAATAGTTATATTGAATGCCGAAGACCAAAATATTGCTACCAAATAGTTGGCGGGTGCATGTTGTACTGTACCTAGATTTTACTTTAGAAAATGTCCAGTTTTTTCATAACTTGTAATTTTTCATCTCCAGTCCCCTATGCCCACTTTCACTCTTAGCTTGACTTTATTCTAATGCACAACATAGATGTCATAAAAATCAACGAATCCAGTGAATTTCTCTAGAAAATCAATGTTGTTGAAATCTCCTGTCAGCAGGAAAAGTCTGTTATTTTTCTCAATGTGAATTGACATTTTCCTCAAGATTATTAAAAAAACAGCTAGGCCTACTTAAACTAGCTGCATTTGGCTCTGGGAGTTTATATAAGACAGAGCATACTAACATTGTGTCAACTACTAGCCTAAGTTCTGCAACCTCAAAGTCAGTCTCAGAACTGAAAAAATGAGTCAGTTAACGATGAGTTAGCAATAATTGCAAAGGTTGCTGTAAAATGAATTATGCTTTTGCTTTTAATGCTGACAATGCCCCCCCCAAATATTTTCTGTACAAAACTATATTTTTAAGGTATAAATAAGGCAGAGCAAAAGTTAGAAATAGTCACTCTTCAGTTTTACTTTCAGTTTTATCGATTACGATCGTTCGATATATTAATTTGATTGACAGTTATGAATCTGCAGCCTTAAAGATCGATATATCACATTCAATTAGTTTGTAGACGCTTATCTTACTGTAACCCATTAAAGTATTTTTTTAGTATCAATGTTACTAATTAGGTTACAACTTTCTCATCCGTGAATGTGGTTCAAATGACAAAACAACCAGCAAAAAATGTAGGCTGTAGCAACAAATTATTACAAATATCGAACCGTACAGTATATCAACATATTTCCAATCAGTATTTATAATCGTTTAATAATATATCACAGGACGTCTGCATAACTGTACCCCTTCTTTAAAAAATCCTGTTTATTGTAGGCCTATTTCAACGCCAGAGGTATTTTGTCAAGAGCACATAAATAAATACCCTCGCCACCAGCAAACCTGCGTATACTCAGCGAATTTCCAATGCATAGGCCTATATATATCTTACTAGTGCATAAAACTGCTTACCAATGTATTCATAATAATAATTTGCATTCATAAATAAGCAATGTATAACATTTGAATTATTCGCCATAACAATAACATGAGAACTGAGTACGCAGGTTTGCTGCAACAGGAAACACAAAATAAGTATTTCTATGTAAATATCAATGGAACTCAACTACTAAATTTTATTAATTTAATGTTCATACCTAAGGGAGATATGATATTTTAATTTTTCTCCAAAAGAATAACATGGGGGCTGAGTAGGCCTATGCAGTTTTGCTGCTAAGGGAGTCAAACAATTTTTTTGTGCTAATTACAATAGACCACAGCCATATGAAGCCATATGCCAAGTTTCGTTGGTATACGTTCATAAATAAGCGAGATATAAAATTGTTCTTATTCTCCATAAGAATCACATTGGACAATGTACTGTGTTTAGCACTTTCAATATCTCTGGAACCAAATGACGTCGGCCAATGATCAAAAACCCAATTTGTGTGTTTTTTAAGCTGATTCCAATGAAAAAAACTCAAATTTGATATTTCCAGAAATGATATGTAAAAACTCAAATACCCCCGTCACAGCAAACCTGCGTACTCAGCGAATTTCAGATGCACATTGTTGTCTTAATACTACATAAAGCCGCTTACCAAGTTTCATAAAAATAAATTAACAAATAAGCGATATTTTAATTATTCTAATAAGAATAACATTGGGGATGAGTATGTAGGTTTGCTGATACAATTTTGATACAAATATCAATACAATTCAACTAGGTGAAGCCACATACTAAGTTTTATAAATATTCATTTATGAATAAGCGATATAGGCCTATACATTTGAATCATTCTCCTTAAGAATAACATGGGGGCTGAGTAAGCAGGTTTGCTGCAAAAGGAATGCGAAATATGGGTTTTCATTCAAATATCAATATAACTCAACTAAGTAGGTGAAGCCACATACCGGTACCAAGTTTCATCAATCTACATTCATAAGCGATGTATACAATATTTTAATTATTCTCTATAAGAATAACATGGGGCTGAGTACGCAGGTTTGCTGCTACAGGAAGTGTCGGTAAAAATTGTTTTTTGTGCAAATAAGAATAGACCACAACCAGATGAAGCCACGTACCAAGTTTCATTAATATTTGTTCATTAATACGCGAGATATAAAATTTTACTTATTCTCCATAAGATTAACATTGGACAACATACTTTTTTTTGGTACTCTTAATATCTCTGTAACTCAACTGACGTAGAGCGATGATCAAAATACCAAATTGTTTGTTTTTTTAAGCTAAATTTAATGGTCTAAACAAAAGTTTGGGTTTAAAACATGTAAAAAGTTCAAAAAACCAATTTTTGGGGGACAAAACCCTCCCAAAACCCTCTTTAAAATAGAGCGACCTGTCTGGTTCTCGAACTCATGGAAATAGGTTCTGCCTTACACGTTTGTACCAAATTTCATCAAGATCGGACCATTTTTACGAAAGTTATCGTGCCTACGGACACTTATATATACCTATATATTATATACATATATATGAATTTGAACGAATGGTGTTTTTGGCATCTGGGGGCCTCAAAACGAAAAGTTATAATGGTCTCTCAGGCTTAAGTCTTACCATGAAACCTACGGTAATAGCTTCTTGTTTCTGGTTTCACCCGGGAATACGACCGTTGTGTGTGCTGCATTCTGTGGTTGACCCCCGGAATTACTACGAGTCATAATCAGCTGATAAGAATTTTCATCAGCTCAAACCAAAGTGAATGTCCATAAGACAGAGGGTTGGAACTCTGATGCCCCGTGGGGCATAGCCCTATGGGAATTTCTTAAAATCCCTTCTTACTGGGTGCCTATGCTATAAGATGAGTCTACATACAATATTTTTTTAGCATCTGGGGACCACAAAACGAAAAGTTAGCATGGACCCAGGCCTAGGTCTTACAATGCCGACTACGGTAATAGCTTCTTCTCTATAGGGGAAATTTGCTAAAAGGAAAAATAGTCCAAAACCCCTCAACTTTTGTGAACACCATGGGAATAAAACCGGGGAACCCCTTGAACAATAGTCCAAGGCTCTCACCATTAGGTTAGCAAGATGTTTAAATTTTGATTATTGGATATAATTTAATTGTAGGCCTAGGCATAGCCTAGAAGAAACAAGCATACTCTGAATTGTGTGTAAATTATATTTAGAGATATCGACCTTCGACTTACAATTAATTATGTAACATAAGTTGGATCAATAAAGAGGTTTATTTCTTGTCCAAATGATTGAATACAAGAATTTATCAAGATTAAATTAATAATTCTGTCCTACTTACTTTCGTAACGCAATTTTCAAATGCACTTTTACGAGCGAAATTGAATTCAACCAATAATGTATCACACCATTATAATGATAAATTTAGTTTTCGATATTTTATCTTCCATAATACACCAACAGCACAAAACAAAACCAAAAACTATCCACAACACAACCACAACCACACTACCGTCACCTCTTCACCTTGACAATCATCTGTTTCTAAACTTTCCATAGTTTTTTTTTTACTCCTTTTAACATGGGTTAAAGGGCTACGGAGAAGATCTAAAAAAAATTATCAATGTTATAACAGTATCAAATTTAAGCTTTAGCAATAAATTGTTTATTACAAGTAACTTAGTTTATGCCTCAGGAGCACATATCGTATATAATTAATAAATGACCCCGTCACAGCAAACCTGCGTACTCAGCGAATTTCCAATGCAAAATATAAGTCTTAATACCACATAAAGCCGCATACCAAGTTTCATAAAAATATTTTCAAAAATAAGTGATATATCAAATTTGAATTATTCTCCATAACAATAACATTGGGGATGAGTACGCAGGTTTGCTGCTACAAAAAACAACAAATATAGGGTTTCTTGTAAATATCAATATTACTCAACTAGGTGAAGCCACATACCTAGTTTCGTCAATATAAATTCATAAATAAGCGATATATGCCATTTTGATTTTTCTCCATAAGAATAACATGGGAGATGAGTACGCAGGTTTGCTGCAATAAGGAACACACAAAATGAGTTTTTATGCAAATATCAATAGAACTCAACTAGGTGAACCAACATTCCAAGTTTTATTAATTTATTTTCATAATTAAGGGATACATTAAATTTTACTTATCCTCCACAAGAATAACATGGGGGCTGAGGACGCAGGTTTGCTGCTACGGGAATTATTGGTAAAAATATTATCGGGTTTTTGTGAAAATAACAATAGACCACAACCAGATGAAACCATATACCAAGTTTTGTTAGAATACGTTCATAAATGAAGCCCCTAAAGGCAAAGTGGACTAACCCCGAAAAGTAAGTTTTGAGATATTAAGGGCTAAAGTTAAAAATTTATATCTTAGTTCAGAAGTTGTTCTGGATTGTGATTTCTTGTAATCTGTCAGATTAAACCCATAGAATTATACTGTTTGGTAAATTATTTAAAAAATCGCAATATTTCATTTCCAAAATGGCTTCCAAAATTGAGTAGTCCATTTTGCTTCCATGTCCATTGTGGGTTAGTCCATTTTAACATTAAGGTTAGTCCATTTTACTGTTACACCAAAGTGGATTAGACCATTTTTGACAAATGTTAGTCCACTTTGCTTTTAATTTAAATACAATTTGGTTTCAAAAATTAGTTTAAAGTGGTGTTTATGGCGAAAAAAAACAAAATAAGTAAAAAAACAATGTTTTAATACAGTTTCACAAAGTTCACACTATGCTTTTACAAAATTAAAAGAAACGAGTTTGCACGCAGCACACTGACGTGAGAGAAGTGAATTTCCACACAAAAACTTTTAAAAT
Organism: Allygus modestus; assembly: GCA_963675035.1. Lineage (NCBI taxonomy): Eukaryota > Metazoa > Arthropoda > Insecta > Hemiptera > Cicadellidae > Allygus > Allygus modestus. Next base: position 156,677,924 of record OY776112.1, on the reverse strand, counting down.
TCAAAATCAGTGTAAAAACATACATTTGTCCAATTTTTATCGAAATTTGAAAACTTTGATTTTTTGGCTGTTCTGATACTCCTGGTTTCATTTACTTGCAAAGCTGGGAATACAATTTTGCGCATTATAAGGTTAGGAGAAGGTCCAGACAGGCTTGAAAGTAAGCGTGAGGTTGCTGGGAGTAATAAAAGTACTCTAAAAAAGGAATAACAGGCTTTTCTCGTGTAAAACCTCCATAAGACAACGTACTGTGTTTAGCCGATACACATTTTCTTTAATAACTCAGTAAATATTTATGCTAGAATGACGAGAGAGGGCTTAAAACTTTCGCCTTTCTAATTCCCATCTTTTTACATGCATTAATTTTACATCTGGGGCTTTTCTGACCCTTTTTGCGCCCAAAAACTCGAAATTTGAAAGATTAATCCTCAAAAAATGGGTTTAGAGTTTTCCGATTGTTTTGCCCAACGAACTTGTCCAACAAATTATAGAAAGGAACGTCCCTACCAAATTTAAAGTAAATCGGACAAAAAATGCGACCGCTAGAGTGCATACACATATATATATATGTCTATATATATATACAATTTTGAACGACCCCCCAAAACGTGTTCAGGGGGTCACGTTAGGAACTTCTATGGTGGTCCCGGGCTTAAGTTTCACCATGCGGGTCATGCTAATAGTTCACTTTCCAAAGGAAATTCACTAATAATAAATTTGAGAAGCTACACACCAAAACCAACTATAGTCAAAACATTCTAACCTGTAAATAAACATTAAGGCGGGAATACACAACATATGTTTTCATTGAACTAAGACCTACGTAGAGTATAAAGGAGAATAGACCAACAAAATACAAGGCATGTCACAGTTTAGTCCATTTTGACTTTACAACAAAATGACATTTTGATGAACATTGTTCTAATGGGGGATAGTCCAAATTTGCACTTAACTTTGTGGGTTAGTCCATTCTGCCTAGAAGATAATGTGTGAAAATGCATTTTGGACTAACCATTGTTTATTTCTATAAAAAAAAACTACAGCTGATAGAGATTAGCTCGTGCTACCATTAGATAGAGCTGATTTTTCTTCACCAGCATGTATACCAATCTCAAAATTGAAAAATTGTGGGTTAGTCCACTTTGCCTGTAGGGGCTTCAAATAAGCGAGCTATACTTTTTTCTTATTCTCCATAAGAATAGCATTGGACAACGTACTGTGTTTAGCACTTTCAATATCTCTGTAACCATTTGACGTAGAGCAATGATCAAAACACCAAATTGTGCATCTTTTTAAGCTGATTCCAATGGAAGAAACTAAAATTTGACTTTTTCAAAAATTATACGTAGAAAACTCAAAAAACCCATTTTTTGGGTACAAAACCCCCCCAAAATACCCCTTTGGATAGTCCGATCTGTCTGGTTTTCGAACTTAAAGTCATAAATGCTGCTTTACACGCTTATACCAAATTTCGTCAAAATCGGATTATTTTTACGAGAGTTATCGCACCCACGGTCACATATATATATATATATACAGTTTCGAACGAATTGTGTTTTTGGGGTCTGGGGACCTCAAAACGAAAAGTTATCATGGTCCCGGGCCTAGGTCTTACCATGCCGACTACGGTAATAGCTTCTTTCCTATAGGGGAAATTCGCTAATAATAACTAGTAAACCATATGTTTGTATCTTTAATCCCAGCTGTTCTGCTTATTTTGTTTTGATTTGCTGTCCAATGTTATTTTAAATGGGCCAAAACCGTAATTTGAGGGCTTCCCAAGGGTTTCTGGTTCCACGCACTGACTTGAGAACCCCAAAAGGCACATCTAGACGTTAAGGGCTTTCAAACGACACGTAAATCATCAAAGTTGACCCAGCAGTTTGGCCATAATCTTCTGCACAAAAATCGTCTTATTCTTTTAATATAATGATGATGATATAATGGTAGGATTTGCCAACAATAGCGTTTGATGGCCCAACGTCGGCTATGGTTGGATTTATCAACGTGGGATCGGTGGCCTAGCCAACAATTGGTTCGTTGGCCCAACCGCGTTAATGCCAACCGACCGTTTCCCAACCATATCCTTCAATGCCGGCGATGGCCCAACCTTGGCCCAACGATTTGTGCTGATGGGCCAACCTCGCTCCAACCGTTGGCCTACCATTTTCTTACGTTGGCCCAACAATTTGTGCTGATGGGGTATAAATTAACATTATATTTTTTTATTATAATTATATTAAATATATATTAATTTGTTAGTAGTTTTTCATATTTCATAGATACATAAATCAAATTAACTTGTTCATACTTTTATTACAGTGATTTTTTCACGAGTAGATTCACGTAGAAGAATAATACCCCCGTGGCAGAAAACCTGCGTATTCAGCGAATTTCCAACGTATAAATACATGTATCTAAACACCACTTAAAGATAAATACCAAGTTTCATCAATATACATAACATGAAGGCTGAGTACGCAGGTTTGCTGCTACGGGAACTATCGGCAAAAAAAATAATTTGTTGTGCAAGTATCAATAGACCACAATAGTATTAAGCAATATACCAAGTTTCGTCAGGATAAGTTGATAAATAAGCAAGATATACATTTTTAGCGAATTTCCCCTTTTAGGGAAGAAGCTATTACCGTAGGTGGCATGGTAAGAGTTAAGCCCGAGACCATGAAAGATTTTTTTTTTGAGGTCCCCAGATGCCAAAAACACTATTCGTTGAAATTGATACACACACACACACATATATATATATATATATCTTTATATGTGTCCGTTAACACGATAACTTGAGTAAAAAACGTCAGATTTCGATTAAATTTTGCTCAAATGTGTAAATTGACATTCATGACTAAGTTCGAAAACCAGAAAAATCGGACCACGGGAAGGAAGTTTTATGGAGGTTTATACAATTTTCCAAAAATCAGTTTTTTTTTGCATTTTTCATCATACAATTTTTAAAATACTTAATCTTGGTTTTGGCCATTTTATAGAGCTTAAAAAAACAAATACTATGGTATTTTGAATCATTAACCTAGGTTAAGTGGTTGCGAAAACAAAAAAAAAGTGTTCATAAAATCTCTCATGTTAATTATACGGGAAAAACGTTTGTAGCTTTTCCTCAGTTTATTTGAATGTAAACCTCACATTTGCTTTTACCAATCAGTTCAGCTCTATATAAAACAATAATTTTGGTGTTTAAATTGTGATTCTATGTCCAACCATTGACTATACACACTTCGTGAGTGTGTGTATTTAAAAATTGGATTATTTTTACGAGAGTTATCGTGCTCACGGACACATAATATATGTATATATATATATATACATATACAGTTAATGTACATGTATACATATACACGGACATATACATATAGTTTTGAACGAATGGTGTTTTTGGCATCTGGGGACCTCAACACGAAAAGTTATCATGGTTCCGGGCCTAGGTCTTACCATGCCGACTACGGTAATAGCTTTTTCCCCTATAGGAAAATTCGCTAAAAAAAGTAGATGTTCAAGCACCTTTCAGTCAAGCTCTAAGAACCTTGATGCTGATGGACATGAAATTTAAATCGCTTTTACCATAGACTAACTACAGTAGTCTGTACTGTAGTGACTGAAGTCCATCTATGCTTCTACTAAGCAAATAATGTAAGGAAATTAAATTATGTGTAGTGAAATTATAATCAGTGAGACATCTGCTTAATTTCCTGTCAGCAGACGCAATTGTGTTATCTTTGGGTTCTCATTCTTGGGTGTCGAGGGGGGATTCCTCCGTTTCCTCTGGTTGTGGGTGGTGGGAGGAGTTTATTGATACGAATGAGGTGTGAGGTGAAACCGCGTCCCTTTCGAATTTGTTTTGGTACACGTCTTTCGGCGTTTCAGCTAGGGTGTCACTGTTCCACCCTTCTCTAAACAGTTCTCTGCGATTCTCTTTTAAACACTATTTCAGTGACATTTTGACAGAGAAGCGTTTGGTGTTTAGCGGAAGGTATGTTTTGTTTTAAAATTCCCTTTACTTGTAGGTATAGTAGGTCTACTTTGGCGTATAATCGGTTAATTTTACAAATAATTCTTGACGCAATGAAGTTATTTCCAATCATTATGTTTCAATTTTTGTTCAAGCTTGAGTCAACCCAAAAACCTATTTTAATCCGACTTCTGCTAAACTTCCTCTAAATTACGTATTATTAAGTTGGAAGTAAGTATTCTGTTTCAGATGTGATTCTGATGATTTTATTCAATATTAGAGTTGTATTCACATCATTCTAAAGTGTAGTATTTATAAAATTGGCTAGGTTTAAAAATTCCTTATTATAAAAAGGCTAAATATCTTAGCATAAGTAATATATGTTTTAGGTCATGTAAACTATCATTTTTATTTGCCTTCAGAAAATCACACATAAAATGTAAAAAATACTGATAAACTAACTTTTGATCTCCTGCCAGGGTAAAATTCACAGTTAGGCTATCCTATAACTTTCCATTACCCCCACTCCCACATTTTCCCTTAATACGTTCACTGAGGGGCCACGAGGCGGGGCTTTCCCCCTGTGTGGAAACCGATTCAATAGGCGCACACACGTTTTAAATTCCTGGCTAACAAATTACGCCAGTGGGTAGCAAGTTCAATACAGATATCATTAGACAATCAGGGTTGCCATCTAGATGGACTAAGTTGAGTACAAAATTATGAGGGGAAGTGCAACGCTGGCTAGGAAATTGAGGGAGATTTCATACCAAATAAGTTACACCCCAATAAAGCAAGTATCTTTTGCTACTCGCTGTCATAAAAATACCCATTCTTCCCACAGTGCTGTCGCATACTGGCTGCATGTGTTGGAATAAAAAGGGACTCGGAACACCGTGCATGGTATGCACAGCACTGCCGCACAGCTCAAAACCACGCCGCACTGCAGTCATTGTGTTAATTGCTTAACCCTTTGGTTAGCATGCAAAAATGAAGAGTTTAGTTTGACAGTATATATTAGTTAAGTCACTTCGCTCACTGAGGAGTCCACCCCCAGACCCTCGCTTGGGGTAGCTCCAGTTTTGTTATTATAACTCGATCAATGTCCCTTCAAGTATTTTTTATGGGTACTTTGGTATTATACGGATGCCACTATTTTTGGAGGTTAAATTTTTACCGGATACAAAGGATAACTACATAATTCTAAAAAACGTACTTTTATTGACTTACTGTAAAAATTTTACATCATTCTGATGAGCGGTCTTTGTGTTGTGCCTCCCAAAAGGCAGCAATGTCCGCTAGGATCGTGTTGAATGCGTCGCCTACGCTAGCAGCTACACCCGATCGCCACATGTACTCCGTCAAATAAACAGCGCGCTGCGGCAGTTATGTTAGGATGGGTTATCATAAAAATACGTACGGTTTCCTCTTCACTTCGAGGTAAATCCCACACCAAAAGAACGTCACTCATTATGAAAACAAATGTAACGTAGTGCACGGCAATAAATCACTCATGACACTGACCCAGATACAGGCGGTGACAGGTGATGCGCGCGCTCCGGTCAACGACCTGACCTTGGCCTATTTGGAGGGGGTTTGGCGGCCGGAAGTATGACTCATCAGGTATCATTCGATTTGTAACGAAACAAGGAAAGTCCTACAATCATTTTAATGATAACCCATCCTAACATAACTGCCGCAGCGCGCTGTATAAGGGTGGCATCCGTATAATACCAAAGTACCTTTTTATGTAGTATACCATTATGATTCATTTGGGATATAGCCACTCTAGATGGCATTTTTATTCACTGGTCCTATCATTTTTTTATACTCTACCATGTGAGAGTTACATTGATAGTTAATTGGACATTTGCTTACAGCTGTTATAATTCTTTTATTTTGATTTAAAACTCCATAAGCCCAATGTCAAAATTTCCAACTTTTAAGATAACAATTAATTAACATTTTAAAATTCAAAACTGTAACTTTTGCCATTTTTTCCGCGGGTTTCGAGTTACAACATTAGCTTGGATGTGCATGCTAAATTTCATAAGTAATCTAGAATTTGTATATGTGACTGAGTAACACATCGGGCTGTATAGTTATTTAGGCCGGATTTCACCAAACTTCTAAACCGTCGTTAAAGCCCGGTTAAGAAAATGTTAACGATATTTCAGTATTAACTGGCTCTTTCGAATTTCACCACACACGGTTAGCGCTAACGCTGTGTTAATAACTAACTGACTCTAAAACTGGCGTTTGAATGCATCGTATATTACAACTCTTATTTGTTTATTTATTTTAGACTGAAATAATTGTTCAACTGAATAATAACCTTACTTAGATTTAAAACAAAAACAAAGATTGAAACTATTTTGCATAAAGCAACCAACAAGGTTAATATATCTAGAGGTCACGTCAGCGTTAAACAAGTACCGCCATGGTCGACCGCCATTTTCCACCGGTACCAATTAAATTCTTTCTCTCCAAGTTAAATGTTTGACAGCTAACTTTTATATAATTCGTGAAGGAGAGGATTTGTTTGATTACCATTTTGGGAACAGAATTGACAGAGGGGCGGACTAAATGGCGGTCGTCTATGTAGGCTACACTTTTTTTACACGAGGTGAGACCACTAGATATATTAACCTAGTTGAATGCACGTCTGCATTTGTCCTGTTACTGACCGCATCCATTTTTTACACTCAACTATGAAGTGTTTTCCAATTAGGTTAATCCGATGAGAATGGTGGATCCATAAATGGATCAATTAAAATTAATAAAGGTTTTCTTGAGGGGTAAATGCCGGGTTTCTTTTCCTCTTATTTTTCATGGTCGCCGGTTGTTGAAGCATTATAACAAATCAAAAGGACAAAATAAACTAATAAAGATGATTATGTTTTTAATCAAAGTGTGTTAGAAACAATTTTGTAACAATTTTAGGCTAGTAATATTTTTGTAGTGAGCGAGTACTCGAAAATTCGAGAATATTTGCAAAGTATTGTTTCATTACTTTGACTTGAAGTTTTAAAAATTATTTGAAAGTTCGAGCGAGTATTTCCCACCGATCACCGGGCGATTACGACCTGCCAAACCACATAGTAACGGCCGCAAAAAACAATCGAACCACGTAATTGAATGTGTTTAAATGACGACCGGACCGCGTAATATCAGAATTAATTGAAGAAGCTATAATCTTTATCTCTAATGAAGGGGCGGATTTAAGTACAGGCGCGCGCCTAGGGGGCCCTTACACCAGTACTACATTCAAATGGATCGTCCAAGACAAAAAGGTCTCCAATTTGGAACTAAATAGCAACGAGGGCCCGCACCACTGGTTGAGCCTATGAGCCCCAGCTCCTAAATCCGGCCCTGCTTCAATGTAGACTGTCGGCGGCGGCACTGGTCGTGGTATGATTACCACGTAGGACCATGGTTTCGGTGGTTTGCCATCATCAACTACTGCGAAATTCATTGGAAGACGCTACACATGATATTATCCATAAAATAACTTTACCATGGACTATCGGCTGTAAACGACGACGGAAAACATAATATCAGCCAAAAATTACTAGTACAGATTATGAGCGATGCCCGGACCAAGTTATATTGAGTAAGTAGCAACTCGACCGTGTTTTATCAGCCGAAAATGACGGTCAAACCATTATTTGTTTGGCAATAATAAACCATATTGATTTTACTGGCTCAAAATATGCATTGATAATCGTATATTAGTTAGAAACCATTTTTAGACTATCAAATCTGGAATGTTATCCAAATCCCATTACACTATTTTTAATTACCAACCAACTTGCTGACGGAAAATTCTCGCAAAAAAAAACTAAACTCGTGAATAATATTGGCACTTCTTGACTCGATCCACACCATAACTATTTGTTATGGGACATCATATGTTTTACAGTAATTTAAATATGCAATAATAAACAGATGACAATTGAACTAGCGTTAGAAATCCAATTCTCTTTAACTGATACTAAAACAGAGTTCATGTGGTTAATTTAATTAGCGTTATTGAAAGTTTGCTGAAATCCGGCCTTAGACTCGCTTCTCTCGCTGAGGGCTCCGCCCCCAGACCCCGCCTGGGAATACAGTTGTCAGTTGTTATTATAACTCAATTTTTCTTCAAATATTTGTTGTATAGTATACTATTTTGATTCATTTGGGTTGTATCCACTCTAGATTTTCTCTTTGTTCAGTGGTCCTAACATTTGTTTATACTCTACCATGTGAAAGTTATATTGACAGTTTACTGGATATTTTGCTACAGCTGTTATGATTCTTTTGTTTTGATTTGAAACTACATATGCCCAATGTTAAAATTGTAATAATTTTCAAGGTAAAAATTAGAGGTTTAAAACTTAAAAATTTAAACTTTTACGATTTTCCTGGGAGTTTCTAGGTACAAGCTATCCGCATGCTAAATTTCACGTTTCTACCTCACCTAGAAGTGGTCTAGAATAAGTATACCTGAGTGACTTACACATTGGGGCTGTATATAGTTATTTATTACTCGCTTCCCTCGCTGGGGGGGCTTCGCCCCCAGGTGGCTGATTGGCCTTAGGTTAGCGAAACCAAACCTCATGTTCCTGGCTCAAGTAGAAGTGGTGTCATATCAAGTGGCGCATAACCGACATATTACTACTACTAATACTAATAAAATAGAGAAATCAGCAGATATTTTAATTTGAGATGGTACACAACTCAAAGAGTTGGTTTTGGGAATATTTAAGGAAATTTTAGAGTCACTGGTACTAGGCACTTGCATTCTAAATCTCACGTTCTTAGCTCTAGAAGAAATAAGCTAATTTAGCAGATGTTTAGGTTTTTAGTTTTCTGATGGGTTTAAATTATGAAAACTGGTCATATAATTTCTGCTACATACCAAATGTGGTGTAAACCTATTGATTAACATATATTAGTCATATATTCAAGTACATTAAAGTGACGGGGGGAAAACACAGAAAGAACCTTCGAAAATAACCTAAAATGGAATAATCTAAGATTTTATGATTTTGAGGAGGTTGAAATCATCAAAATTGGTCATACGGCTGTTGCTGGAGTCTACTTAGTTTGGATACGTATTTTATGTTAAATTGTAAGCCTCCATGTATTACCTTGTAAGTGCTTGTAAAAATTATCCTTGCCCTGATTTTTATCTATAAACTTTTATAAGGCGTCTTTTGAACCTTATAAGGAATAAAACCACCATTAACAGTCTAAAATGTTATTTTTTTTAACTACAAGACTTCTGCAGCAAATAGAGCATAATTTATTAGGGATTTAACCCTCGGTGGAGCGCAACATGCAAAATATACCCAAAAAAGTGTTCAATAGTTAATCAAGGATCTATTGAGTGAGATAAAAATATTAAAAGTACAAACATTGAAAGGATTTTCTTTTTATAGAGGGTTACTAATCCAAATTGGTCATGTGCATGCTGCCAAATACTACTTGGTATGTAAATGTATTGAATGTTAAAATATAGGCCTCCAGAATAAACTGATCGTCTTGGAACAAAAAAAGCCGGATCCCAACTTTTTAACATCATTGTTAGACAATTGTTAAAAAGTGTTAAAATCTTAGTACAGCATAAGCTGCTTACTATATTAACTAAATTACCAAAAAGATTTTGGAATCAAAATAATGCATGTCGAAAACGTAGTTTACGTAACTCATCGATTTTTTCTAAAGGTTAAAATTACAAATTACACTAGGTTTAGGAAAGAAACCCCAAGTATAAATACCCCTGTCGCAGCAAACCTGCATACTCAGCGAATTTCCAATGGAGATATAAATTACTACATAAAGCCACTTGCCAAGTTTCATTAAAATATATTCACAAATAAGCGATATATACAGTTTTAATGATTCTCCATAAGAATAAAATTGGGGCTGAGTACGCAGGTTTGCTGCTAAGGGAGCCTTTGGCAAAAAATTTTTTTTAGCAAATATCAGTAGACCACAACCAGATGAAGCCATACCAAGTTTCATCAGAATACGTTCATAAATAAGGGAGATATTAATTTTTTTTTCTTTTCCTCCATAAGAACAACATTAGACAACGTACTATGTTTAGCACTTTCAATATCTCAAAGAGGTTCCGGTATGTCATTCTTTGGTCCAGAACCAAGCTGTGGCATAAGCAAAACAACTGCTTTTCACATAATAAACAAATGGTCCAGGGACTTACTACGCCAGCAATGGCAAGGTTACACTGGTCAATCACTTGGCAAAAGGCTGCTAGCAGACACTAGCTCTTACTTCACTAACTGGTTGGTGAGGTTGGGTAGAGGTCGGGTTAAGCAGTTGATTGCTTTGATAACTGGACACGGCCACTTCAGGAAACATCTCCACACTCTTGGACTCAGAAATTAAAGTCAGGTGTGTAGGCTTTGCAATCAGTCTGAAGAGACTGCCAAGCACATCATACTGGATTGCGAGAGACTCGGGGCAAGGAGAAGGGCTCTGTTTGGTTGTAAGCAACCAGGTGATGAAAAGGACGTTAGTATTGGTAAAAAACTCCTGGATCTCGTAAAGGGTACGGGCATAGGTTTGCCAAACTAACGGACTAGGGACACACAATAAGCTTCGGTTGACGTGTGAGGATCTTTGAATCTTTGGATCTCTGAATCCGTCCCTTCAACAACACATAAAGATAAACATTCAATATCTCGGTAACCAATTGACGTAGAGTAATGATCAAAATACCAAATTGTGTGTTTTTTTAAGCTGATTCCAATGGTGAAAACTAAAGTTTGACTTTGTTAAAAATTATATGTAAAAAATCAAAAAACCCATTTTTGGGGTACAAACCCCCCCCCCAAAATACCCTTTCAGATGGAGCGATCTGGCTGGTTTTCGAACTTAAAATCATAAATGTAGCTTTACACGTGTATGCCAAATTTCATCAAAATCGGATCATTTTTACGAGAGTTATCGTGCTCACGGACACACATATATATACAGTTTCGAACGAATGGTGTTTTTGGGGTCTGGTGACCTCAAAATGAAAAGTTATCATAGTCCCGGGCCTAGGTATTAACATGCCGACTAAGGTAATAGCTTCTTCCCCATAGGGAAAATTCGCTTAAACTAAAATTAGACTTTAAAATAAATGATATATAAAAAATTCAAAAAACTGATTTTTGGGGTACAAAACCCCCCCAAAATACCCCTTAGGATGGAGCGATCTGGCTGATTTTCGAACTTGAAGTCATAAATGTTGCTTTACGTGTTTATACCAAATTTCATCAAAATCAAATAATTTTAAGAGAGTTATCGTGCTCACGTACTAGTTATCGTACACATACATATACATATATATATATATATATATAGATATACAGTTTCGAACGAATGGTGTTTTTGGGGTCTGGGGACCTCAAAACGAAAAGTTATCATGGTCCTGGGCCTAGGTCTTACCATGCCGACTACGGTAATAGCTTCTTTCCTATAGGGGAAATTCGCTAAAATGTTTTAAAATTACATTTTCTACCAGATTAATTAATAAAATTAGAAGAAATCTAGTTTCTAACATTTTCCCGCCATTTCCCCAATATGGCAACCAATTTAAATTTTGTTCTTACGAATTTTCTCTAATAATATTAAATAATAGGGTAGAAAATCTACTTTTAAAACGTTTTAGCGAATTTCCCCTATAGGGAAGAAGCTATTACCGTTGTCGGCATGGTAACACCTAGGCCTGGGATCATGATAACTTTTCGTTTTGAGGTCCCCAGACCCCATAAACACCATTCGTTCGAAACTGTATATATATATATAAATATATATGTGTGTGTGTGTGTGTGTGTGTGTGTGTGTGTGTGTGTGTGTGTGTGTGTGTGTGTGTGTGTGTGTCCGTGAGCACGATAACTCTCGTACAAATGATCTGATTTTGATGAAATTTGGTATAAATGTGTAAAGCAACATTTATTACCCTAAGTTCGAAAACAAGCCAGATCGCTCCATCTGAAGGGGTATATTTTGGCGGGGTTTTGTACCCCAAAAATGGGTCTTTGAAGTTTTTACATATCATTTTTGAAAAACTCAAATATTGGTTTTTACTATTAGATTCAGCTTAAAAAACCACACAATTTGGTATTTTGATCATTCCTCTACGTCAATTGGTTACCGAGATATTGAAAGTGCTAAACACAGTACATTGCCTAATGTTATTCTTATGGAGGAAAGGAAAAATTTTATATCTCGCTTATTTATGAACGCATACTGACGAAACTTGGTATAAGGCTTCATCTGGTTGTGGTCTATTGATATTTGCACAAAAAAATTGTTTGCAAAAGGCTTCTGTAGCAGCAAACCTGTGTACTCTGCCCCCATGTTATTCTTATGGAGAATAATTTAATGCTTTGTCTCCCGAACATAAATTAATAAAAACTGGTATATGGCTTCACCTAGTTGAGTTACATTGATATTAGTATAAAATCCTATTTTTTGTGTTCCTTGTTGCAGCAAACCTGCGTACTCAGCCCCAATGTTATTTTTATGGAGAATAATTAAAATTTTATATACAGCTTATTTGTGAATATATTTTTATCAAACTTGGTCAGTGGCTTCATGTAGTATTAAGACATTGATATCTCCATTGGAAATTCGCTGAGTATGCAGGTTTTCTGTGACGGGGTATTTATTCTCGGTGTTTATTTCCTAAACCTAGCTGTTTAGCCTCCAGAGCTACTCACAAGGTGAGATACTCATTGCTAAAAACAATAAAAATAACCTTAACAGTTAGGTTTAGCAAAGAAGTACAAAGCATAACGTTTTAAAATTGCATATTTTACTGATTTAGTAGTAAAACCATGGGCATTCCATAAGAAAAACTAAAGTTGGCCGTCATATTAGACAAATGGCGGTTGAAATAAAAAATAAAAATCATAAAATTAAACAGAACCAAAAATCCAGGGAAGTTGCTTTTTAACTTTTTTAAATAGCTCTTATACTTTTCAAGAAAATCAGCTGGCACACTTATATCAATCAACATGTTTACTAGCTGATAGCCGCAGGCTTCGCCCCGCAAATGATTTATAAAAGCTATTACAGTTGTGTGTGCTGCATTCTGTGGTTAGCCCGTGAACTTCTACGAGTCAAGATCAGCTGTTTGTATTTTCATCAGCTCAAACAAAATTGAATGTCCATAAGGAATATATGGGAACTTTGTGTGGGTCTCTGGTAAGCTCTAAGGTCAGATCAGGATGAAAACCATTTAGTTTTCCTATTTTATGCCTAAAGAATCAGTGTACAAAATTTCAGCTCTATACCTACATGGGAAGGTGGAGAGTTAGTGATGAGTGAGTGAGTCAGTCAGTCAGCCAGCAGCCATGTTATTCTTAAGGAGAATATAATTAAAATCTCATAAATCGTTTATTTATGATTATTGTATATTGATGAAACTTGGTTGTGGTATTAAGATACATATAAATGCATTGGAAATTCGCTTAGTATGCAGGTTTGCTGCTACAGGAGTATTTAATAATTTTAACTCTTCTTGCATTCAAGACATTTAAATACCCCCATCCCAGCACACCTGCGAATTTCCAATGCATAATATATGTCTAAATACCATATGAAGTTCCATGAAATATATTCACAAGTAAGCGATATATAGAATTTTGATTATTCTCCATGAGACTTGACATTGGGGATGAGTAAGTAGGTTTGCTGAAACCTAAGTACCCATCCCCTAACTTTGTCCCATGCGTTTATGACATGACAAGTGGAAATTGCTTATACACTATACTAATATAATTGAACTGATATCGATCGGTAAAATATAAGTTAATCACAATATTAGAATATAGTTCCAAAGTATTAGTTTTATTATTATTCAGTTAAACTTTATGTTTATCTACTTATATAAAGCTAGACGGGTTAATTGACTGACTCACTGACTGACAAATTGAATCACTGACATAAATTATGAGCCACTTCCCATAATCGGACCCTAATTCGACCTCATTCATGAATTCAGGCTCTTTACAAGAAACTCTCAGACAAATTGCCAAAATTTAATATTTTTTTAATTTTGGAGGCAATTTTTAGGCTGGGAAATTTCCACTTTTTCAATTTTTCCACTTTGAGCGCCTTTTCAATAAAACGGTAAGAGATGGCACGAAATGTTAAACACAAAAGTTGTAGAAAATTTAACTCCAAACTAAGGAATTTTCATAAGATTTAATATTCGATCATTCGTTTAGCAGCTATTCACTCGAGAAGTAGTAATTTTGAGTGTTTTGGCCCATTTAAATGTGTACAAAGTTTTGGACGTTTTATGAAAGCACACTACCTTTGGCTAATACCACATGTTTGTAACAGCTGATTTATATAAAACTCCCGTGTAGGCAATAATGTGCTCACCTTGACTATATATCTCTGCAACGGTTTGATGTAGAATCACAATTTAAACACCAAAATGATTGTTTTGTAGAGCTGAATTGATTGGTGAAAGCAAATGTGAAGTTTACATTAAAATGAACTGAGGAAAAGTCAAAATCCTTTTTCCCATAAGATTAACATGGGAGATTTTATGAGCAGGTTTTTTGGATTTTCTCCGCAACCACTTAACCTAGGTTAATAATTTAAAATACTATATTATTTGCATTTTTTAAGCTCTATAAAATGCTCAAAACCAAAATTGGGTGTTTTAAAAATGTTTGGGTGAAAAGTGCAAAATACCCCCGTCGCAGCAAACCTGCGTACTCAGCGAATTTCCAATGCATAATATGTCTTAATACCATATAAAGCCGCATACCAAGTTTCATAAAAATATATTCATATATAAGCGATATATACAATTTTAATTATTCTCCATAAGAATACCATTGGTGATGAGTACACAGGTTTGCTGAAACAAGGAACACGAACAATTGGGTTTTATGCAAATATAAATATAATTTAACTAGGTGAAGCCACATACCAAGTTTAATCAATATTCAATCATAAGTAAGCACTATATAACATTTTAATTATATTCTCCATAAGAATAACATGGGAGATGAGTAAGCAGGTTTGCTGCAACAAGAAACTAAAAAAATGGGTTTTTATGCAAATATCAATATAACACAACAAGGTGAAGCCACATACCAAGTTTTATTAATTTATGTTCATAATTAAGGGAGTCATTACATTTTACTTATTCTCCATAAGAATAACATGGAGGATGAGTACGCAGGTTCGCTGCTACGGGTATAATTATCAAAAAATAAATTTTTTGTACAAATATCAATATACCAGTACTACGTGACCCCACGTGCCAAGTTTCATCAATATACATTCATTAATAATGGAGATATTAAATTTTATTTATTCTCCATAAGGATAACATTGGACAACGTACTGTGTTTAGCACTTTGAATATCTCTGCAACGGTTGGACGTACAATCACAATTTAAACACCAAAATGATTGTTTTGTGGAGCTGAGTTGATTGGTAAAAGCAAATGTGAAGTTTACATTAAAATTAACTTAGGAAAAGCAAAAAACCTTTTTCCCATAAGATTAACATAGGAGATTTTATGAGCAGGTTTTTTTGGATTTTCTCCGCAACCACTTAACCTAGCTAAATAATTCAACATACCATATTATTTGTTTTTTTAAGCTCTATAACATGGTCTAAACCAAAATAAAGTGTTTTTAAAATTGTAGGGTAAAAAATGCAAAAAACTGATTTTTGGAAAATTTAAAACCCCCATAAACCCCCCTTCCCATGGTCCGATTTTTCTGGTTTTCGAACTTAAAGTCATAAATGTCACTTTACACATTTGAGCCAAATTTCATCGAAATCGGACGTTTTTTACTCAAGTTATCGCATTCACGGACACATATATATATATATATATATACATATATATAAATTTGAACGAATAGTGTTTTAGTCATCTGGGGACCTAAACAAAAAATTTGTCATGGTCTCGGGCTTAAATCTTACCATGAGACCTACGGTAATAGCTTCTTCCCCATAGGGGAAATTCGCTAAAACTGATTTTTGAAAAATTCTAAACCCCCATCAACCCCCTTTCTCATGGTCCGATTTTTCTGGTTTTCGAACTTAAATTCATAAATGTTACTTTACACATTTGAGCCAAATTTCATCAAAATCGGACGGTTTTTACTCAAGTTATCGTGTTTATGGACATATATATATATATATATATATATATATATATATATATATATATATATATAGAGAGAGAGAGAGAGAGAGACAGAGAGAGAGATTTGATTTTTAGTGTTTTTTGCATCTGGGGACCTCAAAACAAAAAGTTATCATGGTCTCGGGCTTAAGTCTTACCATGAGACCTACCGTTATTGCTTCTTCCCTATAGGGTAAATTCGCTAAAACCCATTTTTGGGGTTCAAAACATCCCACAAAATACCCCTTCGGATAGGTCGATCTGTCTGTTTTTCGAACTTTAAGTCATAAATGCTGCTTTACACGTTTATACCAAATTTCGTCAAAATCGGATTATTTTTACTAGAGTTATCGTGCTCACGGACATATATATTTATTTATATGTCCGTATATATAAAACTGTATATATTTATAAAACTGTATATATATATATATACACAGTTTTGAACTAATGGTGTTTTGGCATCTGGGGACCTCAAAACGAAAAGTTATCATGGTCCCAGGCCTAGGTCTTACCATACCGATGCCAAATTTAATCAAAATCGGACGTTTTTTACTCAAGTTATCGTGTTAACGGACACACACATATATATATATATATATATATATATATATATATATATATATATATATATATATTTATATATAAATTTGAACGAATAGTGTTTTTGGCATCTGGGGACCTCAAAACAAAAAGTTATCATGGTCTCAGGCTTAAGTCTTACCATGAGACCTACGGTAATAGCTTCTTCCCTATAGGGGAAATTCGCTAAAACTACCGTGATGGCACTGCAGTTTGTACAAGTTATGAGGTTGATTTTATGAGCATTAACACAGAATAAGTAATGTGCTATTTTTGTTGTTTTCTATAACTGTCCAGAATTATTCTGCATAGAATATGAATATGTAAGGGAAGAATAGTAATAAATCATAATTTAAAGTGATCAATTTATTTTTTAAATCGGGTTTTGCACACTTTAGGTTCAAATTGATTGTATCATAAACTGATTCGTATTGAACTTGTTCTCTAGATCCAGAGCTTTTATGTAGCCTATGCTAGAAATTTATATATCCTAACCTTCTTTGCTTTCATATCTATAAACACATAATTATTTAGTAATTACAAAGTTTTGACAGTAAAGAGTAACCTACAAACATCCATTTAGTGTTATTAATTATGAGGATTGACTGGTATTACGCTAATTTAATTTAAACAACTTTTTATTAGCATATTACGTGTTGTTATTACTTACGGGATGTAATAAAGGAAGTAATTACATCAGTTATTCTGCGTTCATTGGCCTGATGATGACCGGTGTGACTGGTCGAAATCGATAGCCTTGTACCATCTTTTATATATGTTTACCATCTATATGTAAATCAGTATAAGTGTAAATATATTTTTAAGTGTTGTAAGACGTCTTTTATTACATCCCATATGTTTATTTGGATATTAGATGCTTCTATAATTTAAGGTAGCCTAAAGTAGTATAGCATGTATGTTAAATAATTATACTAAGACCGAGATCATTTTCACATATAGGATCGAGTTACTGAAGGATGAGGAGAATGTAAAGTTGGCCAGAGAGATGCAAGACAGCTCGCCGGACCTGAGCCTGAAGCTGCGTCGCGGCTCCAGCGACTCTCGAGACTCGTTTTATATGGACTTTGCACAAGGTATAGACTCGGACATAGAAGAGGTCGCAACCACGTCGGGGGCGGCGATACAGGAATGCACCACAGATGACGCCTCTACCCCCACCGCCACCACGGTCAAGGATGACACTCCTTGGTATGTGACCTTGTATTTGTTAGCCTGGGAATCTAATATCTCATTGGTTGGAATCAAGATCAGTAAACTTTATTGACATAGTATACACACTGGATAATCGCGTCATAAAATTAACACAAGTGGAACTTCTTAAACTGAATCATCTTCTAAATTATCAGCAAATCCTTAACTGTCCCTAAATTCTTAACACAAGTTTAAGTATGTGCCCTGGTGTGTACCTTTATACTGGTGTTAAAGTGTCTGGGCATCATAAGCATATTACTTCATATACTAGGTACTAATGGAAATGTTCACATAGTATGGTAGGGACGGGTTTGAAGTGAATCGGGAAATGAAAACGGACACATAAGTGGTTGTGGATTTAAGATTTTAAATAAATAAATAATGTTCTCTAAAAGAGAGACCATCAGAGACAATGTATGCTTTAATGTTAACTAAATCTGAAACTACCTATAAACTACTACTGTTAATTTCACAATCTGCAGAAATATACCTAAAAGTTTGATTTTAGCTCTAAAAAAATATCTTAGCCTTTTAGCTCTGCAGCTGCAGGACCTTTTGGAAATAGGATTGAGTAGCTTATTATATGTATAAATTGTGGTAAAAAGTACAGATTAGTCTTTTGTCTATTAGTTATTGCACACTTGGAACCTGGAGTATGGTAGTTTTGGTGTACTATATGTTTTCTAATATTTAAAAGCCTTGTCAAAAATAATTCTGTATTCCAATCAAACTTGTTCAAATAGACCTTCTGAAGGAGGCATTAGTTAGTTGAGGTAACTTGAGCTTTTTTCAGTGTTCACTGATGATGTAACATTTTTATTGATTGTAGGCTACACATATTTCATGTTGTAATTTTAAGCCTCTCCGGTCTCTACCAGTATTGGGTTTCAAGTGTTCTTGATTATGTTAAGTTTATCTAAATACTTTTTGAAAAGAATTTGATCAAGTAAATAAGACGTGATCTCTTTAATGATAGTCAAGGGAATCAATGGTTTTACTGGTGTAAAGTATTGAATGGCAATGGATTCATTTTAGCGAATTTCCCCTGTAGGGAAGAAGCTATTACCGTAGTCGGCATGATAAGACCTAGGCCCGGGACCATGATAACTTTTCGTTTTGAGGTCCCCAGACCCCAAAAACACCATTTGTTCGAAACTGTATATATATATATGTGTGTGTGTGTGTGTGTGTGTGTGTGTGTGTGTCCGTGAGCACGATAACTCTCGTAAAAATTATCCGATTTTGATGAAATTTGGTATAAATGTGTAAAGCAACATTTATGACTTTAAGTTTGAAAACCAGATAGATCGCTCTATCCGAAGGGCTATTTTGGGGGGGGGGTTTTGTACCCCAACAATGGGTTTTTTGAATTTTTTACATATAATTTTTGAAATAGTTAAATATTAGTTTTTACCATTGGATTCAGCTTAAAAAAACACACAATTTGGTATTTTGATCATTCCTCTACGTCAATTGGTTATCGAGATGTTGAAAGTGCTAAACACAGTACGTTGTCTAATGTTATTCTTATGGAGAAAAAGAAAAATGTTATATCTCGCTTATTTATGAACGTATATTGACGAAACTTGGTATAAGGCTTCACCTGGTTGTGGTTTATTGATATTTCCTCAAAAAAAACAATTTTTTGCCAAAATCAGCAAACCTGCGTAGTCCCATGTTATTCTTATGGAGAATAATTAAATGCTATGTCTCCCTTAATTATGAATATAAATTAATAAAAACTGGTATACGACTTCACCTAACTGAGTTATATTGATATTAGCATAAAACCCCATTTTTAGCGAATTTCCCCTATAGGGAAGAAGCTATTACCGTAGGTCTCATGGTAAGACTTAAGCCCGAGACCATGATAACTTTTTATTTTGAGGTCCCCAGATGCCAAAAACACCATTCGTTCAAATTTTTATATATGTATATATATATATATATGTATATATATATATATATATATATATATTTATATATATATATATATATTTATATATATATTTATATATATATATGTGTCCGTAAGCACGATAACTCTCGTAAAAAAGGTCCGATCTTAATGAAATTTGGTACAAATGTGTAAAGTACCATTTATTTGAACAAGTTCGAAAACCAGATGAATCGCACCATCCGAAGGGGGGTTTTGTACCCCAAAAATGTGTTTTTTGGGGTTTTCACATGTAATTTTAATTTAAATCAAATTTTAATTTACGCCATTGAATTCAGCTTAAAAAAACAAACAATTTGGTATTTTGATCATTGCTCTACGTCAATTGGTTACCGAGATATTGAAAGTGCTAAACACAGTACGTTGTCTAATGTTATTCTTATGGAGAAAAAGAAAAATTGTATATCTCGCTTATTTATGAACATAAACTGGCAAAATTTGGTATATGGCTTGATCTGGTTATGGTTTATTGTTGTTTGCACAAAAAAACAATTTTTCGCCTATGGTTCCTGTAGCAGCAAACCTAGGTACTTGGTCTCCATGTTATTCTTATGGAAAATACTTAAAATGTTATATATCGCTTATTTATGAATGTATATGGATGAAACTTGGTATGTGACTTCACTAAGATGAGTTCTATTGATATTTGCATAAAAACCCATTATTTTGTGTGCCTTGTTGCAGCAAACCTGCGTACTCATCCCCAATGTTATTCTTATGGAGAATAATTAATATTTTAAATATCGCTTGTTTGTGAATACATTTCTTATGAATCCTGTTAAGTGTCATGTTATATATTCATTGGAAATTCGCTGAGTATGCAGGTTTGCTGCGACGGGTGTATTTGTGTTCCTTGTTGCAGTAAACCTGCATACTCAGTCCCAATGTTATTCTTATGGAGAATAATTAAAATTGTATCTACCGCTTATTTGTGAATATATTTTTATGAAACTTGGTAAGTGGCTTTATGTAGTATTAAGACATTTATATCTCCATTGGAAATTCGCTGAGTATGCAGGTTTGCTGCGACGGGGGTATTGATGAATACGTTCCCTGTGGCACGTTTTTTGTTATTGTTATCAGCAATCCAAAAACTTTAAGACATAAGATATTTATAGTTTTTTTTTTGTTTTTTTTGGCTTACAATTCATGCATAGACAAGTCAAATACACACAATACCATGTGGTATATTGTCGATGAAACATTCAATATGAGACACATGCAATATTCATGCAAACTTGACATAAAATTAAATAAATTAAAACTAAACTCACTAACAAGTCAACAATTAGGCCCTACCACATAAAACTGCTGCTAAAATTAATATCACAGTTATAAAGGCATGATAATGTTGCATGGACTTAAATACCTACATATAATCACAGATAATAATAAAAAATTAAAAACCTATATAAAATTTAACATTGGTACTGGTTATACATAAAACTCTTGGCAGGGTGAGAAAAGACTAAATAACAATGACAGTTACAGTAACTTTAGGCCAATTCGGCCTTAGAGAGAGCAAAATATTCATCTAATTTATAACATGGATTATTTATTACAAATTCGGTCAATTTATTTTTAAAAGCAGTGTAATTAAGATTTACCATTGTCACAGGTAAAAGTATTCATAACATAAACTTTGTCCCATTAGCGGTCAAAATTGTCCACAGTTTAGATCAAAGTTTCTCTTGGTTTGTAAAAGAATTGACAGGGGCAGCACTTGCTAGGGGAAGTTTTCGTTGATGTGATTGGTGGTGCTACCTCTTGAGCTCTGTGGAAACTATACAATCTCAAACTTAATATGTTTTATGGGTGTTTAGAATTAAGCTTGCCCATGCAAAAGTCCAGTTTTGGCATCCAGCAGCGAATGTGTTAACTTGGTATAGGTACTGGTTGTAGGCTACTTCATTAGACAGATAAGTATTTACAACTTTTCAGATAATGATTTGCCTCCATGAAATGGACTAAAACCAACCTTTAACTGAAGTCCAAATATGGCCTATGCTATACACGTAGTTACTAACACCGGGTTACCAAAAAATAGGGAAGGAATTTTGTTGACTCAACAAATTTGGAATAACTTTTACTATCTGTGCAAAAAAAAACAAAAAAAAATACTTTATTGAATAAAATTCATTTTCCAGTTTAAACCTCTGTTGTCTCACTGGCAAGATCAGTTGATAGTAAGGACAATGTCCTTGACACTCTTACAGTTAAAGGATACAGTAAACCTCGGATTATCTGGAATAATGTGGCGGGGTATTGATCCGGATAGCGAAAAATCTGGATAATCTGAAGCTGTTATAACATCGCATAAATAACGATCGGGAATCTAGCGCCTGCAATATTGATGCTGAAAATTGTGTGGAAAGACTGAAAAACAAAGTAGGCACACGTTAATTGGTTTGACAGTCGTAACACACAGTTCAATCACAGCTGCAAACGCAATATATGCTCACAAGTTGTAGTTAATAATGATCGGTCAACCAACGAGGTTAAATATATCCAGAGGTATCGCCTGGGGTAAAAAAGTGAAACCAACATGGTCGATTGCCATTTTTCTCAGGTAACCAATAAAATCCTCTCTCTTCACGAGTTAATTTTTGTCAGCTGACTGTCGTATAACTCGTGAAGAGAGGATTTGACGTTGGTTGCCATGGAAGCAGAATTGACGGAAGGGCAAATTGTGGTCAACCATTCAGGCTGTACTTTTTTTACTCGAGACGAGACCTCTAGATATATTTAACTTCGTTTGGTATCAATGTATTGCGGTTGCGTCTGAGACTTAGAAGGCGATAGCACGGGAAAATAATCACGATTTTTCTGTAATTTACATTTTTTATTTCCCAAAACCTTATGCAGTTAATCCGGGATCCGGATGATTCGGGTCCGGATAATCCGAGGTTTACTGTATAGTGGTTACATCTAGGTGCTCTTTGTAATAAATTTAAGTATAGTAAACTCAAACAACCTGACAACAGAGCAATATAACCTCATCAGACAAAAAGGAGAGGGGTCAGCATTTGGCAGATAAATCTTTTGCAACAATTCTGAATACTCCTTAACCCACTGTATGTTATCTAGTTCCCAACTCAATAGTTATACTCAGCGTCATATCACTGCAAGCTTGGGTTTTACGCCTATGTTGCAAATTTGTGTCAATTCGTTTACTTACGTTGGAGAAGCAAATGCAGTAAACAAATCCCTACTTTAATACAGGGATACACTAAACGGCAACATCGCAAGGCAACGGGGGGGTAGAGGGGAGTGGAAAGGTACTCGGCGTCAAAGCTTGCAATGATGTGACGCTGAGTTTAGTGACTGTTCTTTTATCATAGGAAAACCTCAAATTTTACATGCATTATAAGGTGTAATGCTTTTGGCTGGTTCGATTCCCAACAGATGGAAATGATTTAAAGTTATTTGGAAAAATGATTTGCTTGCTTTTCTACTGTATCTTAGGTATTATGATTTTAATTGGTTTGCTAGCATTGTTGAAAATGTGATAGCTGTTTTTGGTCCATTACATTCATATTATTTTGCGTCATAAAAGAAAAACTGATATTTTGTATTTGTTTTGGTTATGTTTTCTTGAATATACTTTATTTTGCTATATAATCAGGACTTGGTTTCATTGCTGCTTTGACACTTGGTTTCATTGCTGCGTTTGGGTCTTGGAAGGTTCATTTCATCCTCATTTCTTTATTATGAGTTTCAATGTAATTTAATATTATCTCAGAGTATAACATATTTAGAATGAAACTGTGATATTTGGAGTTTGTTTTCACTAGTTTGTATTAAATTAATGGCTAGAAATTAGATTTGAGAAAGGGATCTAGGCCTGGTTGTTAATTTAGGTTTCATAAAGAAAGCAGGCTTACCTTAAAATAAATTAATTCCATTCCACAGACACAAAAAAATATATCTTTAAATATTTATTGTCAGTGACTTTCAATCACAAAGAGAAAAGAGTCAATAAATATGTCATGGTTTTAAATTCTAACTTTCTCTTGGGAGATGTCAGTGGCTCTTTTTGTTAATTGGGTAAATTTAGAACCGGCGTGTTGGAGGCTACTCATACCCCCTTCTTGTTATTCGTGCAGGGCCGTACTTAGGATCTTTGTGGCCTCCGGTGGCTAATTCCAGTGAGGCCCCTCCATTATTATTATTTTTTTATTAATTTGTATTATCTATGAATTAAGGCCCAAGATGCGTTGAAACAAAAGACTTATCTTAGACAAAAGACGTTTATTAAACATAGAAGCTAACGTCGTAACATAAAACTATGTAAAAAACTAATACTTAAAACTTAATAACTTGTTAACTTAAATATAACATCAAATAAGTATTTAATAAGTATAATTTTTGAGTACTC
Source organism: Allygus modestus (assembly GCA_963675035.1). Taxonomy (NCBI): domain Eukaryota; kingdom Metazoa; phylum Arthropoda; class Insecta; order Hemiptera; family Cicadellidae; genus Allygus; species Allygus modestus. Next base: position 156,653,647 of record OY776112.1, on the reverse strand, counting down.
TCACACCGCTCTATACCAGCTAATACATTATTCCTTCTTAAAGTTTATCCATGAAGTAAAACACGGGAAGCAGAACAAAAGCATTGAACAAAAATTTCTCATAACAAATGTTGTGAGTGAAATGTTTTTTCAAGCAAAAAAATTATCAAGTGAGGCCCCCCAGGCCGAAGCCCCGGGCGGCCGCCGTATCCGCCGTTAGGGAAATACAGCTCCGTTCATGTGTGAAACAACGAATGAATAACAAGAACGATTCCCTCTCACCTAAACAGTAGGCAACATTTTGAGATCAGTAATAAAATAATATATATATATATATATATATATATATATATATATATTTTAGTTGTATTCAATTTGATTTAATATTTCCACATTTACTTTTTTATAGGTTGGTACTGTAATACATTTGTTTCATAATTAGTTTTAACATAAGTTTATAAACAATATAGTTAGTGTATATGTTTACTATATGGGTCTATTAAAGAAGGGAGTTCCATTAACTGGTTTTGCCATATGTATAGTTACAACCCAGGTTATCTGCATTACCTAAAAAAGTAGACATATATATTTTCATTAATTTGTATGTTAAACTGTAAAACTGTATAAAAGACATAACATTGTTTGAATTTAGGAACAGCGGAAAGTCCCCCCAAACAGGAATTTCAAATTTGGATAGACAGATGAATGTAATAAATTTAGTTTTAATTGTAAATTCTAAAGTGATGATTTCTCTTTTGCAGGTTTTCTTGGTTACAAAATCATCAAGAAATGTCATTAAAAATAATGTAAAGATAAATAAATTGTTTCCTCTCTAAAAGGTTTTTCAAAACAATTGTAATAAGAAACTAATATGAGACAAAATCTATAATTTAATAATACATTTTGGTTTTGGCCTTTAAAACCATCACTCTAAGTAAACCTCTTAAGATGAAAAGGAAATGTATTTGAATGGTATAAAGGTATCACTGTCAGCTACAAAGCTAAGGTGTTACTGTGTGCTCAGGTAAGACTACACAGTAATAACAACTTCCCTTTAAAATATTCACAAACAAGTTAAGGGGTAAATAATACTTTGAATGTGTTTTTCAAAGATCAACTACAGGACTTTATCTTTGGTTATAGGAAAATAGTATATTTAATTACAAATACCGAAACTGGTATTTTACACGAGATCAAAGTTCATGTGTGAGGCAGACAAGCACCGAAGAAACATTTTTGGGACGAGTTATGAATTATAATTTTTCTCACACTGCGAAATGACACAAGAAAGACAATAATACGTTTTGAACACATGTTTATTGCCGGTTTAATTTATTTGATAAATTAGCTGATAATTGTGCGGGCAGTTTTCTGGACACTTTAACTTTTTAAAATGTTTTTAAACCAGCTGATACTGTATGTATACGTTGAAAATTATTATTTTCCGTACAGTATAGTGAAAATTATATTTACTATTAGCTACTATTATAAATACATTGTTTTAGTTCTCTAATCATTGTAAACTTAGGTAGGAACAAATTGTAAATGAATTTATCCATGCAATACACCTTTTGTGTTTAAAACTAATTTCAACATGTTATCACATGTAAAGTATCGTCTGCATAGTAAAGGCCTATCTGTATTAGGAAGAGTGGTTGTCACCTTGGCTGCAGTAACAGTAGAACAATAACTCGCCAATTTAGCCCTTAATTGTCCGCTCTCCCCTTCGAGACAACATGGCCGACCCTCAATCAGTTTGTTCCCTCAGGTCAAACCTTAACTGAAGCACGAGTGTGCATGATTTCCTCGCATGCTTCTGCAGTTCAAATTCTAATATTTGCAAAAAATCTAATATATAAACATTAAATTGCTCCAATTATTATTTCTTTGTTAGTTTATAGTGGTTATCTATTTAAATTTAACTTTGATCCGCTGTAGAGGTGCCGTATTAAAAATTAAGTCCTATCGTAGCATGAGTGTAAGGTGAGTTGGCTCAAAGCATTCCGAAGTATTTACTATGATTATTCAAGAAACTACTGACAGGCAAGTATTTCCCAACGATTTAAATTTTTTTTAAACTAATTTACCTTTTCTTGATTTTGTGGTTGTTCTTGAGACATTATTTTATAACCACATTATAAGTTTTTATCACTTTTATACAATTAATATTTAAATTATTATTTTTTGTTTACAATTTTTCTTCCTTTTAGCGAATTTCCCCTATAGGGAAGAAGCTATTACCGTAGTCGGCATGGTAAGACCTTGACCCGGGACCATGATAACTTTTCGTTTTGAAGTCCTCAGATCCCAAAAACTGCATTTGTTAGAAACTGTATACAGTATATATATGTCCGTGGGTACGATAACTCTCGTAAAAAAGATCCGAATTTGATCAAATTTTGTACAAACGTGTAAAGCAACATTAATGACTTTAAGTTTGAAAACCAAACAGATAGACCCATCCAAACCCCAAAAATGTTTTGAACCCCAAAAATGGGTTTTTTGAAGTTTTTACATGTAATATTTTAAAAAGTCAAATTTTATTTTTCACCATTAGATTCAGCATAAAAAAACACACAATTTGATGTTTTGATAAGTTTTCTACGTCAATTGGTTTCAGAGATATTGAAAGTGCTAAACACAGTACGTTGTCCAATGCTATTCTTATGGAGAATAAGAAAAATGTTGTGGCTCGCTTTTTTATGAATGTATACTAACGAAACTTGGTATACGGCTTCATCTGGCTGTGGTCCATTGTTATTTGCACAAGAAACACAATTTTTACCGATAATTCCCATAGCAGCAAACCTGCGTCCTCAGCCCCCATGTTATTCTTATGGAGAATAAGTAAACTGTGATGTATTCCTTAATTATTATGAACACATCAGTTAATAAAACTTGGTTTGTTGGTTCACCTATAATTGAGTTCTATTGATATTTGCTTAGAAACCAATTTTTTGTGTTCCTTGTTGCAGCAAACCTGCATACTCATCCCCCATGTTATTCTTATGGAGAATAATTCAAATGGTACATATATCGCTTATTTATGAATTTATATTGATGAAACTTGGTATGTGGCTTCACCTAGTTGAGTAATATTGATATTTACATGAAACCCCATATTTGTTGTTCCTTGTTGCAGCAAACCTGCGTACTCATCCCCAATTCTTATGGAGAATAATTTAAATTTGATATACAGTAGAGCGTCGAAAATCCGAACGTCAAAAATCCGAAACGTCAAAAATCCGAACCTCTCCTGAGGATGTTATTAATACTGTACTGTATTGAATTAGCACGGAAACGACATATGTTTTAAAATTTCGTGCCAAACTGCCGGCGCCCGGCGGGGGAATGAGTTAGCGCGCCGAGCCAGGTAAATGACCTTGGGCGTGTCTATTTTTAACCAACTACAGTAATGTACATAATATACGTAAGTACAAAAAAACTATTGTTTTTGCTTCATTTACTATAGCCTAGAACTGCATATTTAATAGTGTAGGCCTAATTATGTGTCTAAGAGGCATTTCTAGGTTATGTTTGAAAATCCGAACAAATCGGTAATCTGAACCACCTACGGTCCCAATTGGTTCGGATTTTTGACGCTCTACTGTATCACTTATTTGTGATTATATTTTTATGAAACTTGGTACCTATGCGGTTTTATGTGGTATTAAGACATATATTTTACATTGGAAATTCGCTGAGTATGCAGGTTTGCTGCGACAGGGGTATTTTTCAACGTCATGATACAGGCTGTTAATTTGAACTAAACCACTGGTGCATGTCTCAAAAATTATAAACTTTAAAAAAAAACTTTAAATGGCGAACATCACTGACTTTTAGCTACCAAAGTTCCTTCAAGATTAAGTCTGTTTGACTTTTAAACAAAAAATATATATATTGCCCCATTTTTTAATAATAATTTGTTTAAATAATGTTATTTTACTATTATTATAATCATAAAACATTTGCAGATTTAAATAGAAGTTTATTTAGAAATTGTAATTTAAAAATAATATGAATAAAATAAACCTTCTAAGTAATATAAAATAGTATTTTTCTCTCTTGTTGTTAAAGATCTGTTTTCAATGTCAATATTTCAAAATATTATATTATTAGGTCTATTAGAATATGTTTTTTATCAATTCAATTAGTTTGGTTGAAGTGTGGTTATCAGGACATTTCACAAAAAGTTGCCTTGCAAATTAATGGTTTCAAAATTAATGCTGCTTATGTTTTAGTAAAATAATCAGGCTAATAAATGTAATCAATTAAATATCCTCAAATGTTATACATTGATAATAACAAGGGTAGTAAGGGTAGATATGAATTGCATTGGTATTTTTATATAAAATATCATATATACCCAAAATACCCGGGTATTTATCTCTGAGTTTTAAGTACCGGGATTTTACAACACTACTGAAGTGACCATAAACATACAAAAGAGGCAAGTAAGCTAAGCAAATGTTTTCATCAGTTAGGTATATGGTGAAAAGTGAAAAATTACTCCGAGTCATCCAAACAAAATGACTGACCTTCACTGGGCAAAGTTCGGTCCCCAAGTACTTAATTATAAAACCACTAAAAGCCACACTACAACTTTTTAATGATCATTCTCGTCAAGGGTAATGTTGATCAGTACCAACTGTCAAATTTTTTTTAAAGTCTGAATATTCATATCTTCAATATTTGTATCTTCAATATCATTGGTAAGCAGCTTTAACTGGGTCATTTATGCCTTTGTAGAGAGGATTTGGTAGACTAAATTTGGTCGAATAGTAGTGAAAAACTGCCCAATATGGCTCGTCAGCATCACAACAGCCTATGGCCGACCCTCGTGTCTCATGTGAGCGTGTGTTGCAGCTGGGTGGGCCCGACGGCAGAACCGGGACTTCTGCCGTCGCCCGCGTCACCCAGCGCCGTCATCGTCAGTCCCGAGACACTCAGCCACCACAGCTCACCCCAGCGCCAGCACCCGGCACGACCCTCGTCCAGGGCGACCACATCCACCTCCCGCGGCGGACACCCACTATCTACCTCACTGTCCGGGTGAGTCAGGGGAACACAGCATGACCCGCACGGTGAACCTAAATCATCATAGAAGTTCCTAATGTGACCCCTGAACACGTTTTGGGAATTCGTTCAAAATTATATAGGCCTATATATATTTACGTGTGTTTACACTCTTGCGGTCACTTTTTTTGTCCGATTTACTTCAAATTTGGTAGGAACATTCCTTTCTATAATCGATTACACAAGTTCATGGGGCAAAACAATCGGACAACCCTAACCCCCTTTTTTGGAGATTTCAATTTTTCAAAGTTTGAGTTTTTGGGCCCAAAAAGGATCAGTAAAGCCCCGGATGTAAAATTAATTCATGTAAAAAGATAGAACTTTGAGAGGAAAAAGTTTTAAGACCTCTATCATCACTGTGCAAAGATATTTACTGAGTTATTAAAGAAAATATAAATCGACTAAATACGGTACGTTGTCATGTGGGTATTGATGTGGAGGTTGATAAAAAAATTGTTGAATCATTACCTATTATAAAAAAAGTTTTCATTCCGAGTTGCGAGTCAGGGAAAATTAACTTTATAGGTTAGAGAAAGTCAGAGAAAATATCATTTAGAACTGATGAGCTTGCAATGTGTCTGTCAGGCTCGCAGTGCCTCCGCCGGGATGTGTGATGTACCCTCCCATCATGTACCACGCGATGCTGCCCAACATCAAACGGCCCTCGCGCATAGAGCAGCTGCAGGTCAACTGGCGCAAGATGGGCGCGTAAGTTATAAGTCATACAATACAATAAGGAAAAATAATAATCAACTTATCAGTGTGAAAGAAAATTCTAATTCTAGAGTAAGACAATTTGACCTTATAATCATAACTTTACATCAACTGCCCGTCAGCAATAAAATCACAGAAGTTGCAGTAGCAACCTGGAAGAAGCATTGCTTTGAGGCATCTTTTAAAAGGGACAGGGTTTGACTCAGCTTTCAGACGGTAAGGCAAAACATTAAAAAGTCTTACACTATTATACAAGATGTATTATACAAGAAAAACATTGTTGAATGTCTGGGGAATTTTAAATCATAGTATTGCGCAAAGAGCAAGAGTAAATTGAAGAATTTGTGCTGAAAGCAGATAAATTGGTTTTTAAAAAGGTGAGGGTTTCTAGAATATCAATTGAAGGAAAGGATAATATTTTTGAAGACCGAAAAAAATATCTATGTGATGTCCTGAGATTGATCTTGTGTTACCAACACTCTCCAATCTCTGTCTATCTCTCTACAACTCTCCCTATATCACCGGAGGGAGTGCATCCGGGTACACCCACTGCCATCCATATCGGCGACCCAACTCGTGGCGCTGCCACAGGAGCACAACCCTTCTCCTATTCCAGTCAGCTTTCTGCAGTGTTTTGTAATTTTTTATGCATAAAGGAAAGAAGCTAAAAATTAATTCCACGTTACTTAAGGATAGGGATCATTTTCAATTTTTAATTTACATTTAAAATCAAGATTACAATCGAGGGGTTATAAATAAGAATTTACTACAGAATTTTATTTTGCAGACAAGCCTTAGCCACCACTCTCTCTGCGTTGTACGGGAAGCTGCTTGTTGTCATGGGGATTGCTTTCCCAATGGCCGAAGTTATTTCAACTCATATACCCACTTCTGTCTATGAGGTTAGTGATTTTTTTCAAATTACCATCAAGGTGATCCAGATGTAGTAATCCTTACTGGTGACTATGAGATTTTTAAGCTATTAAAACTTCATCTTCAAGCTACAAGGACGTAATCACTCATCTGAGGTCGTCATGATTTAACATTTTTTTACATGTGTAACACATTACTTACAAAAATGTGCAAACACATTTGATCTAGTTTGGCCAAAAACACTAAATTAAAAAAAAAACCAAGTGACGCGACACAAGCGAGATGCAAGTCTAGACTCAGTCTAAAATGACCGATTGAGGTGTCAAACACAAAGTGGTGCTACCGAGTTACCAGGTTAGTAATATTTGAATAACTTATCTCACACATTTGATTGCATCTGTCTCTCACAAGTTCTCCTAAAAGGTTGTTTTTCAGAAGCCCAACTATAGTCACTGTCATTTGTTCTTTGCAAATCTTTGATCATTTTTTGCACATGTGGTACAGTAAATACATCATTATTCTTATACAAACTAAGACTTATTATCAATAACTAGGGGTGTGCGAGTACTCGAAACTTCGAGTTTTCGGCCGAGTTTTTTAATACTCAAACTCGAAGTTTTGAAAACTACTCGAAAGTTCGAGCGAGTATTTCCCGCCGATTTCCGGACGATCGCTGACAATTGCGATTGGCCAAAACGCGTAGTAACAGCCCCAAAAGGCGATCGCATCACGTAAAATCGGCCGAAAATGACGACCGCGAACGATTGCGACCGGCCAAAACGTGTAGTAACGGCCGCAAAAGGCGATCGCATCACGTGAAATCGGCCGAAAATGACGATCGCTAACAATTGCGACCAGCCAAAACGCGTAGTAACGGCCGCAAAAGGCAATCACATCATGTTAAATCGGCCGAAAATGACGATCCGACCACGTAATTTCGGCCGTAAATGATGACGGAAAACATAATATCGGCAAAAGTGGCGACCGGCACTTAATATCGGCCGTAACTAACGATTTTGTCATCTAATATTATAGGAGATGTATGGACCAGGTAATATTGGCCAAATGATAACCGGGCCTTGTTTTATCGGCCGGAAACGAATGTCAAACTGTGTTTTGTCTGTCAATACGTAATCCAGTTTGATTGTACTGGCTAAAACTTTGTATTGATACTACTCATGTATTACTTAGAAACCATGTTTAGATTATCAAATCTAGGGTAGTATTCAAATCCCATTACTCTATTTTAAACTACCAACTGATGGCAAATACTCGCTCGAAAATACTCGAAACTCAAAAATAATTGGCACTACTTGACTCGATTAAAAAAATCACTACTCGCACACCCCTATCAATAACATATTAATCCTAAATTATTTTAACATTGAAGCTGCCTTGATAATTCTGTACAGCCATTGTCTGTATCACGATCTGAACCTCACCATTTCTTATATCATTAGAGATGTGGAAAGTTCTTCGATCCAGTTATTAACAATATGTTTCCCTAATTATGATTTATCCTTGGAACGGATATTTTTAGTATAAAAGGTTGATTTATCATCCTTACCTTAATGATTGTGGACATCTTTTACTCTTTTACTATTGCTGAATGAAATCACCTTGTTTCAGGGGTTTTACCTGTACCTCTACTTCGGGAGCATGGCTTTTCTGTTCTACATGTACGCAATGCTGTGCAAAGACCATCCCAACAAGTCCAAAAGTAATAACAACAGCAGTAGTGAGTCCACAAGTGCGTTGACTTAATTTTCAATTTTAATGTCAAAATGTGGAAGTGTTTCAAATTCCTTCATGAATCGAGAATGAGTATTTATTTGCCAGTCGATTTTCTGAAGGACTTTGCTTTTAGTTGCTGTGCTTTGAAAGAGCAGTGATTCTGAGATTAGTAGAAGTTTGTGACGTTTTTGGTGGGTGTGATCAGGTAAGATCTGTAACCTGTAGCTGGTAAAACCACTCCATCACAGTATTAAGCAGGGGCGGGGGCAGTCAAAGAATTAAGCTAACCACTGAGTGTGTTAAGATACTTTTCCCGATTTATTTTGACAATAATATTATTTTGAAAATCACAACCATATGAGGCAAACAATTATAGGCACAAATTAAAAAAGATTGCAATTCCTGGCAACTTACGAAACTGTGCCATTTTTAAACTCTGCAATCGATTTAATGTTTTAACATAGTGTAACTGATCTGTAATTTCTTTCTGTTCTTATTACTGAGACTTTGCTCTGCATGCTTGAATATTAGGTTGAATTTACTTAATGATGTAAATATGTTATTTAAATCGTCATTACACCTATATTAAGAAGTTAATCATTCAATATCTGGAATATAGCAATACTTTTAGTTAGTATATCAATCTAGTTAGATCAATTCTATAAACCTTTTTAGCTTTTTATAATTATTTATATAACTGCGACAATGTCTATTTAATTTATATTGTGTTCAATGGCAAGAAATAATTTGATTTGAACTCGAGTGAAACTGTGTTTGTACTAGAGATGTGCGAGTACTAGAAATTTTGAGTTCGAGCCGAGTTCGGCACTGAAACTTGAGGTTTTACTGAAACTCGAAAGTTTCGAGCGAGTTTACTCCCACCATTTATCCGCGCTACCAAGGGCACGGAGAGAGTTACCCCCGCCGTTAACCGCGCTACAAAGGGTTGTCCGCGGCCGCGCATAGCCAGGAAATTCAAATTGAGTGTGAACGCATTTGAGGTGTTCTTGCATTAACATTGAAGCTGCCTACATAATTCTGTACAGCCATTGTCTGTATCACGATCTGAACCTCACCATTACTTATATCATTAGAGATGTGGAAAGTTCTTCAATCCACACAATTGAGTTGTGATGTGGATTTTAGTGTTTTATTAATAAATAAGTAAGTTGTGGCTTATAAATTTGTGTTACTCTTTACACCAAAATGGAGTAATTACTAGGAACTTCAGATTGAGTTGTATGAACACTGCCTTTATAGTCCACTTTTAGGTTACGCTAACCTAGTAATTTTTTAAAGTAAAATATCAAAAACATATCTGTAATGAAATCTAATAGGTAAGCATAAATTTGTGTTTTTTTTTGTTTCATAATGATTAAAATTGAGTCAATCCATTAATTTTAGGCTCAACTGTCCTTTGCCATTGTCCGAGATATGAACGAGATAATAATCGACCACCACAGCCTTATAACCAATCACCACACTATAACAACCAACACAACCAAAACAACAGAAACCACAATAATAACTATCACTGTACAGATACCAAAACAACTACCGGCCTAACAATAACAATAACTACAACCAACATAACAATGCCCAACACTCAAGAAATGAGGAATAACAATTCTCACCAGCCCGGAAAACAATAGCCAATACACGAAAAACACCAGATTTGCGCCGCAATACTTGAAGATGGTAGCAAATCCCCTAAAAGTTTGTCGCCGACAAGCAATGTCGATCCTTTAAACTCCTAAACACTGAAAATACAGTAGGCCATACTTCACATCACCCCAACATCGCAGTATCTTCAGTGGCAGATTCAAACCTCGGATTAAATTGGCGAGATAATATTTATTGATTTATTTATTTATTTATTACATCCCATAACATCTATTATAGGGAATTTCCCTTAGACAGGTGAAATTGTCAAAGTGTCCTTATACTAAAATACATAGACCTAACAATATATACAATACATTTGATGATCAACCAAAATGTAAATAAACAGTACAATTAAAACGAGTTCGCACGCAGCACGCTGACGTGAGGGAATTGAATTTTCACATAAAAACTTGTAAAACTCAAAATAAGTGTAAAAACATACATTTGTCCAATTTTTATTGAAATCTGAAAACATTGATTTTTTGGCTGTTCTGATACTCCTGGTTTCATTTACTTGCAAAGCTGGGAATACAATTTTGCGCATTATAAGGTTAGAAGAAGGTCTAGAGAGGCTTGAAAGTAGGCGTGAGGTTGCTGGGGATGATAAAAGTACTTTAACAAAGGAATAACAGGCTTTTCTAGTGTAAAACCCCCATAAGACAACTTACTGTGTTTAGTCGATATACATTTTCTTCAATAACTCGGTAAATATTTATGCTAGAATGACGAGAGAGGGCTTAAAACTTTCGCCTCTCTAATTCCCATCTTTTTACATGCATTGATTTTACATCTGGGGCTTTTATGACCCTTTTTGGGCCCAAAAACTCGAAATTTGAAAGATTAATCCCCCAAAAAAGGGGTTTAGAGTTTTCCGATTGTTTTGCCCAACGAACTTATCTAACTGATTATAGAAAGGAACGTCTCTACCAAATTTGAAGTAAATCTGATAAAAAATGTGACCGCTAGAGTGCAAACACATATATATATATATACAGTATATATTTATATATATACATATATATATAACATTTTGAACGACCCCCCAAAACTTGTTCAGGGGGTCACGTTAGGAACTTCTATGGTAGTCCCGGGCTTAAGTTTCACCGTGCAGGTCATGCTAATAGTTTACTTTCCAAAGGAAATTCACTAACAAACAAAAGTCACCCGTCAAAAAATAATGCTAAAAACCAAAATAAAATTTATAACTATAATGGCAGGCTGTTAAGGTATTCATTGATACTATAAAAGTACTTAGTTTTTAAATACTTTGTCACTTCTGCTTTGAATTTTGTTATATTGGAAATGTGTTTGATACTCTGAGGGAGTTTATTATAAAATTTGCTACCTGTGTATAGAACTGATTTTTCAAAAGATGATGACTTGTGTGCTGGTATTTGTAGTAAGTGTTTATGTCTAGTGTGATAACCATGACTTTCAATTTTGGAATTAAAGTGTGAAGCATTCAATCTCACAAATATGACAATGTTTAGGATAAAGACACAAGGTAAGGGCAAAATTTCAAAAGTTTTAAATATATTACGGCATGAAGACCTTACACGAGCACCAGCCATCACTCTCAGAATTCTTTTCTGAAGACGGAACACTTTTAGGCTTTCAGAGGAACAAACCCAGAATACAATTCCATATGACATATGGGAATAAACATAGGCGTAATATACAGCCTTAAGAGTAGATGTGTCAGTCAAATGTGAAAGTGTTAGAAAAACATAAAAAGCCTTGTTGAGTTTTGACTGAAGCTTGGTTATGAGTTCGGACCAAGTGAGCAACTTATCAAGCATGACACCGAGAAAATTAATAGAAGTGGATAGATTGATTGATGACACAATTAACACAATTCTTATAATAATGTATAAACAAACGATCTAAACTTTACAGTTAGTAATATCTGTTGCGATAAAGATTTCTTAATGTCTGAAGATGTAGATCAGAATATTATCACTAGAGCAACCCAACAAATAAAATGTCCAGAAGTAGCAATCAAAATAAATTAAATACAAATCAGTGCTTTAGTCGATACCGGCTCAATCATAACGTGTCTCTCAGAACAATGGTTTCTTGATAATCAAAATAAAATAGGTAAATACGAAGAACTAAAGTAGCGACTGGTGAAAAGTCAAAACGTGTATCTAAAATATTGTTGTTAAATATGAAGGTTGGAAATCAAGAGACCACTATACAAACACTGCTTGTACCTAATTTAATACGACCCCTCATACTTGGAATAGATACGCTTAGCATATGGGAGATGACAATAGACTTCAATAGTAAACAAATGATATTTAAAATAAATAATAATAATGTTACATCGGAGTTTAGCGAAGTTTCTACAGGTGGTATGATAAATAATGAAGGCCACAGGCAAAATAATCAATCACATCATATAAATATAAATAATTTTGGGTCAACACAGACAAGCAATACTAACAACACTGATACACTATCTCATGAGTTACAAGAGACACTACATAAAAATCAAATCCTAATCCAGTCCCAAAAAGAACAGCTACTTAAATAGGGCTGTTCTGTCATATATATAAGATGACATATTGACCGCTGCAGGCTAACCCCCATATTATAGCTATATTATATAGTATAATATACTATAAATAACCAACAAACGAACGTTGTTCACACCACGCCTATTAATCAGGTTTGTAAATAACTTGGGGGTATTTACAAATGTCTAATGTGGGTCTCCATAACATTAGGGCTCATTAATCATGAACTACCAAGATACATTTTCTAACAAGCCCGGTTTGAGCAACAAGTACCAACATACATTAGAGGTGCCATAAATAATCAATCTCGGATAACCCGTTGAGGAGGGACGGGCTTTGAAAGTTAACATTGGTCTTATGGTATAAGCAGCTAGATGCAGAGGACTGGAGCCCCCTCTTAACCGGATCTGCATTCCATATCATGTACCTTAGACTCTAGCAACCCATTTTTTCTCTTCAATACTCCTCCACCTCTCACCAACTCTTATTTAGTATAAACACCCTACTTTAGGTGATCAGGATAACTTTAAAACTTTCAACACCAGCCGTTTTTGTTTTTCAAAGATGGTTTTTCTTGTATAAACTTAATACCCCCGTCGCAGCAAACCTGCGTACTCAGCGAATTTCCAATGCATAATATATGTCTTAATACCACATAAAGCCGCAAACAAAGTTTCATAAAAATATATTCATATACAAGCGATTTTAATTATTCTCCATAAGAATAACATTGGTAATGAGTACGTAGGTTTGCTGAAACAAGGAACAGAAACAATTGGTTTTTATACAAATATAAATAGAATTTAACTAGGCGAAGCCACATACTAAGTTTCATCAATATTCAATCATAAATAAGCGCTTTATAACATTCTAGTTATTCTCCATAAGAATAACATGGGGGCTGAGAAAGCAGGTTTGCTGCAACAAGGAACAGAAAAATGGGTTTTTATATAATTATCAATATAACTCAACCAATTGAAGCTACATACCAAGTTTTATTAATTTATGTTCATAATTAAGGGAGTCATTACATTTTACTTATTCTCCATAAGAATAACATGGGGCTGAGTACGCAGGTTTGCTGCTACGGGAATAATAAAAAAAAATTAATTTTTTGTGCAAATATCAATTTACCAGCACTATGTGAAGTCACATACCAAGTTTTATCAACATACATTTATAAATAATCGAGATATCAAATTTTATTTATTCTCCATAAGGATAACATTGGACAACGTACTGTGTTTAGCACTTTGAATATCTCTGCAACGGTTGGGCGTAGAATCACAATTTAAACACCAAAATGATTGTTTTGTGGAACTGAACAGATTGGTAAAAGCAAATGTGAAGTTTACATAAAAATAAACTGAGGAAAAGCCAAAAACCTTTTTCCCATAAGATTAACATGGGAGATTTTATGAGTAGGTTTTTTGGATTTTCTCCGCAACCACTTAACCTAGGTTAATAATTCAAAATACTAAATTATTTGTTGTTTTAAGCTCTATAACATGGTCAAAACCAAAATTAAGTTTTTTTTAAAATTGTAGGGTGAAAAATGCAAAAAACTGATTTTTGAAAAATTTAAAACCCCCATAAACCCCCCTTCCCATGGTCCGATTTTTCTGGTTTTCGAACTTAAAGTCATGAATGTCATTTTACACATTTGAGCCAAATTTCATCAAAGTCAGACGTTTTTTACTCAAGTTATCGTGTTAACGGACACATATATATATATATATATATATATATAGATATAGATATATATATATAGATATATATAGATATATACATATATATAAATTTGAACGAATAGTGTTTTTGGCATCTGGGGACCTCAAAACAAAAAGTTATCATGGTCTCGGGCTTAAGTCTTACCATGAGACCTACAGTAATAGCTTCTTCCCTATAGGGGAAATTCGCTAAAATGAAGCTTATTTAGAATAATTTCCTCATTGAAGTAGTTCATATTCAACCCTTATACAAATTTATAGTAGTAACCTAATAAAAAATGTCAGAAATCGGGTTAACTGGTCAAATTGTTGTCCGAACAGCCCCCCTCCCCCCCCCGACTCTAGCTGAATGACTAGAATGGCTACTGCATCAACAATTAAAAAATTGTCTCCAATTCAGACAGAAATGTCTGATTGTGTATTTACTTACCGTCCCAGAACTCCTGAAAGGTGTTGACCCAGTAAGCGTAGTTCTCCCATGCGGTTCCACGGAACCATATCAGGGTTCTGAGGGCATTCAGATCATTGGGCATTGGTGGAAATCCCAAACTTGTAAACCAATCCTACATCAGATGGCTGATGCTCTCTCGTACATTTAGTGACTTTAGATTTTCCTTAAGTATTAGCGAATTTCCCCTGTAGGGAAGAAGCTATTCCCGTAGTCGGCAAGGTATGAGCTAGGCCCGGGACCATAATAACTTTGAGGTTTTTTTATTTTGAGGTCCCTAGATGCCAAAAACACCATTCATTCAAATTCATAGATACTAGAATTTCCTATGCGCAGCTTGCGCATTCCGTGTAAATAGTTAAATAGTAAACAAAACGGTCACAATTTTTTAGTTAGATAAAATCCTTATAACAGCTGTTAGTTTCATTTAATTGAATTTAATTAAGAAAAGACACGTGACATATACCAAATAAAACTCTCTTCCATTTGAATAACATGGGCACTTAGAAGTCCCGTGGGGCAGAGCTCTAAGGCCTATATCAAAACGAAAGCCAGTTTGCACATCTGTACACCTAGACGCACGTTTTAGTTTACAATATATGTGGCGGTAAATCTTGAAACAAAAAGCCTTTTTGTTTGCAAAGTTTGCATGTAGCATATTAATAATATAGAAGACTAGGTGAACCCGTGCGATTTCGCACGAATATTAAATTGCAAATTTTGCTTTCATAAGTAATTGTATTCAGTCTTCAAACAAATCGATTGAAGATTAATAAAGCAAAAAAATCTAAATAAGTAAAAAAACATGTTTATTCTAATTAAATCTAAATTCATTGTTTATACAGTTTTTTTAAAACGACATTAGTTGTATAGATTTCATTATCGCTATCAACAAATTGTTCGTTAGTTTCTGTTACACTTTTTTAAGAGTAAAGAAAACTTATTTTATTTATAGACAGATGTACTCTTGCTGATTACCTGTCCAAAATGTATTAACAGCTGCAATTCAAATTAAATTCCATGATAATCGTATGGGCAAAATACCCCCATCGCAGCAAACCTAACATGCACACATAAAAAAAAGAATTTCCAATGCCCATATATGTGTCTCAATACTTCATAGAGCCACTTAACAAGTTTCACAAAAATACATTCTTAAATAAGAGATATATAGCATTTTATTTATTCTCCATAACATTAGGGCTGAGTACGCAGGTTTGCTGCAACGAGGAATATATCAAATATGTTTTTTTCAATTATCAAAATAACCCAACCAGGTGAAGCTACATACCAAGTTTTATCAATTTAGGTTCATAACTAAGAGAGATATAAAACTTTACTTATTCTCCATATGAACAACATGGGAGCAGAGTATGCAAGTTTGCTGCTAGGGGGAAAATCAACAAAAAACTTTTTGTGTAAATATCAATATACCACAACTAGTTGAAGCCACATACAAGTTTCATGAATATACATCCATAAATAATTGAGATATCAAATCTTCTATATTATTAATACGCTACATGCAAACTTTGTAAACAATAAGGCTTTTTTGTTTTAAGACCCCCCACATGTTATACACCAAAACGTCCATCTAGGTGTGCAGATGTGCAAACTGGCTTTAGATTTTCGATGTAGGACATAGAACTTGAAACTATCACAAAGAACTGAAAGTGTGTAAAATTTCCAATTCCCACTTCAAAACACCCCGATGTATCGTTTTTTTTCCACCAAAATAATTACAGCGGTTAATACATTTTGGACAGGCAATCAGCAAGAGTATTTTATGTGTATATAAATAAAAGATTTCTTTATACTAAACAAATTTTAAAATAAACTAATGAACAATTTGTTGACAGCGATAATGAAATCCATACAAAAAATGTAGTTTTTAAAGAGGTTTTGTAAACAATACATTTAGATATAATATTACCTCCCATTTTATTCGTCATACAATATTATTATTCACATAAAAAAATATATACATAACTCATAAATCAGACATACATTTTGTTACAATTTCAAGTTTTAATAGTATACCTTTCAAAATTGATAGTATTTAAATACAATCATATTTCAACATTAGTTCAATTTATCGTTAAGAAAGTTCCTCGGCTAATAACTCATTACACAGGGTTTACGTTCAAGATCTTATTCAGGGTCATAGTCCTTTGCCTTAAGGGTGCATTTGATGTATTACCTTTAAGTCCATATAAATTGCAACAATAATAATAATTATATCAGAAATAAAATAATATGTTTTCCCTCGATAATTTTCCTCGAAAATACCAAATTGAATATTGTAATTTAATCACATATTTTTTTAAACTTCTTTTTTTTATCTGAATTCTTGAAGATATGCTGAAATTTTGGATTAGCTTTTACCAAATTGATTGGAGTTGAAGTTCATATTCCGTTAGATATTCCATTCGTCCGTGTCCATGTTATTGGTATCATATTTCTTGTAAAATTTCCTGAAATAAAACTCACGTCTTCTTGGTAGTTATATTGTATCAAGACTTGTAGTGTTTTTGTTTTTGTTTTCCAGCAATTTTTAATATAACAATTGATTCATATGGTTACACTTTCACATATTGAAAATTCAGGGTAAAGATGAAATAGTATCTTTACTTATGTATATTTGGTATTTAAATTCGCGCATAAACATAGATTCGCAGGATTTAGTTGAAATTACTTTAAATTATTTACGTCCCTGTCATAAATATGACGTTCAAATAAGAACTTGTATAACAGGTAAGTAAAATAGAATATCTTGCATTAAGACTTATTATATAACAATATCTGCTTATTTTATAATATTGCCCCAGATTTGTTATTCCCTAATATTTAAATAGAGTTTGAATAATTGTTTTTAATTTAAATAATATCTTAGACATTTAATTATGATTATTTTATTAATTATATAGATAGGTTTTCATATATTGATGGTCTCAACACCTGATTATTTCGGGCAGCTGATTGAAGTGATCTTTTGGTTAATATGTCTTCTGCGTCGTCTTGATTTGTTGATGTTATTAAAAAAACAATAATATAACCTAATTTTTTGAAGTCTATATGTAAGTAGGTTAGTTGGACGGTTACAATAATTAATATAAACATGTTAATTGACTTATTTTGATTTCTTTTGCTTTACTTATTTTCAATTAATTTGTTTTACTGAATACAAATACTTATAAAAGCAAAATTTGCAATATTGCTTAGTGATATTCGTGCGAAATCGCACGGGTTCACCTAGTTTTATTTATTCTCCATAAGGATAACATAGAACAACGTACTGTGTTTAGCACTTTGAATATCTCTGCAACGGTTGAACTTAGAACAACAATTAAAACACCAAAATGATTGTTTTGTAGAGCTAAACCTATTGGTAAACAGAAATATGAAGTTTTTACCAAAATTATTTGAGGAAAATCTAAAAACCTTTTTCCCCATAAGATTAACATAGAAAATTGTATGGACACATTTTTTTACTTTTCTTCACAACCACTTAAACTAGGTTAATGATTAAAAATACTAAATTAAAAAATTGAGTGTTTTAAAATTTTAGGGTTAAAATTTCAAAAAACTGATTTTTGTAACATTTAAAACCCCTATAAAACCCTCTTCCCATAGTTCGATCGTTCTGGTTTTCGAACTTAAAGTCATAAATGTTCCTCCACAATTGTGCCAAATTTAATCAAAATTGAGCATTTCTTTCAAAAGTTATCCAGGTAACGGACACATATATATATACACAGGGTGTCACAAAAATGCTTAGCGTGCTATGCAGAACCATATTCTACATACAAAAATAAGTCGAAAATGTAAAGTAACACTTTTTCGATTTCGGCTTAGTTTAGCCGTAATCCGCCATTTTGTATTTTTTTGAAAATAATTAATAATTTAAAAACCCTTGAAGATATTTTGATGAAACTTGGTATAAACTTTAAGTTTGTTGATAGTAAAATTTTACAAAAATATTTTTTATCAAACTTATCAAATTTCAAAATGGCGGCCATTTAAAAATTTCAAAGTCAAATTCCATCAAAACCAGGTACAAAACCAAAATTTTACAAGTCATCAAATTTAAAGCCCTTTCTAATCCCAATCCAATGACACTCTGATTGTAAAAATCGATTAATAAATAAAAAGGTTTTGGTAATTTAAAATTACGTTAAATGTGATAGTAAATAAATTTAAAAAATGGTTACTAGATAATGGAATAATAATTAAAATTATTCAAACTAAAATTAAAAGCATTCTTCGAATGTTTAAAATATTTCTTATAAAACTGTAAAATTAACAGTGATTTTTAAAGGGCTAAAATATTTTTATTTCATGACTATTAAATCCACCTTACCTGTAAACAGCTGGTATAAATGTAATTAGCTGTTTAACAAATTCATTGTTGTTGACATATTCTTTTCATTCTTGTGCAAGATATGTAAACAGGCGTTCACTTTTTTGGCTGTTATTTTGTCATTTAAGTAATCAATTAAAAATGCCAGCGCAATTTTCAAACGTGGAACTGTCTGATATTCACTAAATGTATGGCCTTGCAAACTGTAATCGTGTGTTAGCGTGCCGTTTGTATTCGGATCACTTTCCAAACCGCCAACTCCCGAGTGAAATGACGTTTGTAAATGTGAATGATCGCCTTAGACAACATGGCAGCTTTCAAATTCCTTCTGGTGCTCGGGGCAGACCCCAATCTACAAGAAAAATTGATGTAGAAGAGAGAGTGTTAAGAGCTGTGGAAGAAGATCCTACCACAAGCATGAGAAGAATAGCGTCTGCTGTGAGGATTGACCATTCATCGGTTTGGAGCGTTTTGAAAGGTCAGCTACTTTATCCCTATCATGTTCAACGAGTTCAGGCTCTTTCAGAGCGTGACTATCCCAATAGGCAACGTTTTTGTGAACAAATAAGAAGTAAATGTGCTAGAAATCCCGAGTTTTTGTCAGCTGTTCTTTTTACTGACGAAGCAGGATTTAACAGAAATGGAATCATGAATTTCCACAATACTCACCACTGGGCAGATGATAACCCCCATGAAATAAAACAATGCAGGTTCCAAAATACATTTTCGTTAAATGTTTGGATAGGAATTATTGGGGACAGTTTGATTGGTCCAGTGTTTCTACCGCCAAGGCTGAATGGAGTAAACTACTTACATTTTCTACAAAATAACTTTTTGGAAATCATGGAACATGTGCCCCTAAACATCTGGCGTCGCATGTGGTTTATGCACGATGGTGCACCTCCTCACTTTAGTAATGATGTAAAAGCTTACTTAAATCAACAGTTCATGAACAAGTGGATGGGTCGTGGTGGCCCGATTGCGTGGCCAGCGAGGTTGCCGGATTTAAACCCAATAGACTTTTTTGTTTGGGGCCATTTGAAGTCTATTGTGTACTCGACACCTGTTGACAGCATTGAACAGCTAAGAGAGCGGATTGAAGATGGGTGCCGAAGGATTAGAGAGATGCCAGGGATATTCGAACGGGTAAGACAGTCGATGAGCCTATGACTGGGGCGTGCGTGGTTGTCAATGGAGGTCACATCGAGCACCTCCTTTAACGGAAAAAGTTCAAACGCTAGACGTTCTTGTAGTAGAAAGAAAACAGAGAGTATTTTTTTATGTTTTATTATTTTTTAAATGTTAACTATTTGTCTTGTTCTTATTTTTCTTTATTTGTATGTTCTTTTTACTTTTTAAATTGTTGTCAAATTGTAAATAGTTAAATCATTAAAATAGCCAGTAGACCCTACGTTTTTGTTAATCAGATTTGAACAGTTAAGGTGTCTTTATATTTGTATTAAACAGTATTTAAAATTGAATATTGGACTTTTTTTTGTAGCTAGTTTCCATGGAAATTGATTTTAACATTTTTAAATTGCCGCATTATAAAATTGATTATTAATAAATTACCAACACTTTTTTATTTATTAACCCTCGAGCGGGCGCTTCACCGGTAAAACGGGAGCGGGCGCATGCGGAGTTTTGTTCCGCAATAATGCAATTATACATCTATGCAAACAAAATGTATTTTATAATAATTATAAATTAAATAATACATAAAAACATTCTTATATTTTAGTATATATATAAATATACACACAGTTTGGTAAATTTTACGCGTTATAAATATAAATAAATAAATTCTAAATTAATAATAAAATATAAATCGTGAAGTCTGGTTATTTTTAGTAAATAATTTATATTATACATTTACAAAAATCCTACATAGTATAAATTAAAATTCATATGAAATGAAAATTGAAAACTAGATTTCTGTCTAAACTAAATGAGTAGTAAAATGAAATATAAATCTCATGGTTAGACATGATTAGAAAAAAGGAAACTTACGAGGTTTTCATGTTGAGATTTCCCACATGTTCATTATAAATTTAATAATAGCCTAAATAAAAAACTAGCTACTTATATGTTTGTAAAAATAATACATACGATTTGAAAAATATTTGATGTTTTTAAACATAAGTTAAAAAATATGAATGAAAAATAAAATATCAAACGTGAAGTTAGGTCAAATGCAAACAATTTATGCATTAAAAAAAGCTTCATACTATAAATGGATGTATATAAAATGAGAATTTAAAACATTATCAGAAAAAATTAAATGTCAGAACAACCTACAATTTTGTCATTCTGAGATTTCTCATGTGTTCATTTGTTCATTCAGTCACTCATCATCATCACTGATTTCCATTTCGTCATCACTTCGGACACAGTTTACACACTGAACTGTTGCTAAATGTTCTTTGCAAATAAAACACTTGCATTTCCCACATCGTGTTTGAGATGAACGGTTCTTTTTTCTGCCACACATGTAGCATCTCCCTTTGGTGATTTCCTCTGCAGGTGGTTCTTGTTGTGGTTCTTCGATTCCCATGATCTGGCGGATTCTCCTTTTTGTTTGTTGAGGCAAACTCCTGGTTGTTAGACGGGATGTCATGAAATCTCTGCACAAGTCTTTGGAAAGCTCCTGAAGAAATCTCCTTCGCCTCATTTCAGGTTGATTGAGGTTTTTTCTCAAAATTATAAAACCATTCAATGCCATGACGTTCAGTAATGAATAAAAAATGGTCATGGACCAGCGATTTGTTATCCTAGCTACTGAGAAGGTTTCTTTGTATTGGTCAACGGTGTCTACTCCTCCTTTGGTTGTGTTATAGAACAGTATGATGTCTGGTTTCCCAAAGGTACGTGACTCTTCATCGTCATCAACCATATCATTGTCATGCATTGATGATAAAAGCACAACAGTTTTATTGGACTTGGCTTTATACGACACCATTGTGCATTCGGGTTTGAAACCAAACATACTTGAACCAACTTCTCTTTGCTTTGAATGTCTAAAGGGTGGCAGGATTTCCCTTTTATCTTGCCTCAGCGTTCTAACAAGTGTTAGCCGGTAATTATTTTGCAGATCAATACACAGTGGAATGGAACAAAACCAATTATCAACAGTTACGTTGCGACCAGTACCTGCAATTGGTTGGACAAGTCTTTCGACGACACATTTGCCAGAATTTTCTACTTTATACGGTCCTTCGGGTTGTTTTCCTGCATATATCTCCATATTAGAAGTGTAAAAGGACTTCGCACACACCATTGAAAATATTTTTACACCGTATTTTGCAGGCTTGTTCCTTATATACTGCCTGAAACTGCAGCGGCCTCTAAAAGATTCTAGCATCTCATCAACAGTCACGAATTCACTTGGTTCATAATATTTCTTGTACTTTTCAACCAAGTTTTTAAACACATTTCTAATTGGTGCAAGCTTTGTGTGATTTTCTGTCATTTCTGGTATTTAGGTCATCAAACCTCAGTGCTCGTAGCAAAAACTTGAATCTCTTGATAGACATGCAAGACCTAAAAAACTCCACTCCTAAGCCATCTGTAGACCAAAGATCTTCCAGATTCAAATGGGATGCCCTCAGCACTCCTGCCATGTACAGGATACCAAACACAGCTTTTATTTCTGCAATATTTGTTTCGAGACAGTCTCTTTCTCTGATGTAATTTTGTTTCTGTTTCTGGATCCAAATGTTTGTACACTGAACAATTTCACTCAAAAGTACCTCATCAAAAATCAATTGGCGTTTTAGCATCTCTAGCTGTCGCGTGTACATGACCGACTCGCATTAGAATTACATTTCTTCTCGCCATTCTCCCTCGTCTCACTGGCTCTGTGTACCACAACATTTTTCTATTTTTACTGAAATATGCTTTACTTCCATTGTCTAATTCTACTATATCTACTCCCTGTCGAATTTTCAGTGGAATTTCCTCTAGAACATCAAAATCAGATGCAATTTCAACAGTCGTCTTGGTCACTTATATTTTCTTCTGGTAGGTCTTCATTAGCTTCAAATTCTACTTCATCAGCCTCTTCATCTGGTTCGTCGTCGGGCAATTCATTGTCAGACTCATGGAAGAGTTGTCTCACAAAATCTCCTCTTGGTCGTATTTCTTCTCTTCTTTCTTCCCTTTCAACACTATCAAGCATTCCACGTAATCTCTCCTCTTCTAATAAATCCATAGTGGCATCAGTGTAATATAAAGCGGAAACACCAAATAGTCATATACTTCACTAACAGACACAACTAACAGTTACCTCTAACATAGAAGGGCGCACGAGGAAATAAACTCCGCACTAACCACTTACGCGATAGGGCGCACGCGGAAATAACCTCCGCAAACTGACACCGCGTCACTGAATTGCAACTGACAAGGAACCAAGGGGGGAGTGGGGGGTAAAAATAGCTTTGGGGGATTCCTGGAATGAGGCGCGTGAGGTACGGAGCCGGGCACGACTGCCGACACCCATTATGCATATTTATTATTAAAAAAACTACAAGTGCGGAGGAAAACTCCGCAAGCGCCCGCTCGAGGGTTAACCGATTTTTACAATTAAAGTGTCATTAAATTGGGATTTGAAAGGGCTTTAAATTTGATGGATTGTAAAATTTGGTTTTGTACCTGGTTTTGATGGAATTTGACTTTGAAATTTTTAAATGGCCGCCATTTTTAAATTGATTATTAAAAATTACCAAAACTTTTTTATTTTTTAACCGATTTTTACAATCAAAGTGTCATTAAATTGGGATTAGAAAGGGCTTTAAATTTTATGTTTTGTAAAATTTTGGTTTTGTACCTGGTTTTGATGGAATTTGACTTTGAAATTTTTAAATGGCCGCCATTTTGAAATTTGATAAGTTTGATAAAAAATATTTTTGTAAAATTTTAATATCAACAAACTTAAAGTTTATACCATTTTCATCAAAATATCTTCAAGGGTTTTTAAATTATTAATTATTTTCAAAAAAATACAAAATGGCAGATTACGGCTAAACTAAGCCGAAATCGAAAAAGTGTTGCTTTACATTTTTGACTTATTTTTGTATGTAGAATACGGTTCTGCATAGCACGCTAAGCATTTTTGTGACACCCTGTATAAATAACAGTGTTTCAAGTGGGAGTGGGAGTGTTTCAAGAAGTAAACAGTGGTTTTTGTAATGCCTAATTAAATTTAAATTATTTATAGTTAATTTCCGTTTTCAGTAAAGGTGTTAGTTAAATAGTGAAGTTTAATGAATTTTCTCTACAAATATTAAGTACATTTTCTAGTTTGTTTGTATTAAACATTAAAATATTGATGAAAAAAGTGTACTCACTGGATCTCAGTAGCAGAAGGTTATAAATACCACATTTTAAAACTGTAATATTTATAAGGTGAAAAGAAAATAATCAAAAGGAAAAATAATACTGTGTTTGTTAATTAACACATTTGCTGCGGAAAATTGTATATTAAGACGACACACAGATGCTGAAAATTTGTATTTCATAAAATCTTTCCTTTTATGTTCAAAAGTTTGGAATAAGTGTTATAATTTATATTCAAGACTCCTATCGATGGTTTTTGGGCATAAATATTTATTGGTCGCCGGCGGATCCTCAGCACTGCGCACAAAAACTATCACACATCTTCGCAGCACCGCAGTCCCGCGATGCTGCAAATGACGCAGTTTAGTTTTATTTATAATCTATTGACAAAAAATTAACTATTTACACCATATGTGTGAACCACATTGAGTACATACTAAATACATAAGCATGTAATAGCGCGCTGCCCCGCCGGCGACCAAGCAGCACCCGCAAAACGCGAACGAACGGCACTGTACTATGCACACACACCCTAGGAGCAATGCGGTAGCAGATCAACCTTCCTCTCCGAGTGGCTGAACCACACTGAGTAAACAAACATGAAATGGCGCACTGCCCTGCCGGCGACCAAGCCGCAACCAAGCGGCAACTCCTCTAGTCCCCCGGCGGATCAGCCACAGTGAATAGGTTAAAGAAGAGACCAATTTAGTGTGGTTTTGGACATAAAACACTTAATTTATAATAATTTATCTGTATAATATTCACTGCTACGTGAGTTATACAAAGAGATAAACTGCTGGTAAATGGAGCTGGATTACATCACATAGTGCACCTGTTTGGGATTGATTGAACTGTTGGACATTGAGAAACTGAGCGGCTGACTGATAAGGTGAACTGACCTTAGAACCCCAGAGGAATCCTCAACTAAGACCTAAGCCCTATCACATTTGTAAACATTACAATAAGCTCTCCCTCCAGAAACCTGAATATAGCCTATCTTATTCTCTGGGTATTATTTTCATAATAAAATAAATACATTTTATTTTATTTCTGTATCACTAAACTTTAAATATTTTAGTTAATTTTAAGAAAGCCAATATATTAAAACCAATGCCATTTTGCTTCTTTAACAAAAATGGCAGATAATTAGAAATATATTGTGATTTTATCTTACTGCATTATTGTATTAACCAAAGACTGCAGAAAGATACCGGTAACAACTTAATAGTCTAATAACAATAAAAGCAGACCAAAATATGAAATTGGTGTTAAAGTTTTTGCCAAAGTGAAAGGATACTCACCATGGCCAGCAGTCATTGATAGTCTTGTGTTGAGCTCAAAATTACGAAAATACAAGGTGGTTTTTTATGGTACAAAAGAAACATCTTTAATAAAAGAAATAGACATATCCCCATACGTTTAAAATAACAATAGGTTCCACAAGGGAACAAACAAAAAATATCTGACTGCAATTAAAAAAATTGAACTGAGTAACAAAAATGTTTCTGTTAAAAAACCTGTACATATATGAGTATAGAAAGTAACTCGTCTCTGAATAATGAGTCTCACCTGGACGTCACACCTTCAGCCTCAAGTAGTTTGTTGTATACACCAACTCAGACTACTCTGACTTCAGAAGACTCTTTGGCAACAAAGTAAAATAATAGTAAAGGAAACGATGGTGAATTAAAGAATATTTTGATAGGAATTGAACCCTTTGAGAGAAAATTGCAAGAATTAACTTTATCGAATAAAAGTGTAGACTTAGATTTGGAAGGAAATCGTCAAATTGACCAATTCAAAGCTACTGCATCTGAAAGAAGTCTAATCAGTCAATCAATATTGAGTAATCAATGGCTTACAGATGAGCCTATTAAAGACTACTATGACCTGCTAACCACACAAGTAACATGTAACAACAATATTTTCTTGGTGGATCCAGTGATATCACAGGTAGTCAAATGTTTGGAGGACATTGACTACCTTATAAATAATTTAAATTTATCTGAAAAGTCATATATTCTAATCCCAGTAAATGACTCACGAGCAGTTGACACCCCTGGAGGTTATGGCTCCCATTGGAGCCTAATGCTCTATATGAAGGAGCAGGACAGTTACTTTTGTTTTGACTCAGCAGTATCTGTTAATTCTGAACATGCACTGAAAATTGCTCATCAACTCCATAGACATATGGGAAACAAAACAGAGTGAGGATCTTAGAAATACCTGTCCCCAAACAAATTAACGGGTATGAATGCGGGTGTACTTGGTGCTATTTACTGAGCTAATCCTACAACTTATAAGACAAAAAGTCTCTTATGACACTTGGGATAAATATTTACCCAATATAACTGAATGTGAATTAGCTAATAAACGCTTCCAAATAGCTATGATGTACACTAACACACACCTGAACATAAAAGCCAACACAATTAAAACAATGATGTTGAAGCCTGACACAAACCAGGCTAAACTAGCTGTATTATTATTGAATGTAGGCCTACAGGAAAGTGAAGATATTAAAAAAACCACCACTGATCCAACCAGAACACAACATCATCAGTGTACAAACCCTGTTCAATAAATAAATCTTACTAATAAAAATACCTGGACACAAGAAGTACCCAGGAAGAAAAGGCGAAGTATTTTGTCCGCAGCTAAATTTACCATAGATAGCAATAGAAAAAATTTGAAAGTTAAGAATGGGTATGATGCTTTAAATGCTAAATACTCTACAGATTACTGTGATAAATCATCAAATAATGTATCAATTGAAGAGCCAAGAAAAATTGGGAGGTTGTGTAACAAGAGTACAAACCAAGGAAAATACACTGAAAAAATAGATAGCCAAGGACGAGATGTCCAAGCAAAAATTGAGCATTTTAGTAGTAATAAAGTGAATGCATTTGGTTATGTGAGAGCCAGACTTTTACAAATTATAGAATGATCTACTATAAACAAAAATAATCCTGTCATCATAATGGAGGGTTCAAATGACAGCCTGGACAATAATTTGCATAGTATTTACAAAGAGCTTAATAGTAAATTAATGGAATTGAGCAAAAACAGAACGGTGTTTATTACAACCATGCCTAAGCGGTTTGATAGACCTCGTGATCATAAGGTCAGCCAAGAATTGACTGTAGTAAATCACTACATCAGGGAGTTGGTAGCCAGAAATAATAATGCATACTTGATAACACTTAGACCAACTTAAGAGGCATCATTTCACAGAGCAAGGGCTGCACTTGAACAACAAAGGGAAAAATCAGCTAGCTAACCTCATTATCAATGCTGTAAGTTGGAAATACAACACAAATATACAGCTAGAAGACTTAAACAATAAAATTACAATCACGTATGGATAAAATGGTAACAAATTCTATTAATAACAAAAGTATTGCATTGGCACACTGTATGAGCAGATGTAAATGATAAAAGAAATATGAGTGCAGGAGTCGCCGCTGTCTTCAAAAACCACTTTGGAAGACCTAAACCTTCTGACTTTCTTAACAAACATTTGACCTGCCAGACAGTCAAAGAAGGACCTACTGTGTACGGACTAGTAACAAAAGCAAAATATTACAAAAAGCCTTTTTTGGAAGATTACAACACAGCTTTTAAGAAACTGACTACAGATTAAAAAAAAAAAAACAGTTACAAAAACTTATATGCTCCCCTTTGAGGTGCACAAGAGATAAAATCTCAGTTAATCTCTTTTAAAAAAACTTAGTACAGTTTCACCGAAGGACAGGAGCATCAGTCAATGTAGTTGTGTTCAATGAGGATTCAAACAACCCTTTAAGAAATGGTCTAAGCTACTCAGAGTGGGTAAATGGCCTACGATACTCCATTGCTAAGTACTACCAGCAAACCATGACTACTCCATCATCACCTACAATGAGTGAAATAGTATTGCAGTCAACTGAACATACTGTCCAACCATGAGACTCTCACTACCGCATAAAGCCACTCACCAAGTTTCATAAAAATACACGAATAAATATACAGTGGTATATAGCATTTTATTTATTCTCTATAAGAATAACATTGAAAGCTGAGTATGCAGGTTTGCTGCAACAAGGAACACAAAATATATGTTTTTTATGCAATTATCAATGCAACTTTACCAGTCGAAGCTGCATACCAAGTTTTTTTTATGTTCATAATTAAGGGAGCCATTACATTTGACTTAAATCTCCATAAGAATAACATGGGGGCTGGTTATGCAGGTTTGCTGCTACGGGTAAAATCGGCAAAAAAAATTTGTTTGTGCAAATATCAATAGACCAGTACTAGGTGAAGCCACATGCCAAATTTCATCAACATACATTTATAAATAATCGAGATATCAAATTTTAATTATTCTCCATAATTATAACATTGGACAACGTACTGTTTAGCACTTTGAATATTTCTGCAATGGTTGGACATAGAATTGCAATTTAAACACCAAAATGATTGTTTTGAAGAGCTGAACTGATTGGTAAAAGTAAATGTGAGGTTTACATTAAAATAAACTAAAGAAAAGCTAAAAAAACTTTTTCCTATAAGATTAACATGGACGATTTTATGAACACGTTTTTTGGATTTTCTCCGCAACTAATTAACCTAGGTTGATGATTCAAAATACTATATATTTTTTTAAGCTCTATAAAATGGTCGAAACCAAAATTAAGTTTTTCAAAAATTTTAGCGTGAAAAATACAAAACACTGATTTTTGGAAAATTGTAAACCCCATAAACCCCCCTTCCCATGGTCCAATTTTTATGGTTTTCGAACTTAGTCATGAATGTCACTTTACACATTTGAGCCAAATTTCATCAGAATCAGACGTTTTTTACTCAAGTTATTGTGTTTACGGACACACACACACACACACACACGCACGCACGCACGCACGCACACACACACACACACACACACACACACACACACACACAAATTTGAACGAATAGTGTTTTTGTCATCTGGGGATCTCAAAACAAAAAGTTATCATAGTCTCAGGCTTAACTCTTACCATGCCCCCTATGGTAATAGCTTCTTCCCTATAGGGGAAATTCGCTAAAACTTCAGAAAACCCAGTTGTTTTGAAAAAAATGTAATAAAGGCAATACAGAAATAAATTGTAATACTTTTGTTTTGTTCCATCAAAATATAAGAGGATTTCAATCATTAATACAATCTCTGGAAATCCCGCTTTATGAAATAAACCCAGATGTAATTGTTCTTTCAGAACACAAAATGATTCAACCAAATTTAGAGAGGTTAAAAATTTCAAATTATAAAATGAATTCTAGTTTTGCCCATAAAACCTCCCGAGGCGGTGGTGTCATAATTATGTCTTAAACAAATATAAATTTCAAAAATATTGGAATTTAAGAAATTGAACAACTTTTGAGCGAAACAATCTTTCAAAGTTGCATGGTTGAATACAAGAATGTTCTTCCTTTTAAAAACTCGAAATTGTTATTAATAATTTATTTGTTAATAATTGGTTTTTGTAGAAATCCGATAAAAAATAACAAAACAGAATCAATTGAAAAATTAAATAAAATGTTTGATACTTTGACAAAAAATATTCTCTTATTGCAGTAGTAGGGGATATAAATTTGATTTGATGGAGCACAAAGCTATGGATATCTCATGACCTTAGGGCAGAAAAGAAAAAATTATGGATCTTAGCCAAAGGGCAAGCTCATCAAAAAGCAAATCTATGTACTTAATCTTAAGAAATATGAATAAGTATTATAAAATGAGAATTTACAAAGAGAAAAAAAAGATAAAACGAAATAAAACAATTTGGCAAATACTAAAACATGAGATTAGTAATAAAGAAAACAAAGTTGACAACGTTAAAATTAAAATAAATAATAAAACTATATATGATCCTGTAACAATTTGTGAAAGTTTTAATGATTACTTTAGCATTCTTGTAGAAAATAGTATCCTTCCAAACCTTATTGCACCTGATAAAATCTTTTATAATGACACTAGTTTAAACAAAATCTTCAGATGTAAGCCAGTAATTGAGGAGGATGTAGTGAAAATTATTGATAGCCTTAAAAAAAGTTTTGGTTATGATGAAATACCAATAAGTCTAATCAAAAAGGTGATAATCAAACCAATTACTCATTTCATAAACTCATCTTTCATTACAGGGTATTTCCAGAAAAACTTTAAATAGCTAAAATAAAACCATTTTTCAACAAAGGTGTTAAAACTAATTTAGAACATTACCGCCCAGTATCATTATTACCAACAATTTCAAACATTTTCGAAAGGGCCATGAGTGACCAACTTGTTGATTATTTGGAATCAAATAATTTAGTTCATAAGTGCCAACATGGTTTCCGCAAAGGAAATTCGGTAGTCACTGCTGCTACAGACTTCATTGAATCCATTATAGATTCTTTGGACAGTCATACAAAAATAATTGGAGTTTTCATGGACTTAAGCTTTTGACTCCATTTCTCATTCTGTCTTACTAGGCAAGTTATGTAAATTAGGCATAAGAGACAAATATTATGAGAGATAGAATCTTATTTTAACAACCGTAAACAATTTGTTGAATTAACCCATCTTGATGGCAAAAATATTATAAATCATTTCAAATCATTAGTAAAAGATACCAAACATGGGGTCCCTCAAGGCTCAATCTTTGGTCCAATATTATTTGTCTGTTATTTAAAATATTTTCCAAAACTATGCTGCTCAAGTAAAATTTGCTTATATGGAGATGACACAACTATTAATAATATAAATGCTCCTTCTTGGGATGAAATATAAATAAAACTGAATAATAACACATCTTTCTCAGTATTTTACCAAAAACAAGTTATTGTTCAACTTTGATAAGAATAATTTCATGTTATTTCAAACCAAAAATAATTATGGACCAAAAATAAATACTGCGTTTGAATTCTCTCAAGTTGAGGAAACAGATTTTCTAGGGTTAAAGGTATCACATAGAACACATAAGGCTCACATAGAACTCAGCTGGGAGGCTCACATAGAAAAGGTGTTGTCAAAGATAGCATCTGTCTTGCATGCATTAATCAAGCTAAGGCATCTATGTGTACTTTGAAAATGATATGTTTTTCTTATATTCACTCAATCATAAATTTTGGAATCTCACTTTATGGTGCAACCAATATAAAAAATCTCGACTCAATATTAAAAATGCAAAAAAAAATCAATTAGAACCATTTTAAATTTGAAACCACAAACTTCAATTAAAGAATACTTTTGAGAATTAAACATTCTAACAGTTTACGGTCTTTATATATATGAGGTAGTAATTTCTGTGAGACAAAGGTTTACAGAGCTAAATTTAAATGGTGATAACCACAGTTATGAAACCAGAAATCGTAAAGAAGTGGCTATCCCTCCTCCCTCCATCACAGTGGCTATCACTTCATACTATTTTGTAAAAAACCTCAATACTCAGGAATTATGTTTTACAGTAAAATACCACAAAACATTATAGCTGATTTTTTTCTTAAAAGTTTGAAAAAAAAACTTAAACAATATCTATTAAGTAAAGCCTTGTATTCTTTTGATGAACATTGAGTCAACTACAATTTCCAAAGAATATATTTGTTTAAACAGGAGGAAAATGTTTTGTATATTTTTATTTATTTTTTACTTTCAAATGTTAAATTAGGACTACATTAAGCTGTTTAGTTTTAGTAACATTTGACACCATTCAATGTATTCATGTAAATACTACTGAATAAAGAATGTTCTGAACCTGAATGTATATAGATTTATAAATGGCATTTGGGGACCTCAAAACGAAAAGTTATCATGGTCTCGGGCTTAAGTGTTACCAGGCTACCTACGGTAATAGCTTCTTCCCTATAGGGGAAGTTCGCTAAAATAAAGTTTATTTTAACTTATAGGCCTAAATGTGATTTTATTTTCTCCATTCGTAGAAAGATGTAGCTTAGGCCTAAACATAATATACAAAACATAGTATAAATAAATACCCCCATAGCAGCAAACCTGCGTACTCAGCGAATTTCCAATGCATATATATGTATCTTAATACCACATAAAGCCACATACCAAGTTTCATCAATATACATTCATAAATAAACGATTTATGACATTTTAATTATTCTCCATAAGAATAACATGTCGGCTGAGTATGCAGGTTTGCTAAAGCAAGGAACACAAAAAATGGGGTTTTATACAAATATCAATATAACTCATGTAGGTAAAGCCACATACCAAATTTCATTAATTTATTTTCATAAACACGTTACTTATTCTCCATAAGAATAACATGGGGCTGAGTACGCAGGTTTGCTGCTATGGGAGCCTTTGGTAAAAAATTGTTTTTTTGAGCAAATATCAATGGTCCACAACCAGATGAAGCCGTATACCAAGTTTCATTAGTATACGTTCATAAATAAGCGAGATATAAAATTTTTATTTTCCTCCATAAGAATAACATTAGACAACGTACTGTGTTTAGCACTTTCAATATCTTGGTAACCAATTGACGTAGAGAAATGATCAAAATACCAAATTGTGTGTTTTTTTAAGCTGAATCAAATGGAGAAAACTAAAATTTGACGATTTCCAAAATTATATATAACAAATTCGAAAAACCCAGTTTTGGGGTACAAAACCCCCCCAAAATACCCCATCAGATGGAGCGATCTGGCTGTTTTTCGAACTTAAAGTCATAAATGTTGCTTTACACGTTTATACCAAATTTCATCAAAATCGGATAATTTTTACGAGAGTTATCGTGCTCACGGACACATATATACAGTTTCGAACGAATGGTGTTTTTGGGGTCTGGGGACCTCAAAAATGAAAAGTTATCATGGTCCCGGGCCTAGGTCTTACCATGCCGACTACGGTAATAGCTTCTTCCCTATAGGGGAAATTCGCTAAAAGGAGGAAATAAAATAAATACCCCCGTCGCAGCAAACCTACATACTCAGCGAATTTCCAATGGAGATATAAATGTCTTAATACTTCATAAAACCACTAACCAAGTTTCATAAAAATATATTAAAAAATAAGCGATATATACAATTGTAATTATCCTCCATAAGAATAACATTGGGGCTGAGTACGCAGGTTTGCTGCATCAAGGAACACAAAAGATGGTTCTTTATGCTAATATCAATATAACTCAACTAGGTGAAGTCATATACCAGTTTTTATTCATTTATGTTTATAAATAAGGGAGACATAGCATTTAGTTATTATCCATAAGAATAACATGGGGCTGAGTATGCAGGGTTGCTGCTACGGGAGCCGTTGGCAAAAAATTATTATTTTGAGCACATATCAATAGACCACAACCAGATGAAGCCGTATACCAAGTTTCGTCAGTATACGTTCATAAAAAATAAGCGAGATATAAAATTTGTCTTTTCCTCCATAAGAATAACATTTGACAACGTACTGTGTTTAGCACTTTCATTATCTCGGGAACCAGTTGATGTAGAGGAATGATCAAAATACCAAATTGTGTGTTTTTTAAGCTGAATCGAATGGTATAAACTAAAATTTGTAAATTTCAAAAATTATATGTAAAAAATTCAAAAAAACCATTTTTGGGATACAAAACCCCCCAAAAATACCCCTTAGGATAGAGCGATCTGGCTGGTTTTTGAACTTAAAGTCATAAATGTTGCTTTACACAACTGTATATATACAGGGTGTCACAAAAAAGTGTGATGGGCTATATAGGACCTAATTTTACATGCAAAAATAAGTCAAAAATGAAGAATAACATTTTTTGAATTTCGGCTTAGTTTAGCCGTAATCCGCCATTTTGTTTTTTTGGGAAAATATTTATTATTTCAAAAACCCAATGAGATATTTTTACGAAACTTGGCAAAAGTGTTTACACTAAAGTAAGTAACATTTGTAAAAAAAAATATTTTTTTACCTTTCCAAATATCAAAATGGCGGCCATTTGAATTTTTTTATGCCAAATTTCATGAAAACCGGTACCTAAATCAAAATGTTTCAAGACACTAAATTTGTTGTATTTATTATTACAAATCCAACAAAACAAAAATGAATAAAATCGGTTCATAAATAAAGAATCTGTGTTTATTTTAGTAATTTAGACTGAAATTACTTAATTACATTACATAAATTATTATTACATAAATTTCAGTCTAAATTACTAAAATAAACACAGCTTCTTTATTTATGAACCGATTTTATTCATTTTTGTTTTGTTGGATTTGTTATAGTAAATACAACAAATTTTGTGTCTTGAAACATTTTGATTTAGGTACCGGTTTTCATGAAATTTGGCATAAAAAAATTCAAATGGCCGCCATTTTGAAATTTGGAAAGGTAAAAAAATATTTTTTTTACAAATGTTACTTACTTTAGTGTAAACACTTTTGCCAAGTTTCGTAAAAATATCTCATTGGGTTTTTGAAATAATAAATATTTTCCCAAAAAAACAAAATGGCGGATTACGGCTAAACTAAGCCGAAATCCAAAAAATGTTATTCTTCATTTTTGACTTATTTTTGCATGTAGAATCAGGTCCTGTATAGCCCATCACACTTTTTTGTGACACCCTGTATATATATATATATATATATATATATATATATATATATATATATATACAGTTTCAAACGAATGGTGTTTTTGGGGTCTGGGGACCTCAAAATGAAAAGTTATCATGGTCCCCGGCCTAGGTCTTACCATGCCGACTTCGGTAATAGCTTCTTCCCTATAGGGGAAATTCGCTAAAAACTGAGATGTTTAATGAAACCATTAATTAAAACCATAAAGGCTACAACAACCTTAATACCAAAAGATTAAAAGTATTTTATCTTCATGGTAAAATGTTATGCAATAACTTTGGTATGATTTATTTTCAGATAAATATACTTACCTTTTTAGAATGAAGCAGAAATTATTTTACTTACTATTGTTATTTTCAGGTCATAGTGACTGGAAAAGTATATTTTAAAATCACATTTATAAATGGAACCCTATATACTGTTTTGATCCAATCCAACTCGACCTAAGTATTTTTTTTTATTTTTATATTCGACATGAACTCGAGATTCAAATCTTTTGCCATTTACTCTACTCCACTTAAAAAACCTGTACTCGCTCATATCTAATTTTTAATATTCTAACATGGGAATATAAGCTAGATAAAAAATAATTTCTGTGAATATTTTTTATCTAAACTGACAATATACGAGGGTCATCCAGAAAATAAAGAACGTTTGCTTACTGCACCTAGCACAGCTCCCCTATCACCGCCATTGCATGTGTGGCAGTCTACTCACCTCCCCACCAAAGTATGAGCCGAGTCTCATTGCTATGCGGTCACCTGTCTTATTTCTACAGCTATTCAAAATGGAGGCTGCAATCGAAAATCCCGCCAAATATGAAATACGCAGTATTATTCAGTTTCTGAATTTAAAAATGTTCGGGAATATATAATTTTTTCAGAAAAACACCAAAGAAAGTTTATCGTGAAAGTGCAAACAAGTCTTCAAGTCGAATATTCAGGGGAAACAATGATGTAACTGGTTTAATAAAATAAAATCCATCGTGAACGACGAGGATCGGCGTGGCAGGTCATTGCTCGTTAAAGATGATTTGAAAGAAAGACTTGAGGAAAATTTGAGGAAAAGAGCTGCTAAAATCTTAGCATATTACATCAATTTAAGATATTATTTTTTTGCTCTTTCACCATCAAATTTCTTTGGTGTTTTCAAAAAATGTCTAGGTCTGGGCATTTTTTAACTCAGAAACAGAATAACACAGCGTATCTCATATTTGGCAGGATTTTCATTTACCGCCGCTAATTTAAATCGCTGTAGAAATAAAACGTGTGACCGCACACCAACGAGACTCGGCTCAGGTGTGGGGAGGTGAGTGGTGGGGAGGTGAGTGGACTGCCACATACGCAATCGTGGTGATGGGAGAGCTGCGCTAGGTGTAGTAAGAAAACGTTCTTTACTTTTTGGATGGCCCTCGTACATATCTAGTAAATGAATGGTTTCATCGGTTGGGGTTATCAACTGATCGGATCTGGGTATTAAATGTTGTAAATCTTGAAGTGGCTAGATCAAATTCATAGTGTACCATTTAATACGGTAATGTATTAAAGTGGCAGTACATTATTTTTTATCTGGAATCAGGGGGTAGGTAGGATATTACACTAGACTCTCAGAAATCCAAACTAATGTGGCGACAGCCGACCCGGATTTAGAAAAATTGATTTCCCAGTGTGTTGGCATGTTTGAGTCATCAATTCCGTCTTTATGGCAATATGTGTTTCCGTTTATGTGCCAACACAAGATTGAGCTTCTGAAAGAAAGTTATAAACATTCCGTAATAAATTATAGTAGTCCTCCTCCCTCCCCCCGCATCTCAACTTTCACTGCCTCGAAAATCATAAACAACATCAATTAAACTGAAACATGAGCACCTGGCGATGCAAACTACCTGAAATTTGTGAAATGCAGGGTAATCGCGTGAAAACTGAAAGCGCTAAAACATAGAGTTTTGTTGTTTTTGTTTTTATTTGCAAAAATTGCAAAAAATTTAAGAACATCGATCCGGATTTCTGAGAGTCTGCTGTATTTACAAAACATGTTTTCCAGAATATAGAAGGTTACTATGGATACTATACAGTGTTTGTTACCGCAGAGAGAGGAAGAGAGACAAGTAACTCGTCGGAGGAGAGCGATGAGTGTGAGAGCGGCCGAGAGACACGGCAGAACTACATGACGGACACGGAGATGAGCACGGTGACGGAGCATTACTACCGGGGCCACCTCACCACCAAGCCGGTGCCCTTCCAGCACTACGGCAGCTTCTACCTGCGCATGGGCGCTGTCGGTATGTCTGCTATAGGTGTACTAAAGTGAGGTGTGCTAATGCGCATCGTAGCATGACGTCAGTACGAGTGTAATTGTTAGCTTTTGCTCAAACTGCAACTAATCATGTAACTGTCAACCGAAAATTATGATTGTGGTGTCATTGAAAAGCTTATTAAATGGAGTTTCAACATATATTTAAGTTTTTTTTTGCGACAGTTCATAGCATAGTGCTGATTTTGTTTTAATAGTGGACAAAGTTTTTATGACATGAAAAATACCTAAAGCGAGGAAGGTTTTTATTATTGTATGCGGGACAATTTGAATACAGGAAAATTTCCCTTACAAAGTAAAGTTACTATTGTATACAAAAACTAGTATATTTCAATACTAGTGCAAAAAAATTGTCTTTTCCGGCTTGCTTCAAATCAGAAGCAAGATCAGGTTTGCTGAGTAACATTTCTCACAACGTAATATCGTGTTTACAGTGTATTTACGTTTATCTGTTAATTAAATTAATAAGAACAGCTGATGTTTAATGTACGCATTGCATTTCTGTCTATACTGCTAACCAAATTAATTAATGTAGGCTACACTTTTTTACAAGAGCCAAGACCTCAAGATATATTAACATCGTTTGATCCTTATAAAAATAACTCGGTGGTGTTTGCAGCGTTCGGCATCGGCAGTATGATCTATTCGGGGCTGGAGTTTGGCCAGTACTTTGAGCTGGACCAGAGTACCAAGTGCCACAATGTGCTGCTGGCTCTCACCCCGGCCACGAGGATGGCCTTCATCTTCATACAGATGTACTTCATCTTCCTCAACGATGAGGTAGCAACTTCATTAAATTTTGTAATTACAATTGTTGGCCATAAATTTTGAATGCATTATACCAGGGGTCTTCAACCTACGGCCCGCGGGCCACATCCAGCCCGCCAAAAGTTGTTAAACCATTGAGGTAGTAATTTTATTCTATTTGCAGTAGCCTATAACGGGAATTGATTGGTGCTGCACTCTAGTAGCAAAATATGGAACTAATGACCGCGGGCGTCTACGGTTCTATCCGCTAGGGGCGCGGGCTGACTGAAAAACCTTAATATCGCCGCCAGGCCTTTGGTCGTGTTAGCTGAGTTGGCTACGTCGTGGAAACACCTTGGCCAGGTGGTGATACGATGTTCGTGGGTTCGATTCCCGCACACGACCAAAACTGACCAGTTGTGCAACTCTCAATGAGTTAACCGGTCTGTGGCAATGTTGGTGGGAGGGCCCAAGTAAAACAAACGGTGGCAGGCTTGCTTGGAAGTTGACGGGATCGGTTAATTCTTTGAGACTTGCACATGGTCAACACTGATTTTGCTAATTTTTACTTATGTCTACTGTGTGTGTGCCAGTGGGACTCTCTAAACTGAAAGAAAACAATATTTTAATTAAAATACGACAGTAATCCATTTAAAAACACTAATTTTATACTCCAATTCACAGGTTAATAAAATTACAAGTAAGGAACGAGACCAGCTCTTATGTCTACGCCAATGGGTTAACCGGCCCACGGTTAGCCCAATATATTTTTAAGTTAAAGTAAAGTTATAAAACTGCTACAATAGCCTTAAAACCCACCATAAAATTTTACCAAATCCCCTGGACCCCCCCCCCCTGCTCCTTGGGAAGGAGGTTTCCATCCCCCAAACCCCCCGGATGCTGTTGGCCCACTTCATCTCCACAAATCATCATCTGGCCTTCAGGGTAAATAATAGGTGCAATCCCCCACTGCATTATACTACTCATGCCATGCAGTAATACAATAAATTAAATCCCTTAAAATTTGAGGCATGGTTCACACTTTCTGGAAAGTGAGGGAGACGCCGGAAAAGTCGGGGAAAAGTTTGAAAAAGTTTCAAAGTTAGATCATCTTCCTCAACGATGAGTTAGCAACTTCATTGAAACATTTTGTAGTTAGAATTTTTGGCTATAAAGTTTTAATGCAGCGTTTTACTCATTCCTTGCAATACAACAAATTAAATCCCTTAAAATTTTAAGGGTTTGGACCGTTTTCCCTAAAAGCTTTTGTGTGTTCTGTTATCAAAAATGCCACTTTTGTAGAAGTACAAAAAAATCTGCTGTGTTGGTAAATGAGACCAAGGTTAGATTAATGATGAAGGTTAACATCAACAGAATGAACAACCTAGGTAATAAACAGGATGTCTGTAAGGGTAAAAAGTTAAAAATATTCAACTGTAAGGAAAATTTAAAAAATATGGAGATTTTTTGAAAAATTAAAAACAAAGTACAAATAAAGACAGCATGTGCTACTTTATATTACAGTATTATAATATTACTTTAAACACGGCAGGATTTTTGGATGAAATCCACTTTGAGGATCATAAAAGTGCTTAAAAGGTCTGGAAGGTAGACATGGAGGTGTTAAGACGATAAACAATCAAGTAATAATCATGCCTTCCATAAAAATCAATAATAATTATTGCTCAACAATATTTCGGGTAGGAAAAACACAGTATATGATTAAAAAATTGTTGTGCTAGACACCCTGTTTAAGCTAATTTCTAAATTATGTATTTATTGTTTTTTTACTACCTAACTGTGATAGTGACAACCAGTGCCATCCTTAGGGTGGTACAACAGGAGCAGACGCACAGGGCCTTGCGCCTACGAAGGCCTCGCGCTTGAGGGGTTTCTTGACGTGGAAGCTAGAGTCATCATGGCTATGGCAGGGAGCAGACTTGTAGACTGTTGATGATTAAAATTTAAACAACTAAAGACAACGCACAAACAACTACCCTAGTGGAAATGATCAATAGAAATATTTTTAGTGATACGTAGTGATATCAATACGTAATTGGATCAATACGTATCACTAGACATCAATACGTATCACTAGAGATCAATAGAAAATTGTTTCTATTGATGTCTAGTGATACGTATTGATCTCTATTGATACGTAGTGATATCACTACGTAATTGGATCACTAGACATCAATACGTATCACTAGAGATCAATAGAAAATTGTTTCTATTGATGTCTAGTGATACGTATTGATCTCTATTGATACGTAGTGATATCACTACGTAATTGGATCACTAGACATCAGTACGTATCACTAGACATCAATACGTATCAATAGACATCAATAAGAAATTCTATGGAGTCTTTAACTGGTATTTTGTAATTAAAACACAACAAATCAATGGTACTAACAGGTATATTCCAAAAAATTAAAAAAAATTAAACAGTAAATTTATGACCTAGGACTAATTTACCTACTTACTTGTTGAAACAAATTTTTTTTAAATGCACCAAAAAACACTAAAATCAGAGCCTTTATTAACTTGCTTGTTCACATAAAGTAAAATACACAGCCAACACTAGAATTTGGGCCTATATACTATTCACTGATTTCCTTGATCTTGTTGTTTAGTGTGGCAATTTTCTGAGTGATGTACTGGCTGATACTGCCCTTTCTTTGCTGTGTTAGGATTTTCCTCCAGGATTCTTTCTTTGACAATTTCTGTGAACAAGTAATCATGCAAATAAGTTATATGGTAGTAAAAACGTGAAATTAATGTTTAAAATTAATAATTTTACATCACTACCTATTTTACATTATTACCACATTTGTTTACATGAAGCAATGGTCAAGATGTCACAACTTTTCACATGATAAAACGTTAAATAAATACCAGTACCGGTACCGTTCATGAAAAATCATATTTTGACGTCACCATATTTTATAATTTTTGAACATTTTGTTACGTTGTGGAAAAATCGTAGGCTACAATGATTTTCGTGTGAATCAATCATAAAAACGCTAGGACCTGCTGTAAAATTTGTTGTATGAAATAAATACTTGAAAATAATTTGTTGTGCAACTCTATATTACCTTTTTCACATTTTATGCTAATTTTGTAAGTAGGCCCAGCCATAAGGGTCTTCACAGATCTTGACTGATGGTTTGGCAAGTGTTGGGTATGGCGAGGGGAGGATATATGTGCTTATTAATTTTTTATTTATTTTTCCTACATACAGTAAGTTCAACTGAGTAAATTTAACTGATACAACCTTACACATGCATCTGTGAGTGATATATATTCAGGAGGACATCGCAACAGTGATTTTTATAAATTTTATTTAAAGTTTAGGCCTACCATAATTGAAAAACAAAATAAACAAAACAAACATGACGTAAGGATTTATGTACAGACTATAAAATATTTTGCAATAGATACAAATATCAACCTAATCGATATACCGTATCGAACAATTTCATTCAGTTCTTTAGGCCTATATCGTTCTGCTTATGAAAGTGTATCCTACACCTCCTGGAGATTGATAGGCCTAGTGTCAGGATTTATATTACAGAATTAACTTACTTTGGCAAAAGAAAACTTAAAAAACTCACCCGTGATAATGCAAATTATAAGTTATAATTAACTTAGGTACTGTAGGTCTAGTTCCTATGATTTCTCAAAAATATGCATGACAGGAACCTGGCATCCAGGACTAAATTAGTCTATTTATTTATTTATCATTCCAACAGCAGTACTCAAATTTACATGTCAATACAAATTAAATGTGTGAATTGTATACCAAGTAGTTATTGAGGTTATGCTTAGAGCTAGAAACTTAAAAAGTGTATGTCACTTACCTAGAAACAGTACAGCTTTAATGCAAAACTGTATAACTGAAGTAACTCTTGAATGAAGATTATGTAAATATACTCAATTAAGAAACCAATAAAGCCTGGAAAACTTAAAACTTGGTAAGAAACAATCAGTTGCCAAACACAGGTTGACTGTTGACCGTTACAGCTTCCGGCAGACGTCATCTGTTTTGGTGGCTGGTGTGGAGTGTTTTGCTTTGGGACCTTTGCAGGCGCCGGCGCTGCGCACGGTTTTTTTTCTCTTTGCTCATAATGAGACTATGGGATGTGATTGGCAGTTATATGTTATTGGTGACTGGTAAAAAGCAAGTTATGCAATTTGTATTTTCTTATTTTATAATAGAATTGTATATACACCATCGATATGTAAACTGTATATTAATAAATACATTCTAATTAAATTTATATTCTCTATGTTTTATTGATAATTTCTGATCA
Organism: Allygus modestus; assembly: GCA_963675035.1. Lineage (NCBI taxonomy): Eukaryota > Metazoa > Arthropoda > Insecta > Hemiptera > Cicadellidae > Allygus > Allygus modestus. The sequence continues at coordinate 156,611,255 of OY776112.1, read as the reverse complement.
TAATCCTTTTTATTCAATTTTTTTAAATACTAAAACTATAAATAAAACTAGGTAAATAGTAATACTGATTATTTTATATATATATACCGTATATATAATATATATATGTATATATATACTTTCATTAGTCGACATAATATTGTGAAATAAACAAGGGCATTTACATTTAAAATATGTACCAAAACAGTTAACAAAATTAATTTTAAAACAGTAATTAATTTTTTTATAATAATACAACAATAACATTCCGTAGTTAAAAAATATATTAATATAGGATTGTTATAATGATTTAGTAATACAATTTTAAAATTAAAAAATATATTAATGCAGACATGTTATAATAACCATAAATATAGTAACCATTTCATAAGAAAACTAGCAAACTGCTATAGACTTTTGTAATAATATAGTGCCTAATAAAATTTTTTCGTAATTTATAAATTATATATAATTTTATTTAAATTTATTCATTTGGCATTGTAAAAAAATTTTAATGGTTATCTTTTTCAATTAATAAAATAATATAATGATGTCTATTGATTTGTATTTACCATAATTTTAATGATGTCTATTTACTTGTTGTTGTTGTAGTGATCTTTATTGATATCAATACATGTCAATAAACTCTTAATGATTTCTATTTACCTCGGTTTTAATGATTTCTATTGATGTCTAGTGATACGTATTTACATCAATAGACTTCTATTGATATCACCAAACGGTCTAGTGATATCAATATAAATTTCTATTGATTTCTATTGATCTCTATTGATCACTTCCACTAGGGTAGCGGTACATAATTTGTTAATGACAACATATTTTAATTTAACGGCAAGTTGAAATTAAATTAAAATCATCTTTATTTATACATTGTATCATACAACTGAATGGTGTCAAATAGTACATATCATGTTGAATAAATATCTCATACAACAATAACAACAAGCTACTGTTAATATGCTCTTAACATATTTTGTTTTATTTATACTAGAAACCGCCCAATGGTCGAAATTCGACCAAATACTATTTAACAAATTTAAAAAAAGTTTAATATTGAGTGGGCTTTGTTGCGCTCATCTCTCTCTCCTTCTCTCTTCCTTCTCTCTCCCCCTCCCCCTCCCCAACCCTCACCCCCAGATAATTTTTTTTAATATAGAGTTAAAAAGGATAGCAGAAGGGCGTTACCATTCCAGTTAACAGTAGCCTTTTTATTTATGCCTAAAACCTCTCCACCCCGTCCTCTCCCCAGCCCTCATCCTTCCCCCTCAAAAACAGGTTTAATTTTTTTAACGTGGAGGTAAAAAGGATAATAGAAAGGTGTTACCATTCCAGTAGCTAGTGAAACAACATAGTAAAATAATTAGTTTCACATGACGCGCAGACATTTCACGAGCACAAAATAAAAAATAAACGGTGAAAAATCGGACATATCACTACTGAAAACACTAATAAAAACAAACACTGTCAAATAATTATTAGTTTCTCATGACGCACAGACTTTTCACTACCACAAAACCAAAACAAATAGTAAACAAGTTCGCACGCAGCACGCTGACGTGAGGGAAGTGAATTTCCACATGAAAACTTGTAAAACTCAAAACCAGTGTAAAAACATACATTTGTCCAATTTTTATTGAAATCTGAAAACATTGATTTTTTGGCTGTTCTGATACTCCTGGTTTCATTTACTTGCAAAGCTGGGAATACAATTTTGCGCATTATAAGGTTAGGAGAAGGTCCAGACAGGCTTGAAAGTAGGCGTGAGGTTGCTGGGGATGATAAAAGTACTCTAACAAAGGAATAACAGGGTTTTCTGGTGTAAAACCCCCATAAGACAACGTACTGTGTTTAGTCGATACACATTTTCTTTAATAACTCGGTAAATATTTATGCTAGAATGACGAGAGAGGGTTTAAAACTTTCGCCTCACTAATTCCCATCTTTTTACATGCATTGATTTTACATATAGGGCTTTTGTGACCCTTTTTGGGCCCAGAAACACGAAATTTGAAAGATTAATCCCCAAAAAACGGGGTTTAGAGTTTTCCGATTGTTTTGCCCAACAAACTTGTCCAACTGATTACAGAAAGGATCATCCCTACCAAATTTGAAGTAAATCGGACAAAAAATGCGACCGCTAGAGTGCAAACACATATATATATACATATATATATACATATATATATACATATTTTATATATATATATATATATAAAATTTTAAACGACCCCCCCAAAACGTGTTCAGGGGGTCACGTTAGGAACTTCCATGGTGGTCCCGGGCTTAAGTTTCACCGTGCGGGTCATGCTAATAGTTCACTTTCCAAAGGAAATTCACTAAAAATCGTGCATATCACTATTAATGATTAAATTTGGTTTGTTATTGTTTATATTTTATATTTCAACATATGATTGCTTTTAACAATTTTTATTACACTCCACTGAGTCCACCACTCAAGTTGCGTAGTAATGGTTCAATGTAACATTCTTTTTAGCGAATTTCCCCTATAGGGAAGAAGCTATTACCGTAGGTCTCATGGTAAGACTTAAGCCCGAGACCATGATAACTTTTCATTTTGAGGTCCCCAGATGCCAAAAACACCATTCGTTCAAATTTTAGCGAATTTCCCCTATAGGGAAGAAGCTATTACCGTAGGTCTCATGGTAAGACTTAAGCCCGAGACCATGATAACTTTTCATTTTGAGGTCCCCAGGTGCCAAAAACACCATTCGTTCAAATTTTTATATATGTATATATATATATATATATATATATATATATATGTGTCCGTAAGCACGATAACTCTCGTAAAAAAGGTCCGATCTTAATGAAATTTGGTACAAATGTGTAAAGTAGCATTTATTTGAACAAGTTCGAAAACCAGATGAATCGCACCATCCGCAGGGGGGTTTTTGGGGGGTTTTGTACCCCAAAAATGTGTTTTTTGGGGTTTTCACATGTAATTTTAATTTAAATCAAATTTTAATTTATACCATTGAATTCAGCTTAAAAAAACAAACAATTTGGTATTTTGATCATTGCTCTACGTCAATTGGTTACCGAGATATTGAAAGTGCTAAACACAGTACGTTGTCTAATGTTATTCTTATGGAGAAAAAGAAAAATTATATATCTCGCTTATTTATGAACATAAACTGACAAAATTTGGTATATGGCTTGATATGGTTGTGGTTTATTGTTGTTTGCACAAAAAAACAATTTTTCGCCTATGGTTCCTGTAGCAGCAAACCTAGGTACTTGGTCCCCATGTTATTCTTATGGAAAATACTTAAAATGTTATATATCGCTTATTTATGAATGTATATGGATGAAACTTGGTATGTGACTTCACTAAGATGAGTTCTATTGATATTTGCATAAAAACCCATTATTTTGTGTGCCTTGTTGCAGCAAACCTGCGTACTCATCCCCAATGTTATTCTTATGGAGAATAATTAATATTTTAAATATCGCTTGTTTGTGAATATATTTCTTATGAATCCTGTTTTGTCTTTTAATGTGTTATGTTATATATTCATTGGAAATTCGCTGAGTATGCAGGTTTGCTGCGACGGGGGTATTTCCTTATCAAATGGTATGATCAAGTACTCTGTGCACAGTTTTCAATGCACGCTGCAATCTAACATGTGATTTAAAAGTTCTGTTTATACTTCGTTGTTATTCCGTAACCAACGTGGCAACCCATAAGGCCAATGTTATTTTTTTCACATAAATAACATGGCCGCCATGTACCATCTTTTGTGTATATTTTACCGTCTTGTATGAAAGTACAGTATAAGTGTAAATATACTTTATAGTGTTGTAAGACATATTTTATTTATCCTGTTTAGTTGTAACAACACGTATCATGCTAATAAATAAATTATATAACCTAGATAAGCACATCTATTATGTCTCAACAAATTCAGAAGTACGCGGATTAGTTTTGTAAGGGGTGTGCTTAAGTGCTTTAATGCTGCCTGACTCAGACTTGGTTATGTACGGGAAGTGTGGCTGGATGGGGAGGGGGATGTCCCTGCCCATGGCAAGTTAATTTTGATTGTTATGATTGAAATTATATTTATATATGTATTTGGTCATACGTAATTGCCCATGTTTTTGTCATTATATAACGTATCTAAAATCACTTAACTTATCCAATTATAATTACGTAGTTTACTTCATAAACATTTTCTGTTACATAAACGGGTTTTAGTGATATTTTTTCGCAATAATAAAATTGTGTTTTATTAAGGGTTGAGAATTTTCCCCAGCGTAATGTATAACTCAGTAATGCAGAGGCGACACTTTGTGACCGGTGGACGATGTACCGAAGAAGTGCAGAGGGGGGGAATCGGAAGAGGGATGGGCAGGGGGGAAGGAGAGGTAGTCATTGAAAAGGACAGGCCTTGCAAACGTTTCTTGCACCACGCCTCACGTTGGTTAAGGACGGTGCTGGTGACAACTGACTGTGTTGATGTGTATTACAGCAACAGATGAGGGTGACCAGGCACCGAGTGCTGGCCCGGTTCGGCCTGATGCACATGATCGGAACCAACCTCTCAGTGTGGCTCAACGTGCTCGTGCAGGAGACCAAGCACGAGATCCTCACCTTCTACAGCCCCGAGAACAACACCATTGAGTTCAACCACCGCCAGAAGGCTCACTCCTCACATGAGAACATCCTTGGTGAGCACGCCTCAGTTAGAGAACAACAGTCCATACCTCTCAAAGGCTTGTGACACTCCGGGAATTGAACCCGTAACCTCTCACATCAAAGTCCAAGACTCCATTGGACTGACTAGCGAGGCGCCTGTTGTCAGGGTCCGTGGCATGTAGGGGAGGTAGTGTGAGAGAGATGGTAAATACCCATCACCATGATTCCCCCCAATGGTTCCATACGGTCGATTAAACATCACAACGAATTGTTAACACTACAAACGCCCATCATATTTTTCTGAACTGCTAAAATGTTTTTACTGTCTTGCATGAGATTTTTTGAAAATCAATAAAGTATATAGTCAATGATTTTACCTATATCAACCATATATTCATTTTGATCAGCATGAAAAGGAGAATCTAAAACAAATATAAATTGTTAATGAATACATTAGACACGCTTATACAACAGAGGCAAACTAAAAACACTCATATTTTAAAATCAAAAATTGTCTTTGTGTTTATACAAAATAAACACATCGTTTATTGAAACTGTATTTCAAGATAGCCAAAATGAGCTGAGTGATTCTTAGATTGCCAAAATAAATGCTTTGTTAGGATTAAAATAATTATTTTCATGGAAAAATGGTATAAACCACGTCCGCGACACTATAAATGGCGCCAACAATGCAGACGCAAACTTTTGTAATCGGTTACAAAAACACTGAAAGACTACTTCCAATACATCATTCGATTACAAATTCCATGTAGAATCATATGGCGCTGAATCCGAAATGATTCGAATATCACACAATAACGATATATCACACTGTGACGAATAGGGTCACGATCGCGACTTTATCAGTATATGTGTAGCGTAATTGGATCTCGATTGCGACCTTTGGCAGTTGGACGTTAACAGTGAACAAAATCATAACATACGATTTAGCAAATTAATGTAGAGAGGTAAGGTGACTGAACAAGATAAGTGAAGGAGAAGTCATTACTGTGCATATGCAAACCAGGTGTTACACACTTTAAAAGTATAAGGGTAAGTACAAAAGTTAGTTTAGGACAGTAAATTCTCAGAAGGTCAGTCTCTTTCTCTTCCATCTAATAAGTTACTTATATTTTTTAATTATACATGGGAAATTCTGCAACCAGGATTTTCAATATGCTGCATTTATAATTTGATTATAATTTAGTGAAGATTTATGATGTAAGTTTGTTTGACAATTTTTTTCTTGCTACTAAAACTTAAAATTTTCAAAAGATGGATTTTAAAACACTAATAAAATATATCCATTTTTTTTGGTAATTTTTATTGTAGGTGGTATGGTGTCTTCCTAATTCAATTTTCTGTCATAACATGTTTAGCGAATAGAACCATCTTGTAAAAGCCATCTTATCTCGAAGTTGTTATGCCTTTTAATTGTCATATTTTGCAAATAACTTTTATCGAGCCTTTTTAAATACTTTTGTACCATACTCTAAAATAGATGTTCTAACCAAATGGCCAAGATATTTAGTGTAGCCTATGTACAACTAATGTGACTGATCGCTGTGCAGCGTTCAACACGCCGGCAGAGGCGCTGGCCCTGGTGCGAGTGTCGCGCGGGCTCAAGTCCCCCCACCACATCTACGAGTGTCGCCGCACCAACATCATCGGCTCGCTGGTGCAGGACGCTAGCCCCTTCCTCTTCCCCTGCACCATAGAGTACAGCCTCATCTGCGCCGCCATACTCTATGTCATGTGGAAGAACATCAGCAGGTACATTGGACAGTTGTAAACTGTTATGATTCAGAAAATAATATAGAATGTCTATGTTGAACTTGTTGTATGTCAAAGCCAGTAACATTTTTTTTCATTATTAGGAAATTGAACCCGTGACCCCTTGAACCGAAATCCTTTATGCTTAATCGTGCCATGCTGAAGTGTGAAATGTTGAAAAATGTTGTAGTGCTCAGCATACAAAGACTTATGTCATTAGTTATCCAACAGTTGAACAATAAATTATCATTTCATCTTAGTCTCTGGATTGCTTTGATTTGTACATTTAATTGAATGGCTCCCGCCAGTAACGTTGTAAGCGACAAATTTTACAAATACACCCGTCGCAGCAAACCTGCATACTCAGCGAATTTCCAATGAATATATAACATAACACTTAACAGGATTCATAAGAAATGTATTCACAAACAAGCGATATTTAAAATATTAATTATTCTCCATAAGAATAACATTGGGGATGAGTACGCAGGTTTGCTGCAACAAGGCACGCAAAATAATGGGTTTTTATGCAAATATCAATAGAACTCATCTTACTGAAGTCACAAACCAAGTTTCATCCATATACATTCATAAATAAGCGATATATAACATTTTAAGTATTTTCCATAAGAATAACATGGGGACCAAGTACCTAGGTTTGCTGCTACAGGAACCATAGGCGAAAAATTGTTTTTTTGTGCAAACAACAATAAACCATAACCAGATCAAGCCATATACCAAATTTTGCCAGTTTATGTTCATAAATAAGCGAGATATACAATTTTTCTTTTTCTCCATAAGAATAACATTAGACAACGTACTGTGTTTAGCACTTTCAATAGCTCGGTAACTAATTGACGTAGAGCAATGATCAAAATACCAAATTGTTTGTTTTTGTAAGCTAAATTCAATGGTATAAATTAAAATTTGATTTAAATTAAAATTACATGTGAAAACCCCAAAAAACACATTTTTGTGGTACAAAACCCCCCTTCGGATGGTGCGATTCATCTGGTTTTCGAACTTGTTCAAATAAATGGTACTTTACACATTTGTACCAAATTTCATTAAGATCGGACCTTTTTTACGAGAGTTATCGTGCTTACGGACACATATATATATATATAAATATATATATATATATATATATATATATATATATATAAATATATATATATATATATATATATACATATATAAAAATTTGAACGAATGGTGTTTTTGGCATCTGGGGACCTCAAAATGAAAAGTTATCATGGTCTCGGGCTTAAGTCTTACCATGAGACCTACGGTAATAGCTTCTTCCCTATAGGGGAAATTCGCTAAAACGAGATTTCTATGCAGTAAGGTTGGGAACGACATCCTAAACAAGTGCAGGCTATTTATTTGTTGATATCTTTTAAGTTGGCAGTACTAGGACCGATGGAAAACCTTGAGTTTTTGGTTCCTCCATGCAGTACCGTTGCATGTGTTTGGGATGGCAACAATACCACAGCTGAGTCTTTCGCCCTCGGATATAAATCGGCTTAACCGCAGTAAAAACGGTCAATTAACATTCATAACTGGTCCAGGAATGTTTTAAAAATTAACAGGAATGCATCAGTGAAAAGAAAAAACCTGTACCTGGAAAACTGCCACCATGTGGGGTACGTGCAGTAACGTTATAACCGCCAAGTGCCCAAAACTCTTGTTTATCATAAAACTTCACATTTCCAGTTTTACAAGTCTTAAGGTTAAATACTCCCGTCGCAGCAAACCTGCGTACTCAGCGAATTTCCAATGCATATATATGGGTATCACTACTACCTAGAGCCACTTACTAAGTTTCACAAAAATACATTCATTAATAAGTGATATATAGCATTTTATTTATTCTCCATAAGAATAACATTAGCATTGAGTACGCAGGTTTGCTGCAACAAGGAAGATAAGAAATGTGTTTTTTGCAATTATCAATATAACTCAACCAGGTGAAGCTACATACTAAATTTTATTAACTTAGGTTCATAACTAAGGGAGATATACAACTTTACTTATTATCATATGAATAACATGGGGCCCGAGTATGCAGGTTTGCTGCTACCGGTAAAAATCAACAAAAACCATTTTTTTGTGCTACTATCAATATACCACAACTAGTTGAAGCCACATACCAAGTTTCATCAATATACATACATAAATAATCAAAATATAACACTTTATTTATTCTCCATAAGGATAACATTGGACAACGTACTGTGTTTAGCACTTTGAATATCACTGTAACGGTTGGGCGTAAAACAAGAATTATAACGCCAAAACGATTATTTTGTAGAGCTAAACTGATTGGTAGAAAAAAATGTGGAGTTTTTAGTGAAATTATCTGAGGAAAATCCAAAAGCCGTATTCCCATAAGATTAATTGGGAAATTTTATGGACACATTTTTTGACTTTTCTCCACAACCACTAAACCTAGCTTAATGATTCAAAATACTAAATTGTTTGTTTTTATAAGCTCTATAAAATGGCTTTAATCTAGTGTTTTTAAAATTTTAGGGTAAAATGTTCAAAAAACTGATTTTTGGAAAATTTTAAACCCCCATTAAACCCCCTTCCCATAGACCAATCGATCTGGTTTTTGAACTTAAAGTCATAAATGTTACTCTCCACATTTGTGCCAAATTTCATCAAAATTGGGCGCTTCTTTCAAAAGTTATCGTGGTAACGGACACACATATATATATATATATATATATATGTGTGTGTCCGTTACCGCACATATATCTACATATATCTATATATATAGATATATATATATATATATATATACATATATATATAAATTTGAACGAATAGTGTTTTTGGCATCTGGGGACCTCAAAATAAAAAGTTATCATAGTCTCGGGCTTAAGTCTTACCATGCCACCTACAGTAATAGCTTCTTCCCTATAGGGGAAATTCGCTAAAATTAAAGGGCTTAAGGCTGTTTACAAAAAATGCTATTAATTTAATTTTATGTTGTACATTACGTATTTTGTTAAGTTTCCTTTTGCCACCAAATTAATGTAGTTTCAAGGTAAATATTTAAATTTTTATTGATTATAAGAGGTTTTATATTGCAACTTTAAGGCAAATATTTGACTTTTCCATTTTTGGGACATGTACAATATATACTTCTTAGAATAATAATAAACTTTTCTAAACATAACAGCTCTTATCTTTTTTACCCAATAACGTTGCAACCACCATTATAACAGTACATACATAGCCTACATGTTTTTAAGTATTTACTTCTAATTAGCCTACACAAATTGAAACAACTTTATGTCAAATCTATGTACAAACCTGCTTCTAAACTTAGGCCCTAACTTAAATTTACCTACCTAAGTTATCCTTTTCAAAAATGTTAGACGGTTTAGGGGAGCTAACCTTAGAATTTATGTAAATATATTTTTCTAAAGAAACAATAAGCCTACATATCATTAAGTATTTCATATCAAGCTAGGACTACCCATCTAATCAATCTGTCAGAACCAAATTTAGCCTTTCATACTAGCCAAATTATATTTCCAACAAACTAAAAAGACAGTGTAGTATAAAAACAGTTCCTAATATGTAGGGAAGAAGTTAATAACCAAAATGGTACAGATTGGCCTATTTATTTAAAGCTTGAAATTAAATTAAAATGCTAAAATATAGGATAGGGTCTGTATTAAGTGAAATGTTTTCTCAAACTGAACTGACAGCCAATCAGAAGGCAGTAGAGTGAGGATAGGTTGTACAACATAAAGAGGCCACAAATTTATGATATTGTTATATTAGAGCACATTTTTGTCACGGTACTTTGGTATTATACGGATGCCACTATTTTTGGAGGTTAAATTTTTACCGGATACAAAGGATAACTACATAATTCGAAAAAACGTACTTTTATTGACTTACTGTACAAATTTTACATCATTCTGATGAGCTGCCTTTGTGTTGTGCCTCCCAAAAGGCAGCGATGTCCGCTAGGATCGTGTTGAATGCGTCGCCGCCGCTAGCAGCCAGACCCGATCGCCACAGGTACTCCGCCAAATATACAACGCGCTGTGGCAGTTATGTTAGGATGGGTTATCATAAAAATACGTACGGTTTCCTCTTCATTTCGAGGTAAATCCCACACCAAAAGAACGTCACTCATTATGAAAACAAATGTAACGTAGTGCACGGCAATAAATCACTCATGACACTGACCCAGATACAGGCGGTGACAGGTGATGCGCGCGCTCCGGTCAACGACCTGACCTTGGCCTATTTGGAGGGGGTTTGGCGGCCGGAAGTATGACTCATTCGGCGGAGGTATCATTCAATTCGTAACAAAACAAGGAAAGTCCTACAATCATTTTTATGATAACCCATCTTAACATAACTGCCGCAGCGCGCTGCATAAGGGTGGCATCCGTATAATACCAAAGTACCTTTGTCACTTCTCTGAGTATTTTTATAATGTACAGTCAATTCCTGATTATCCGGGGTAATGACCAGTTGGAGGGTCACGGATAACCCAAAACCACGGTTAAAACAAAGGGATTCAATAAATTGAATATAACAAAGGTTTGTCAACACTTTTATACAACAATATTGTGTTTTAATGTTATTTAAGATATATTTATGTAGATTAAATACTTTTGAAAATCTTTAAATTGTGATAACATATCTACAAACAGTCAAGATAATAATTACAAACAGTCAAGATAATAATAGTTAATACTAGCAATGGTTGATAGCAGTAAATACTATCCAAAACGCCGAATGATATTTAATAGGTTAAAAATCTCTAAACACCGAACTGTCTAAACTACACCGAACAATACGCTAGTTAATTCCGCACTGGGGAAAACCCAATGAAGGTAAACAACAGCGGGAAGGGTGATTGTTTCGAGATGTTTCTATTTTTAGACGTCCGCGTCATACCGTCCATCTGTCTGTCCGTCCGTCGCTGAGGGTGAACAGCAGTGAGAAGGGTGATTGTTTTGAGATGTTTCTATTTTTAGACGTCCGTGCAGTGTCAAGGTCATCGCTCCCCATCACGCGCCCACGGCTCATTAGCGAAATGACAGATTCTCAGATTATGTTGTGGTTACTAAATTGTTTGTATAGTATTTATTATGATAAACAAAGTAAATTAAATACGATTATGGAGATAATTTAGAAAAATAAATTGTTGTTATTGCTCTATTTATGTTTAGAAGGGGATAAATAAAAATAATAAAAATAAACCTTTCGTGACCCCGGTTAAACTGCAACCCGATTAACCCGCTCCCGGATAATCGGGAGTTGACTGTATATGATTTGTATAATACTTTTGAATCTTAAATAATAGTATGAAAGAAATCATAATTTTGAGGTCACTTAATATAAAGGCTAGATAATAACAATTATTGTAATTATATTAGGCATATAAACTCTGTAAGTAAATTTTCTCTCACAACTTGATAATTTTGATATATGAAATGTAACATATATTTATTTTAAAATTAAATTGTGTTTTTAAATTGATTTATTAGTGAATTTCCTATGGAAAGTGAACTATTAGCATGACCCGCACAGTGAAACTTAAGTTCCTAACGTGACCCCCTGAACACGTTTTGGGGGTTCGTTCAAAATTTTATATATATATATATGCAGGCACTCTAGCAGTTGCAATTTTTGTTCGATTTACTTTAAATTTGGTAGGGACGTTCCTTTCTATAATCAGTTGGACAAGTTCGTTGGGCAAAACAATCGGAAAACTCTAAACCCCGTTTTTGGGGATTAATCTTTTAAATTTTGAGTTTTTGGGCCCAAAAAGGGTAAGAAAAGCCCCTGATATGAAATTAAAGAATGTAAAAGATGGGAATTAGTGTGGCGAAACTTTTAAGCCATCTCTCGTCATTCTAGCATATATATTTACCGAGTTATTAAAGGAAATGTGTATTGAACCAAACGCAGTACGTTGTCTTATGGGGGTTTTACATTAGAAAAGCCTGTTAATCATTTTTTGCTGTACTTTTATCATTCCCAACAACTTCACGCCTACTTTAAAGCCTGACTGGACCTTATCCTGACCTTATAAAGCGCAAAATTGTATTCCCAGCATTGCAGGTAAATAGAACCAGGAGTATCAGAACAGCCAAAAAATCAATATTTTCAAATTTGAATAATTGTATGTTTTTAACTGATTTTGAGTTTTTATAGTTTTTTATGTGGAAATTCACTTCCCTCATGTCAGCGTGCTGCGTGCGAACTCGTTTTACTATTAACGTGATATTAACAGCTACCAAATGGTTTACATATAGTATGATACAAGTATGGAAAAAGTGATAGCAGTGAATAAGATCTATTATAGTGCAGTGGTTATTCTTGTAGGAGAAGGAAGTGAAAGAAATTCAAATCTAAAAAATTGTGAAATGAGAAGCTGAAGAAGAGAGACAGATATTGAACCAAATAATCATAAATTTTGAATCCATTTAAATCTTTTGAATTTTAATCTAAATTATTTGCAAACTACAGTAGAAATCCAATTAATCGAACCCCAATTATCCGAATCCCCAATTATCCGAATCGATTTTGAGTGAAAATAACATCGGGAGCGCGTGTAGCGATAATGCGCCGTTCCGTTATTATGGCAACGTGAGTACTAAAATAAAAGCCCGCGCTGTTATCTTCCCGCGCAATATTTACGCGATGAATAATAAAAGCCCGCGCTGTTACCTTCCCGCGCGATATTTTCGTGGGGAATAATGAGTCATACCACCCCCTTCCGACCCTGCTCTTCATCAGTCGCTACTGTTCTTTCACCAAGATTAGCTGTGTTCGTAGAAGTTCGTGTTGTATTTGGTGTCTAATCCTAGTTTAATCGTTTGAAATGAGTACAAAACGTAAACGTGTTGTCCTTTCGCTAAGTGATAAAGTGGAAATTATTAACCAGTTAAATAAAGGCGTGCCTGGAAAGCAACTCGCAGAGAGATTCGGCGTGGGAGCTGCTACAGTATCTGACATTAAAGCTAACAGTGCAAAGATTTTAAGCTTTGTGAGTGCGTTTGAAAGTCAAGATGGTTGTTCATCTAGAAAAGTGATGAAAAAAGCTAAAAGCGAACAGATTGAGAACGCTGTTTTCACGTGGTTTCTGCAACAACGTTCAATTGGACAACCGATTTCAGGACCGATTTTGTGTGAAAAAGCACTGATGTTCAGTGAAAAAATGGGTGTGACCGATTTTAAAGCAAGTCAGGGTTGGCTCCGGAATTTTAAGTCTAGGCATGGTGTGCGGGAGTTGGACGTAGCTGGAGAAAAACTTTCTGCGGATCGCGAAGCTGCCAGTAGTTTTCTGGAAACTTTTAAAACAGAAACTAAAGACTACGACCCTGACCTTGTGTATAACGCTGATGAAACTGGTTTAAACTGGAAAGCTTTGCCGAGGAAAACTTTAGCTTCCAAAAGAGAACAATGTGCCCCAGGGCATAAAGTAAGCAAGGAACGCGTCACAATCCTCGTTTGTGCGAACTCTACTGGCACCCATCGGCTACCTTTACTAATGATCGGCAAAGCAAAAAAGCCAAGAGCTTTCAAAAATGTAAACAAATTACCAGTGACCTACATGAACCAAAAAAGTGCATGGATGGAGACCGATATATTTTTGGAATGGTACAACAAAACCTTTATCCCTGAAGTAAAAAAATTCAAAAAAGAAACCGGAAAAAAGGGAAACGTTTTGCTCATCATTGACAATGCTCCAACTCATCCACCACTTGAGTTTCTCGTGAGAGAAAAGGGAAGATTTAAATGTTTGTTCTTGCCGCCTAACGTGACAAGTCTGCTACAGCCCATGGATCAGGGTGTTATTGAGTGTACCAAACGACACTACCGATGTCAGTTACTCCGTAAACTGCTACTGACTGAAGAAGACGATGAAGAAAGGGTTCTGGATTCGTACAAAAAGATTAATTTGAAAGACTGTTGTTACATGATTGCGGATTCCTGGAACATGGTTAAAAGTGTTTCACTAAAACGAGCTTGGAACAGAATAAACGGCACATCGACCAAAGAACAACTCGAGTTAGAAAAACAAAAAGCACAAGAACAAGAAACAACAGCTGAAGTTGATGAACCAGAGGAGGAACTGTGTGTGGGAGAGTTTGTAAACATTGCCAAGGAAATCGCGGGTTGTGCAGAATGCGATGTTGATGATGTGGAGGAGTGGCTGCAGTGCGATAAAGACGACCAGGGGTTCCAGATAATGACAGATGATGAGATCGCGGATAGTGTCATGAACGAACGAGGCGATAACGAGGACAATGATGAAACCGGTGAGGAAACAGAAGAGGAAAATGTTCTTACACACGGAGAGGCTTTCATGTGTTTTGAAAACGCCTTAAAGTGGATGGAGCGGCAACCCGAATGTGAAACTGTACAACTTATTGCCGTCAAGCGCCTACGGGACCTTGCTGCTCGGAAACGTGCTACAAAAATACGCCAACTCACTTTGCTCGAGATGTTCAAGTGAAATAACCAACATTGAACAGTGAAATATGTACAGTATGTGTGTACTGAAAAGAAAAACTGTATGTACAGTACTGTATTCAATTTAACTCTTGTAATTTAATTGTTATGACGTATATTCTTGATATAGTTTGCTCACTTTCTTTGCATTACATTTATATGTATTAACTTTGTCAATAAAATTCTGATTTTTTAATGTACAGTATGGTGATGTTTTTTGCTTAATTCCCGAGGTATACCTGATTATCCGAATATCTGCATATCCGAATCGGCCCGATCCCCAATTAATTCGGATAATCGGAGTTCTACTGTATCTTTAATTAAATTGTATTTAACCAAATTTTCCAATTTAAACCAAAGAACTTTTGAAACAAGGACAAAGACTTTGGAAAATGAGGTAATCAAACAACCACATGGAGCATCTTTGGTAAGAATTTATTTATTGAACTTTTAAGGAAACTCATATCCAGAAGAAGAATATTATCAAGAATTTTAAATTGTACTATCTACTATCAAGAATAATTAATATGCACTTTCAGATTCCAACATGAGAAAATACTAAATCCATTTCAGCAAAGCTCTTTGTTTGGTAGCTGCCGTTGCTAAAAAAAGGAAACTAAATTTTGTTTAATTAAATATTTTATTTAAGGTTACGGTATTTGAAATTTTGGTAATTATGATTTTTGTTATGTGCCATGGCAAAGAACCCCCATTGAGATAAGAGTTATCATAGCCTACATTTGAGAGCCGGAGCATATATTTGTAAAATAATTTTGTAACTATATTTCAATAACTGTAATTTTGTTCACTTTTTTCAATTGTTTCTTTAATAAATTTAACTATGATGTAATTGTATTTTAGACTAATCATTAAGTATCTAGGCTACGGTTATGTAAAGCAAGGTAGGTAAATAGAGGCTAGGGAGGTTTGTTATACCATGATACTTTAAAAGATGTAAAATCGTTATAAACGACTGCCGTTTACAACCTTTTTGCAATTCTGAAATCACGAATTTGGTCATAACTTAATTAATACATGAAATATTTGCGTAATATTTATTTTAATGACTACTTGTACTATTTAATACATATGTGAAAAAACATATATTCCATTGTTATTTTTTCAATTATTTGTTTTTTCATTTATTGAAAAATGTACATTTTGTCGCTTATGACGTTACTGACGGGAGCCATTCAATTTTATTATGGCTCAGCTACGATTCTTCTTTGTTGGTAGTGGTGAGTTTATATGGTTTAGGACATTATTGCAGATTAGAGAAAACAAGTTTCACGTTTTGGGATCTGGAATCTGATCCCGTCTTCAGGGCAGAAGAATAATCAGAACATAACAAAATTAGTGGCACAAGCCAGGCAAAGCTGTAAAAAATCACAAAAAAGCTAAAACAGAGAACCTTGAATGTGGTAAAAAAAAACTAAAAGAAACACAATAAACTGTATCAGGAAACAGACACAAATTTTCTCCCTTTTAGCCCAACTTTAATGAAGAAATTAATTTGTATTTACTTAATACAGAATATAAACTACGGTTGAATGTGCAGAAAAACTTCTAAAATGTTGTTTCAGAAATATCCACCCATATCCCTTTTTTGGAGGCACTACAGAATTCTTTGCGCCAAGCAGTGGTTTTAAGAGAGGAAATGCCCCATTATCCCTCCCCCCCCCGTGGTTAAGTGGTGATATATTTTGAATATCCTCTGTTGCTAACTTGACCTGCATATAAATTGTTAACGAAATCGATCATTAAATAACAGAGAAATGGTAATCTTTGTATTCCCCATAAGAATAACATTGGACAACATACTGCGTTTACTGCAAAATGAAAACTTCAATTTTCTCCACAACCAGTTATTGTAGAATAATAATTCAATATACTAAATTATTTAGTTTGTTGAGCTATTTTTAATGGTGATAAGTCATCTTTTTAACATTTATGATTTTTTATGGAAAATAAAAAAAAACTGAATTTGTTGATGTTTTAAGTCATATAATTTCTAAATGTGAATCTTAACAGATATGCAGGTGGTCTCATTTTGTTGGATATCTGAAGTTGTGCAAACCTCTAAATTTTAATCAAAATCGTTAGGGCCGTTTTTGAGAAATTTGAATTTTTCATGTTTTTTAGCAGTTAATTTTAGCGAGGGGAATAATTACTCTTAAAAATCAAAAATACAAAAAAAATTGCTTGGAGATATTGTAGATTAGCCCCTACATACCAGATTTCATCAAAATCGGACAACTGGTGTCGTTTCTAGCTCTGTACACATCCACATAGACACACACACACACACACACACACACACACACACACACACACACACACACAGAGAGAGAGAGAGAGACAGATTGTGACAATAAATTCTCTCTCCCAAAAATAACTTTTTTGGGTTCAGGGAACACCAAAACGAATATTTCCACTAGCAGCTTAAATTCAAAAATGTTGACGAACACAATACTTTCTCCACATACTATGTATAGGGGGAGAAAGTAAAAATCAAAAACACAAACGAGACAACACTATTGCACAACTATACAGCGTTGATGCTCAGGCGAAACTAGCATGGCAGTCACACTAGCGTTCTGTGGCGTAGGAGGCGACCTGAAACGCTATGACATGTTATGTTGTTATTGCTCGTTTAGGAAACCTCAGCTGAGCTGCTAAGCACCAGCGGAAATTTTGCGCAGGTTACTTGAAGGATAAGATATGCAGAAAAGGAAAAGGTGGGATGGTCAGCCAGCCAAATTGATGTTTCAAAGGGCCATCTCCCGTGCTCCTGTGACAGCTGTGATCAGGCTCAGACAGGCCTCCAGCTGGCCAACTCAATTGACAGGGTATCCATGTACAACAGCCAGGGACCACATTTTCGAGTCAGGGCACGAACCCGGATGTTTCATTCCCAGCCACTGTAAATGGAGGGACCAAAAGGTAAAAGGGAAGCTAAGCATAATGGTCAGCCAAATGCCTTACCAGATGCTAAGACAACTTCATGTTCTGTACCCAATGTTAGCCTCGAAACCAGTTTTAAGGTTGTCCTGGTACACTGAGGACATTTGCAATGGGAAAAACCCTGCACCTGTTTGTCAGTGATTTTAGACATAAGTTTGACAATTTTAATTTGTTTCCTTACTGTCCTAGACTTATACAATTTCCAACAATGAAGTGGTTTTGATTTTATTTTTTCCAAAAGTCATAAAATCCAATAAGATTTTATTTTACCTGTTGAGTTGCCTTCTGCAAGCCCTAAGAAGTTTTTGTAACAGAATAAATTCTTTCAATACCAAGATCATCTGATAATTAACCTTTCCTCGTACACATTTGTCCCTCAGGTTGCCGCACCAAGTTCCGAAGGACAAGGACATCACCAAGTCGCTGCCCATCCACTTCAAGCGCTCGCCCCACCACTACTCCGTGGACTGTGCGCAGGCTCACAAGGGCCTGTTTGTCGGCATCTTGGTGCTCGTGCTCACCATCATCTCCCTCATCCTGTTTTTCGTCCTCATCTCTCGCCCCGAGCTGGTCAAGTTCGCTGTCATGGAGCTCACGATTTGCGAGCTGTCTCTGTACGGCATGACCACCATCGCCACTCTGGTCGGAATGCTGCAGGTAATTTTTGTCTGTGCTTCATGTTTAATACCTATGTTTACAATGTTGAACAAACTCCGATACTTTGAATTTTTTGATAGAAGGTTTTTTCAAATCAATCAACTCCACTGTCCTGTGCCAACTGCCACAACCTGGATCTGGACAACATCCTGCTGACTGGCGCCCATACCAGTATGTTCATCCACAGCACGTTCACCATCATCTATCATGACACTGTCCTGCAGGTGCGCCAGCTGAAGTACGATAGCTGCTGCAACCTAGAGCTGGACAACAACCTGCTGATTGGCGCATAGGAACTGATGCTCATCTACAGAACCATGAACATCATCTAACATGACAGTGCCCTGCAGGTGCGCCAGCTGAAGTACAACGACTTCCACAACCAAGAGCTGGACAAAATCCTGCTACTTGGTGCCTAGACAGGGATGTTCATATATAGCACGTAAAGAACTGTATGATATATACAAATTTATGTCCCAGAAATTAAATCTGGAGTACCACAAGGATCAGATTTTGGACCGATATTATTTATCATCTGTATTAATAATATAACTAAAAATTTAGAATCATCAGATATTTACCTATTTACGGATGACTAATGTTATCATATCAATTTCAAATCAAAATAAGAAAGATTTAGAAGTCAAATTTTTATTGAATCATCTGAAATAATACAATAGTTTGAAGAAAACTACTTTGAAATATTTTTTCCCGAAACAAAATAAGTCGAATTTTCAATTAAAAAACCAATCATTTTGCTATCAATTTAATTCTAATAAATGAAAATGTTGAAAAAGTTGACTCCATTAACTTTCTGGGTATTTTGGTAGATGAACATCTTAAATTTGACACACAAATTGATAAAATTCCTAATAAATTGTCAACAAATTTATTTATATTACAAAGATTATCCCATATTTGTAACAGACGAGTACTTTTAAATGTTTACTATTCTCTAGTCATTCCTAACATTATCTACGGCATCCTGATTTGGGGTATGGAAAATTCAAATGTATGTCATATCTTTAAACTGCAAAAAGCTGCTCTACGCATTATATTTATTATGAAACCAAGAGTTTCCTGTCGAAACTTTAAAAAAAAAGTATTAACATTTTGGTAAATTTATAGATTTGAACCATTAAATTTTGTCAGAAACAATTTTTTTTTTTTTTCAAAAACGTAAATGTAAACACTTGCAATTTAAATTTTCAAAAAAAGAATATTATATCATAAATTATCATAGAACATTTTTCAAAAAATAATTCCAAACAATAATTTCAAACAATACAATGGAATAAAATTAATTAATAAAATCCCTGAAAAGTTTAAAAATTTACCTTCTGGAGAGTTCAACTAAAAATTTAAATCTTATCTTCTTATAAAAAGTTATTATACTGTGGATTTTTTTAGATCAGAATAACTAATGAATAGCATGAAGAGAACTTTTAAAATAAATCAAATTTTAAGTAATAAGTTGTAATGCTCATGCAAGATTTTGTCAAAGCAATACAATTTATTTATTTATTACTATCATCTTATATGACACTGTCCTGCAGGTGCGCCAGCTGAAGTACGACAGCTGTTACAATTTGGAGCTAGACATCATCCTGCTGATTAAAGCCAAGACAGGGATGTTCATCTACAGCACGTTCACCATCATCTAACATGACATTGCCCTGCAGGTGCGCCAGTTTTAGTTTGATGGCAGCTGCAACGTGGAGCTGGACAACATCCTGGCGCCCAGACAGGGATGTTCATCTATAGCATGTTCACCATCATCTAGTATGACACTATCCTGCAGTTGCGCCAGTTAAAGTACAACGGTTTCTGCAACCTGGAGCTGGACAACATCCTCCTCATTGGCGCCCAGCCAGGGATGTTCATATACAGCACGTTTACCATCATATAACATGACACTGTCCTGCAGATGCGCCTGCTGTTTTATGATGGCTGCCGCAACCTGGAGCTTGACAACATCCTGCTGATTGGCGCCCAGACAGGTATGTTCATCTACAGCATGTTCACCATCATCTAACATGACATTGCCCTGCAGGTGCACTAGTTGTAGTTCGATGGCTGCTGCAACCTGAAACTGGACAACATCATCTACCATGACATTGCCCTGCAGGTGTGCCAGTTGTAGTTTGATGGCTGTTGCAACCTGGAGCTGGACAAAATCCTGCTTTCATCTATAGCATGTTCACCATCATCTAATATGACACTGTCCTGCAGGTGCGCCAGTTAAAGTACGACGGCTGCCGCAATCTGGAACTGGACAACATCCTGCTGATTGGCGCCCAGACAGGGATGTTCATCTATAGCACGTTTACCATCATCGGAGGCCACTTCACTCTGGAGGAGAACACAGCATTGGTGTTGGCTACGGCCCTAGCCTCCCTGCTGCAGACTCTGTGCCAGACTATGTTCGTGCTCGACGCTTCACGCAGGTATATTTACGAATCTAAACGTTAACCCTTTCCCTATTTCTCTTTTACTAAACTATTAGAAATAATAGTGCTAAATATCAACATTTTATTTACTTGGTGTCTTCAGTCGGTTAGCTCACAGAGTTTCCAAAGTCCATAAGTCAAAGGTTTGATCCTGACCTATCTATCAGGTCAAAAAAGTCTTGTTTGAAATTCAGGCTATGCAGTTGGTTCACTTAGCCTTCAATTTGTAACAACGTCATGTCTTAATTATTTATTTGAGATTCTATGTTTTCTATAAATAAGACACCCAGTTTGGCCTCTTTTGACATAACAAGTTGAAACTGATTGTCAAATAAAATAGTTTAAAAAAATAAGGGTACTCAGTGGATTTTTTTAAAAAAAAGAGTATCACATTATTGTAGGGATGAGTCGATTCTAATTGTTGACTCTCGATTCCACCGATTCTCAGGCTTAGAATTGGAATCGAGGACAATGAATACTTAAACGTTAAGAAGCGCAGGTCTTATGCACTCAATTCTAGCAGATTTTTCAAACTTGGCACACCCATGAGTTGTAGTTCCGCAATGAACCGTGACGTAGCGCAGGCAAACCATTTCCCGCACGGTGAAGAGCAAGAGAGTGTGACATACTACGTGAACTTCCCCTCTCACTCTCACTCGGTTTACGACTGGCGGGGCTCAGGGCCGGGCTGTCTTGTCGGACCCAGAGAACAAATGTATTTTGTTAAACATTTAGGAGCCAAATTTCACTTGTTTTCAGTCCACTCTAATTAACACAAGTTTAGTTAAGGTTGTTTTTTAACAAAATCTAACATGCTAATTCTATAAGTAGAAATTAATTTTATTAACATTATTAACAAAATTTGTTTGATTTTGAAAAAAAGGCTTAGATGTATAATTAGCTTATACGCCCAATATATATTTTTGGGCTTTAGATTTGTAAGGCATCAACTTCAATCACATCTGACCATGTGGGCCTAACGTGGGCAGTGGGCACATCTGACTTCAGGGTGTTGTTTTAACAATTAATTTTGCCATTAAATCATTACATTTGGTATTAAATAGGTTCTTAAAGAAAGTTCTAGGCCCCGTTAATTTAAATAACTGTACAACACGGTTCAACAATTTACTTTAGAATGAAATCAGTGTTAGTATTAAAATCGACTTAGTTAAAAATAATGAGTAAGCTGTTATGTCTAATGTCAAAAATAACATTATCAAACTTACTTTAACACTCTGTTAATCTAACATATATACAGCCGCTTGTGTAACTGACTGACTCACTGAGGTATACGAATTCTAGACCACTTATAGATGAGCTAAAGATGTGAAATGTTGTATGCAGGAAGATTTAACCTTGTAACCCCCAGAAAAATTGCCAAAACTCACATTTTTTATTATTAAACCTTTTAATACATAGTTTAAATTATATTAGATTAATAAACTACATTTTCGACATGCTTTGTTGAATAGACCTCGTTAGAATGTCGGTAACGCAGTATGATTGATACGCAGTACGATAGAAATTTTGTGATGTGAAGTTTTAATATGTTTGTTATTTATAATTACATAATTACAATTTATAAATTAATTCTCATAATTCTTTTGGTTACACTAATACTACATACCCGAGTTGTTTGTTGCTTGGCAATTTACTACAAATTCCTCATATCAACACATTTTTTGGGGATGGTTCTCACTTATAAGAAAATTACCTGTTTTAGCCACACCCTTGGTTGAACCAATAATGCCCCTCGATAGGCTGATTTTAAAAATTCAAGTTTTTGACCTCCTATCAGAAAACGGATACCACCACGACCCGCTGATTCGAGGCGATCAACAACTTTGGTCTTATGACGTTTTGTCGTATCTCGCTCCCTTCACCCTTAGATAGAGCTAGATTGTTTAAAAATCAGGAAATTCCAACGGTTTTTTGTGTTTTTTAATTTAATATCGCTTTAATTTAGTATTTAGGGGCTTGACTTTTGGCAGACAATATGTTTACACATTTATCTTCATGTCACAGTGGTTAAACTAACTTATTTTATTGTTTAAACCCCTCAACAAAATTAAATACCCCGTCACAGCAAACCTGCATACTCAGCGAATTTCCAATGGATATATAACATAACACATTAACACTTTAACGGGATTCAAAAGAAATATATTCACAAACAAGCGATATTAAAAATATTAATTATTCTCCATAAGAATAACATTGGGGATGAGTACGCAGGTTTGCTGCAACAAGGAACACAAAATAATGGGTTTTTATGCAAATATCAGTAGAACTCATCTAAGTAAAGTCACATACCAAGTTTCATCCATATATATTCATAAATAACCGATATATAACATTTTAAGTATTTTCCATAAGGATAACATGGGGACCAAGTACCTAGGTTTGCTGCTTCAGGAACCATAGGCGACAAATTTTTTTGTGCAAACAACAATAAACCACAACCAGATCAAGCCATATACCAAATTTCGCCAGTTTATGTTCATAAATAAGCGAGATATACAATTTTTCTTTTTCTCCATAAGAATAACATTAGACAACGTACTTTGTTTAGCACTTTCAATATCTCGGTAACCAATTGACGTAGAGCAATGATCAAAATACCAAATTGTTTGCTTTTTAAGCTGAATTTAATGGTATAAATTAGAATTTGATTTACATTAAAATTACATGTGAAAACCCCAAAAAAAACATTTTTGGGGTACAAAACCCCCCTTCGGATGGTGCGATTCATCTGGTTTTCGAACTCGTTCAAATAAATGGTACTTTACACATTTGTACCAAATTTCATTGAGATCGGACCTTTTTTACGAGAGTTATCGTGCTTACGGACATATATATATACATATATATAAAAATTTGAACGAATGGTGTTTTTGGCATCTGGGGACCTCAAAATGAAAAGTTATCATGGTCTCGGGCTTAAGTCTTACCATGAGACCTACGGTAATAGCTTCTTCCCTATAGGGGAAATTCGCTAAAAATTGATTGTTTTATAATTAACAAACTGCTTTACCGTCTTATTCAGGTGATGTCTGTTCATTTTAGCTCTAGTAGCTAAACCAATGGTCCTATCGAAAAACGGAGACCACCACGTGGCACGGATTTGAGACGATCTACAACTTTGGCCGTATGACTTTTTACCGTATCTCGCCTTCTTCACCCTTAGGTAGTGCTAGATTTTTAAATATTTAGCAATTTTTAAACCACAATTTCGTCGGATTTTAAATTTTTTGGCACTTTAATATAGTGCTTAGAGACCTAATATGTGGCATATATTATCTCTACCATACAGGAAGTATGTGGCAGAAGCCATAAGACCAATTTCAATAGTTATACTTGAGCTATGAACATGGTATTTGGCATGTATGTGCCTTGCACCTTTTAACCCCTAAGGCAATTCCCAAATCCTAGTATTTTTAGTTTACCATCACAAAAAAAAATACTAATTGCGAATAACAAATTTAAATGCAGTGTTTCTTATTTTTTGTTTAAGCTCTATGGGACAAACAGATTGTCCTATCAAACATTGAAGACCACCACTTGCCATGGATTTTAGACGGTCTACAACTTTGTTCCTTTAACTTTTTGCCGTATCTCGACCCATTCACCCTTAGATAGCGCTATATTTTTCAAATTTCAGTTATTTTCCAAGATTTATACGTGGTTGTCAATGGTTTGTCGCTCTAATATAGAACTTAGAGGCCTAATATTTGGCACACAGTATTCCTACATTACAATTAGTACCAAGCGGAAGTCCCAGTTTATATCACTTACTCACCTGAACAAATTCAAGACTATGAACTTTTGTAAATTTGAGTCTTTTTTGGTATATTTTGTATGTAGCGCTCCACCAAGGGTAAAAGCCCTTATGAATTATGCTCTATTTGTTGCAGAAGGCTTGAAGTTACCCAAATACATAGTAATTTAGGTTGTTAACTTTGGTTTTTTCTCCTTATAAGGTTTAAAAGACGTCATGTAAAGGTTATATTACAAAATCCAGGGTATATGGTTATAATTGTTCTCCAAACACTTGGGTAATAAACGGAGGCTTAAAATTTAACATACAATACATCTCCAAGTCAAGTAGTACACAGCAACAGGCATATGCCCAGTTTTAATGATTTAAACCCCTCAAACTAATCAAAGCCTTTGATTACTTGTTGTCTTTAGGCCTGTAAAAGCATTTGGTCTAAGGCAGATCCTCGAGAGACTCCATATTTAATATTTGAAGATTAAACGTCATTATTTTGATAATAGAATTACAAACCGGATTTAGGTGATATATCCACGTATTCATAGTATGAGTTGTAGTAATACGTTGGTTTTGGGCCACCTCTTCTTCTTGAGCTAGGAATATCGGATTTGGCATTGTTAACCTGAGGCCAAACAGCGACCTGGGGGCAAAGCCCCCCACAGGGGTGGGGGCGGAGCCCCCAGCGAGCGAAGCGAGTCTAACATATATACAGCCGCTTGTGTAACTGACTGACTCACTGAGGTATACGAATTCTAGACCACTTCTAGACGAGCTAGAAACCTGAAATTTTGCATGCAGGTAGCTTATAGCTTGTAACCCCCAGGAAAATCGCCAAAACTGACAATTCTTTATTTCAACCCACCTAAAAAATATTTAAAACCCCCCAAAAAAAGCTTATTTTAAAATTACAGTTTTTGAGCTCTAGCGGCCGAACGGATTAACCTATCGAAAAACGGACACCACCACATGTCACGGATTTCGCAAGATCTACAACTTTGTTCCTATGACTTTTTGTCGTACCTCGCTCCCTTCACCCTTTGGTAACGCTAGATTTTTCAAATTTCGGCATATTTTCTATATTTTGTGGCAGTTTTTTATTTCCTATCAGTAGTGTTGGAAGGGGACTTTTGGCTCACTTGATTTATGGCTTCCGGTCACGTGACCGGAAGCGCTGAGTCATTAAATACGTCATCTGAGGCTGAGCCAGTGACGTAGGCGGTTTTGTGACGTAATGAGGTAAAGTTCAAGGTCACGGGGAGGGTGTTTTAAAAAAGTACTACCTCGCACGCGTAAAATTCGATTGTGATTCGATAGTTAATCGATAAGAAATATCTAATGAAAATAATCGAATGAAACAATCGAATGATACGAGTGCGAGGTAGTACTATTACAAAATAACTTTATTTTATTAACAATGTTTGTTCTTAATTACAATACGAAGCTTCCGCCGATGTTGGTTAAAATCGAAGTTGATGATGCCGACGAGTCGCGATCATCGTGTTTTTTCCTGATGAAAGAAGGTAGATACTTCGATCCCTGCGCAGAGTCCATGTTGTTTTTTGTTGTGTAAAGTTCCAAAGATAAATCGTAACCGGACGCAATGAGAAGTCTTAACTCTTCATTAAAAACCTCGAGGTCTTGGAAAGTCGCCAGATGAATAGAGTCATAATGAATACACCTAATTTTGATGGACATTTCAACAGAGAGCTCGATGTACACTGGTCAAGAGCTGGAGGTGTACTGACTATTCGCTAGCTAGCGTTTTGGTATCAAACCAAATTGTGGGGGTAAAAGTGTTGTGGGGCGGAGCAGATGGCAGGCGGCAGGTGGTGCGAGGCAGATGGTTGCTACTACATCCACCATCATTAGTCAAACCCTATTAGAGATGACATTATTGCTTCTGCATCAGAAGATATTGTGCTATAAACTTCATGTACTTGTATTTCATCATTTGTATTGTCAGCTTGCTCAATATTAAAAGAAGAACATGTGGAAGAAACCGTAGTGCCTTGTATTGGCGAATCCATGTGAACTATGCAAGAGCCGCAGGTATACTGAAGTGATACAAGCATGTAGGATAGACACTCGTCTTTACCCCCCACCACACCAGTTTCCCCCACCAAGTTGTCACATCGCACAATAACTACGGGACATGCATTAGTTAGAGTCTAGCTCTGACTCTGTGAGGATCGGAGCTCCGTAACTAAAAACATTAACAATTCATGCTCGACACTGTTTTTACGCAATCATAACAGTCACTGTGATCTAATTTATTGCATGTACTCATATGATGCATCTTGCGTAGCAGACAACTTGCTAAGAATGTTTCAGCCTGGAGTATTCTACGGCGAAATCGCTCACAATACACTAACAGCGTAGACCTTCTATCTTCACAGTCGGAGAAGTAGAAGGTGGTGGCAGGCGGACTGTTGAAGGACACCTTCGTCATATTTCTGTAAAACTGTGACATCTTTAGAATAACACAAACTCTATAGGTAGATGTTAATCCTGCAAGGGTTGAAAGTATAATGATATAGCGCTAGCGTGTATGATACCCACCCAACGTTACCTCGATATACTTTAAACTACCATATAACACACAACTACCATATAACACTCAATATTAACTAAAACGTAGAACTGATCTTAAAGCATATTATATGACATTATAAAAAAGCATAAAGCATAAAGCAT
Source organism: Allygus modestus (assembly GCA_963675035.1). NCBI lineage: Eukaryota > Metazoa > Arthropoda > Insecta > Hemiptera > Cicadellidae > Allygus > Allygus modestus. The sequence goes on along the minus strand of OY776112.1, from coordinate 156,583,783 downwards.
TATATGACTATTGTAACACAGTTTGTACAAATGCAAATTAAATTAAAATCGACGTCCAAAACATGAACTGTTATCTGACTTATTCTCGTGACGATCGGTAGATTTCTTGGAAACCGAGTGTCGGATATAAAAACAATACCCCGTCGCCCTACTTTTATTCATTGTTCAGAGATTTATAGGGAAAGTAATTGCCTCAATGGTTTAAATTTGGTATGACTATTGTAACACAGTTTGTACAAATGCAAATTAAATTAAAATCGACGTCCAAAACATGAACTGTTATCTGACTTATTCTCGTGACGATCGGTAGATTTCTTGGAAACCGAGTGTCGGATATAAGTACAATACCCCGTCGCCCTACTTTTATTCATTGTTCAGAGATTTATAGGGAAAGTAATTGCCTCAATGGTTTAAATTTGGATTATAACGAGAAATAGTACTTTTATATCGCTGTTTATTTGAACTTTACTAGATTTGTAGATATTTTAGAGTTCAGACGTTTAGTACATCAAACAAAATCAAAATAACATCCAAGAACTCCATTTGCTAGCCTTACAATCAAAGAATCTAATCAAATTAGTTTTTAATATAAAAGGAAAAAAGCTATCGCCCTACACCTTTTTTAAAAATGTTCGTAATTTATTTTTCTTTAACACAGTGTTACAAGATTTATTGCAGTTTTACATGTTTTACCCGAGCGCCGACAATTTAATGTAACTAGTACAATGATTCGGCGTCAAGCGCTGTTAGAGCGGGCAAACAGCTTGTCAACTACGCGTGATGCTTATTGGTTTATTCAAGGTCACGCCGACTGCAGGCTCCGCCTCTAACGGAGTTCTCTGCCGCAGGGCACTGTACATTACTCACATCCTTAGACCTCAGCTTCGTAACTGAAAACTTCAATAATGTTTGCTCAACGCTGTATAATTATAACAGCTACTATGATCTAAACCAGTGCATGTATTCATGTGCTGCTTCTTGCGTACAAACAACTACTTGTTCGTCTGATCAATCCGCAAGTTGAGTATCCATTTGGTATATGTTAAACCATAACTTCGGGTCACCAGAGGAGAAGTCATCCCGGTGGTTCTGGGTGCTTACTACTTGAATTAAACCCATTGTTGATGCTGTTAACTTTGGAGAGGTTATTTCCATCAATTGTAAAAATATATTCAATTAAGAAGAGTAAAACTAAAATCATTGTATAATGAATTTTTTTTTTTTTACAAAAGGTGATGTAGGCCTATGCAAGTTTAATTTGACATAACCTCATAGAGGTTTTTAGGAAAAGCTATAAATTTATTAAGTTTACCTACCTTGAAATCCTATATAGTTAACTGTTAAAGATAACAATCAACTTGTTTAATAAAAAAACATCCTGATACTTGTATTGCACTGTAGCGAAAATCAACCAATAATAGTTTACTATTGGGATTATAAATAAATTAAACATTTTAAAAACTTTAATACACCAGATTTTTATAAGGTTCTGATCATATAACCTGTCATATATGTAAATAAAAACGTGTATGAATTTAATGAGTAAATTAATGTAATCTAACATTTTTTGTTATTGAAATATCATTGGAGCCCACGATTTTGAATAAGTGCAAATGAAAAACATTTGATATCGATTGTTCTTTAATGAAACTAACAAATATTTTGAAAATCAAGTTTGCTATTAAAGTTTGTACGCCAACAAATGTACGTACAACTACTCCAAAATTTAGTATTGCAGGGTAATCCTATAGTATTTTTTCTTTACAAATTTAAAGTTGCAAAAAGTAGCAGCTAAAACATGAATTTTTGGATTGTGTACAATCCGCCCTTCATGGAAATATATAATATTCAAGGTTCTGGTAGGTTCCTTGAAACCTTTACTCTAAAACACTTTGTAACACATTTATTTTTAAAGATTAAGCAAAAAAAAATCTTCACATTAAAAAAATAATCAAAACAGGAACACTGACTTACCTTTGTGTTTCTTATCCATTGTATTAATAATAAAATAATAACCTATTTGAAGAACATCACATACTGGGGTCCTACACAGCGACTAATTGACAGTGACAACTTTAACTACTGACCGGCTCCCGCATTATCTGAGTATTTGGCCTTATCTGCACTCCGCCCAATGACAATGCAATTATAATAATCATTGTTTTGACTCTTTTGACTATTTGTTTATTTATATTTTATGTCCTTTTGTTAAATAACAATATTTCTGATAGGTATTTTTGTCCAGCTAGATTATTAAAATTGCCCCACTATGCGACGTTCGACGTCTTGGCCGTATTTCACAATGATATATAATGGGGGCAGCTCACTCTAAAGTAATAATACGAATACGTAAATGCAAAATACCTCAACTTGTTTAATAAAAAAACATCCTGATACTTGTATTGCACTGTAGCGAAAATCAACCAATAATAGTTTACTATTGGGATTATAAATAAATTAAACATTTTAAAAACTTTAATACACCAGATTTTTATAAGGTTCTGATCATATAACCTGTCATATATGTAAATAAAAACGTGTATGAATTTAATGAGTAAATTAATGTAATCTAACATTTTTTTGTTATTGAAATATCATTGGAGCCCACGATTTTGAATAAGTGCAAATGAAAAACATTTGATATCGATTGTTCTTTAATGAAACTAACAAATATTTTGAAAATCAAGTTTGCTATTAAAGTTTGTACGCCAACAAATGTACGTACAACTACTCCAAAATTTAGTATTGCAGGGTAATCCTATAGTATTTTTTCTTTACAAATTTAAAGTTGCAAAAAGTAGCAGCTAAAACACGAATTTTTGGATTTTGTACAATCCGCCCTTCATGGAAATATATAATATTCAAGGTTCTGGTAGGTTCCTTGAAACCTTTACTCTAAAACACTTTGTAACACATTTATTTTTAAAGATTAAGCAAAATAAATCTTCACATTAAAAAAATAATCAAAACAGGAACACTGACTTACCTTTGTGTTTCTTATCCATTGTATTAATAATAAAATAATAACCTATTTGAAGAACATCACATACTGGGGTCCTACACAGCGAATAATTGACAGCGACAACTTTAACTACTGACCGGCTCCCGCATTATCTGAGTATTTGGCCTTATCTGCACTCCGCCCAATGACAATGCAATTATAATAATCATTGTTTTGACTCTTTTGACTATTTGTTTATTTATATTTTATGTCCTTTTGTTAAATAACAATATTTCTGATAGGTATTTTTGTCCAGCTAGATTATTAAAATTGCCCCACTATGCGACGTTCGACGTCTTGGCCGTATTTCACAATGATATATAATGGGGGCAGCTCACACTAAAGTAATAATACGAATACGTAAATGCAAAATACCTCAACTAGCTACACAACATAATTATTTTAGTTACAACAAAAGGTACCTAAATTAAATATGAATAGAGATAGAGAATCCCAACCTGTACTAGCGTTCAACAAAACAAAACGAGTGGGAGAGTTAATTACCTAGTAGAATGCAACCGGTGCGCAACCCATTAAATCAAGCTGTCAAGGGAACGCCCCGCGCCAGCTGTTACACGCGAAATTAAAAACCTCACTAAATCAGCCGAATTTTGTTTTTATGTCTAGAGCTGCATTACACAACAAAATACCCAACCAAATTACCCTGTGTCGGGAAAATTACCCGCGCCCTCCCGCGGCCATATAAGCGAGTGCTCCGGACAGTTCCTTAGCAGTCGTCGATCTAAGTCGAGACTGCTCCCATGCAAGTGACCTGCGTATTAAAGTGCGAGGTCAATTGCAGTAGCGGGGTAATGCGGGGGGAGGGCGCCCCCCTCGTAAGATCTCGCTACCTGGGTTCTCTTTCTCTCTCTTTTCCTTCTCTTTCACTCTGTCTTTTCCTGCATGTTATATTGCTGCTTTATTAGTCCGGCTATAGTAGTTAGTTTCTTCCTTGTCTTTCTTTTCTTGCATGCTAGGGTCGCTGCTTTTGCTTTCAGCTTTTGTATTTAAAATCTTCCGCATGTCTTTGCTTTTCTTAACTGTATTGTAGTATGCTGATAAAAGCGAAATTAAAACCTCATCAAACTCAGCCGAGGTAATTTCGCGTCTCCTATATAAGCGAACCATGCAGTAACTGACATCAGTTGCTTGCTGTACAGTGGAGTGTTAACATGGTACCATCTCCACTGTTCAGTGCAACTGTCTAGTTGTTCTTTTTATAAGAACAACTGGAGAAATAAGGGGTTAATACTAAGTATGCGCACACTTTTTATTAATCCCTTATACTTTTGCATGTTGCATGTTGTATGTTTGGTTGAACTTTGCTTGCTTGTTTGCTTATTTTGTATTGTAGATAGTACTAACTCCTTTCTTTAAATTACTTTAAAGTTTGGCTAGGTTATTTATACATTTTTTTTATTTATTAACATCTTACACACACACACACACACACACACACACACATATTAATGACACCCTTCAACTCCATCTCCTTTCCTTGCGAGTACGGCAAGAAAACCGGCTCTCCTTAGCTTTTCAGAGTACGGCCAGCAAACCGGCTCTTGCTTTGCAGTGTTTACGGCCCGCAAACCGATCACTGCACCTTCTTTGCATACCGGATGGGGTTTCACATTTCCCCGGTTTTCGCTAAACCTCAGTGAGAGGGGTCCTAAGGCTCCTCACTGACTCCTTTATTTTAGATTAGTACAATTTACATTTATAACTCTTGTTAATTGAAATTAATTATTCATCATACAAATATGTAAGATACCCTTTAACTCCATCTCCTTTCCTTGCGAGTACGGCAAGAAAACCGGCTCTCCTTAGCTTTTAAGAGTACGGCCAGCAAACCGGCTCTTGCTTTGCAGTGTTTACGGCCCGCAAACCGATCACTGCACCTTCTTTGCATACCGGATGGGGTTTCGCATTTCCCCGGTTTTCGCTAGACCTCGGTGAGAGGGGTCCTAAGGCTCCTCACCGACTCCTTTATTTTAGATTTGTACAATTTACATATTTGTGTGACTTTATATTTGTAAAATAATAACTCTTCATTGTGACTTGAACTTTAGCCAGACTTTACTGTAAATTATATCTACTTCCCTTTAGGTTTCCGGGGTGTGAGATTCTGTCAAATCTCACACCCCACCCCCCATTTTGGTCAGAAACGACCTTGACCCAGTTAGAAGATGTGGTAGAAGGGGTGATCACAGGCGGGGAATATATCAGTTTGTGGTTATAGTGAGAATCACTTACTGCTCTATTCCCCGTTTTGGTAATATAATCAGACGGCCTTGACCCACTTACATGATGGGTATTAAAACGCGATGTTGCAGAGTCAATAATCACTTTGGTTGTGAACTGCATCAATAGAGCATCTACCATGGTATACCTCCACTATATTAACTCTACTACTAAAGCGGATATCTTTACCCAGCGTGTATACCAACTGCTTATGAAGTATCATGATGTTAAGGTCAAAGGATTGGGTATTCGTAAAACTGAAGAGGTAAAAATAGATGTGGAACCAATTCCTTTGAAGAGAGAAATTTATCGATTATTACAAGAGGGGTTTGTTTTGTGTCTTTATTACACTACACGTTAGGTTAGCGACTTTTTCCCGAACAAGACATTGAACCAGCTATATTCATTGTAAAAGAGTGGTGGTAAACATATATAAGGCAGTCGGCTTCGGAGTATAGTTATTGTTCAGCTATGGATAGCCCAGGAGGATCATCTAACTTAGATGTTAAAGGAAAGGAGGAGAATGATATAGAGAAAAGAAGGTGTGCTAGAGAGAGAAAAAGGATTGCAATATTGAATGAAGCCTATAATTTATTACGAACAAAATTACCTTTTCTTGAACCAAACGCTTCAAAACTTTCTACTATAAAACACGCCATAAAATATATTGATATGTTGGAAATGTTATCACAAAATACATCATTTCAACTGCATGAAGAATTGCTAGCAATGGAAATTGACCAATTTTCTTCAACTAACTAAGAGTCTTTGGAAATACTGAACAGCAGAAGACAGAACGGGGAATAGATCAGTTTGTGGTCAAAGTGAGAATCACTTACTGCTCTATTCCCCGTTCTGGTAATAGGTTAAGGTAACCTTGACCCACTTACAGGACTTAATCATTTGTGTTACAATAATACCTCTTCCCTACCACTTGTACTTTCAACACTTACCCCCACCATTACCGGAATCGGGGTATAAAAGGTGGTTTTGTATTAGTTGTAAAATCAGTCTGCTACTTGGAATCATGTCGCCCAGAGATAACATTTTCCCTTCTAAGAAGACTATACTGGGAATAATTCAAAATATTCCAGTAAATATAAACGAAGATGAAGACGAAGACGATTCAGAGATGGAAGATGAACTGTTTAGTGATCTTGAACTACTGAGTGAGTTTGCTAGCAGTGAACCATATCTTGGAGAGATGGAGCTGTTGACTGACGACGACAACGACGATGATAATGAACCAGAATTTCATCATCAGTTGCTTTGTTTGGAGGAAATGGACCTTGTTGATAGTGGAACCCCTCCAAGCAGTATTAATATTGATGACGTAGTTCTAGATCCAGTCACAGGGAATCTTAGTGTTTGTCGTCGCTTATTTAGTGATATGAGCTCATCATCATCATCATCATCGGAAGAATCTGAATAAGTTTTTGTTGTCTTCAAATAGTTTACTTTAAATACAAAGCGGGGAATAGATCAGTTTGTGGTTATAATGAGAATCACTTATTCTCTATTCCCCGTTTTGGTAATATTGTTGTATGACCTTGAACCATTTACATGACTGAAAAAGTGGGGGTAACTTATACATTTAATGGTGGGGGAACGTCTATTTAATGACGATGCAACAGTGTATATTTAGCATAACGGCATGATGAACCCACCAGGAAACTCCGTTTGTTACAGCTTTCCCCTTATCGATATTGATGATGTGATAAAACTTACATCAATAACAAAACGGTTTGAACTCGAAAGGCGACTCATAAAAGTCGACGTAATTCCACAAGATGTTCGTTCGGCAATGTTGACTATTGAATATGTTAAAGATGAATCTACAACTGAAGATCCCTATTATTTTATGAAATTTTTAGTTGATCGAGATGCAATGTGTACAATCCGACTTCACATCCTAGTTTAAAAATCTATCAAATGTTCCTGTTGAAGAAAATTGTCCTTGTTAAATACAGAGCGGGGAATAGATCAATTTATGGTTTAAAATGAAATCATTTACTGCTCTATTCCCCGTTTTGGCAATTATGTCCAATGACCTTGACCTAAAATACAAAATTTTGTAGCCTCCAACTACAATAGTAAACAGAAAATGTAAAATATAGTAAACCTAACCTAATACTTACCCCCACCACTTCTTCTAGGGGTATAAATAGAGGTGCATTTGCAGTCTTTTTTATTATTGCGTTGACCCTTGTGGAGAGCACACCTACATTATGAATCGCTGCAATATTTGTAAAGCTTCTTTCAGAGATGAATGGCTTTTAACCATTCATAAAGAATTGAAACATAACACCAATACAAATACAGAAGAAGAAGAACCAAATGAAGAAGAATTAGATTCAATCGACCAACAATTAGCAAAACATCAAGAAGAACAAAATGAAGAAGGAAGAAATGAAGAAGAACACAACGAAGAAAAAGAAGAAAATGAAGTTTCAAGACCAAGTGTCATTCATTATGCGCCTGGACCATCAGTAAATGTAGAACTACATGCCCGAGCACTTCCGGGTAATGTAGTAACCCACTTCAAAATTGACAATGCAAAATTACAACTCGAAGAATTTTTAAATAACGCAAAAGGATTGGTAAGCAACACTTTACAAAATGAATTAAAAAGATTAAATTTTATCAAATTTGGACTATTAATGGATGCTTTATTTACAAACATTCAAAATGAAACTTCACCGAGAGGGTTTTTAACAAAAAACCGAACTATTATGTTTTCGTCAGATATTGATTCAATCGTATCTGAATGTTTTGAAGAGCTAATGACAAAAATACAAGAACATGAAGGAAGAGGCTCTGGATGGAGTTTGTTAAGCATCACAGGGCTAGACTACAGAGTACACAAACACGGCTATGGAATTCGAGGAAGTAGCTACATCCCTCTACCAACAAAAATTAGAAATACCTTATCCTGCGTTAACGTACAAAATCAAGATACTGAGTGTTTTAAATATGCTATGTTGGCCAAATATGTAACAATTCATCCGGAAAGACCAAGTCACTATTATGAAGAAGTACAACATAGATATAATTTTCAAGGGATGACTTACCCTGTTGCCATAACAGACGTTTCAAAATTTGAAAAACAAAATCCTTCAGCTTCTGTGAACCTATTCGGATTGGATTCGTCAAACAATGTGTACCCCTTGCGTATAACACCAAATGAGCGCAGAGATCATACGGATTTGCTATTGATCACTAAAGGGGACATATCCCACTATGTCTATACATTAAAAAGTTTGAAGCTCTTGTTTCTAAACAATTATCTAAACATAAAGAAAAGAGAACAATTTGTAAAAGATGTTTTTGTCATGTAGACAAACCATTAAGAAGGGGAGGTTCAGAATGGTTAGTAGAACATCAAAGATTATGTAATGGAAACTATGAGGTTAGAGTTAAATTGCCACATCCCAGCAGAGCGCAGATAAAATTTGACAAAGTAAATCAACAATACCCTGTTCCATTTGTTGTGTACGCGGATTTCGAAGCATCTTTACTTCCAATTGAACAACAAGAAGAGGATATCACAAAAAGAAGCAAATATCAAAAACATGCACCAAACAGTTATTGTATACTAACAAAATCCACGCTGTCTGAAGAACATCTTCAAGAATTTGGACTATCATCTGCTCCGAAGATTTATCGTGGTGAACAAGCAGCGAAACACTTTGTAGATAAGTTGTATTACATTGCCTCCAAGGTGGAAGAAATCTGCAAAATTAAAATACCGATGCAGCCTATGGATGAACACCAACTTCAACATCACAATTTGGCAACAGCATGTTATCTGTGTAATAACCTATTTACACCAGATAACGTTAAAGTGCGTGATCACGACCATCTTACAGGAGCCTACAGAGGTGCAGCCTGTAACGCTTGCAACTTAAATTACAAAGTACCATCTTTGATACCCGTTGTTCTACATAACCTTAGTGGATATGACTCTCATTTCATCATCCCGGAGTTAGGAAGAGATGATGGAGCAATAGATGTTTTGGCAATAACAATGGAAAAATTTATAAGTTTCTCTAAAAAGGTTGGTAAAATAAAACTTAGATTTATTGATTCGTTTCGATTTATGCCTTCTAGCCTAATGAAATTAACTGATAATTTAAAAAGAGAAGATCTGATAGAAACAAGCAAAATTGTAGCCAGTAGTAAAATGGATCTGGTTCTTCGAAAAGGAGTCTTCCCCTACGATTACATTGATGGACTTCATAGATTTAATGAAACATCACTTCCTCCACCAGAACAATTTAACAACAAACTTAATGATTCGGAGATTTCACTTGAAGACTATCAACACGCATGTCGAGTATGGAACGAGTTGGATATGAAGACTTTAGGAGAATACTCAGACTTTTATGTAAAACTTGACGTGACTCTTCTCTGCGATGTTATGGAAGAATTCCGAAGAACCTGTTTTGCTGCATACGGTTTGGACCCTCTACATTCGTATACTTCACCAGGATTAGCTTGGCAAGCCATGTTAAAAGAAACAAAATGCAAACTCCAACTTTTAACAGACATTGACATGGTTTTAATGGTTGAAGCTGGAGTAAGAGGCGGATTGACCCAAAGTGTTACCAGACATGTCAAAGCCAACAACAAATACCTTCCCGATTACGATGAAACCAAACCGTCAACCTATTTAGGATATTTCGATGCAAATAACCTGTACGGATGGGCAATGTCAAACCCACTTCCTTTTGATAACTTTAAATGGATTAATCCCAACTCTATTGGCGATATTTTACAAATTCCGAAACATGGTGACACTGGATATATTTTGGATTGCGATTTTGAATACCCAGAAAATTTACATGATCTTCATTATGACCTTCCACTTCTTGCTAAAACAGAAATTTCACCAATTGGAAAACACCCCAAATTAATGATGACATTAAATAATAAACAACGCTACGTGGCTCACTTTTGGGTGGTTCAACAAGCTATCGAATTAGGACTACGTCTAACAAAAATTAATAGAGTTTTGGAATTTTCTCAATCATGCTGGTTGAAACCTTACATTGATTCAAATACCATCAGAAGAGCAGCAGCTACATCAGACTTTCAAAAAGATTTCTTTAAATTAATGAATAATGCGATATTTGGAAAAACATTGGAAAACAAAAGAAGACACAAAAATGTAAAACTTGTTACTGACGCAAACAAATTACAGAAACTAGTACAGCAGCCAAATTTTGGAACATCTATAATTATTAATGAAAAACTTGTAGCAGTGGCCATGAAGAAGACTAGTGTGAAGATGGATCGTCCTTTGTATATAGGCATGTCAATCTTGGACATCTCAAAAACACACATGTACGATTTTCACTACAACAAAATGGTGGCGTTCTACGGAAGAGAAAATATATCTATTACATATATGGACACTGACGCTTTCATATATCGCATAGTAACATTGGACATGTATAAAGATTTACGTACATTTATTTACAAGAACGACTTTGATTTCTCCGATTATCCAAAAGATCATCCAAACTACGACAATGGCAGACACAAAAAAGTACTAGGCAAATTCAAGGATGAGGCTAATGGTGTTCTACTTGAAGAGATTGTTGCACTGATGTCTAAACTATATTCTTTGAAACTCTATAATGAAAAAGAAGAAGAAGAAAAGAAGAATAGCTATATTAAGAAAGCTAAAGGTGTAAAGAGTTTATATTTAAAGAAGAAAGTGCATTTTGAACACTACAAGCAATGCTTATTTGAGGATAACATCATTACAGCCAAATTCAACACCATCAGAAGTTTTAACCATCAGCTGTACAGTGTGACTGAAGTTAAAAAGGCGCTATCCTATAATGACGACAAAAGACAAACCCTTCCAGACAACATCCACACTTTACCATTCGGCCACTATTCCCTCAACCCTATTGACGAATAACCCTTTCATCGTCCTAGATCCTCTATCCTTCCTTTCCGTAAAAAAAGGGGAAACACAGCAATGTTAAGCTGTGTTTCACCTTTTTTACACAAGTTTTGAATGACCTTGAACTATATGTATATATAAGCAGATTTATACAAAAGAATATTTAATACCATATCAGCTGCCTTCGTGAAACCATCATGTCAGACCTGAAGGAGAAGATTATTAATGAACTACACAAACCAGCAAGAATAAAGTTTCCAAGAAGAAATACTGTTATAAAAGGGATAAATGATCTATATCAAGCGGATTTAATTGAAATGCGACCGCATAGCAGAATAAACAAAGGATTTAAATATATACTCACAATTATTAATTGTTTTACAAAAGTTGCAGACGCTTTGCCTCTAAAGGACAAAACTGGTAAAAGCGTAACAGAAGCGATGGAAATAGCCATAAAAAGAGATAAAAACAAAATTAAACATTTACAAACTGATGATGGAACAGAATACTTTAATACAAACTTTGCACAGTTAATGAATAAATATAAAATAAATCATTATTCTACAAATTCAGAGAAAAAAGCAGCTATTGTAGAAAGATTCAATAGAACCTTAAAGGGAGCACTGTATAAACAATTTTCAAAAAGAGGTTCTTACGTATGGTATGATGTCTTACCACAATTAATAAATGATTATAACAACATGTTTCATCGAACTATTGGTATGAAACCTAACAAAGTAAATAGAAGAAATGCAAAAGATGTATTAAAACGCATAAAGAAAAATACAAAGCCTAAAGTAGAAAAAATGCAGCCAAGAAAATTTAATGTAAGTGATAAAGTACGGATTAGTAAATATAAGGGAGTGTTTACCAAGAAATACCTTCCCAATTGGACGAATGAAGTTTTTACAGTGTATAAAGTGCAACCGACTGTACCTGAGACGTATATTTTAAAATATAACAAAGGAAATTTGTTGCAAGGTGCATTTTATGGACATGAAATGTTAAAATCAACAGTAGGTGATGTATATCTTGTTGAAAAAGTGTTACAAAGAAAAAAGGACGCCGTTAAAGTGCGGTGGTTGGGATTTAACAAAACTGAGGATTCATGGATACCTATAAAGGACTTGGTTTAATGCAAGCAACTCATTTCATCGTTAACCTTTGAGCAGGATGGAGATTATTCACCATAAAGATCGATTCAATATTAATAACATAGATGATTTAACTGTGGATAACGTTAAAATCAACAATGGTAAACACGGTAGTTTACTTCCAAACACTGTTCGATGTATAGTAAGTGGTCCCTCAAACTGTGGAAAGACCAATGTTGTCTTTAATTTGATCACTAATCCGCAGGGATTAAGGTTTAATAACCTATATATTTTTTCAAAGTCTCTACATCAACCAAAGTATCAATTGCTGGATAAAATCCTATCTGATGTGTCTGATGTTAATTTTTACAAATTTAACGCTAGTGATAGCATTATGCAACCAAACGAAGCGAAACCGTATTCTGTATTTATATTTGACGATGTATCTTGTGAAAATCAGGATACTATTAGAAACTACTTTGCCATGGGAAGACATAATAACATTGACAGCATATATATAGGACAAACTTATAGCAAAATCCCAAAACAACTTATCAGAGATAATGCAAATATTCTAATTGTATTCAAACAAGATGATACTAACCTAAAACATATATATAACGATCATGTGAATGCGGATATGCCATTTGAAAAGTTTAAAGAGCTTTGCGGAAAAGCATGGGCGGAAAAGTATGGATTTTTGGTTATTATGAAAGATCATGCTATAAAAGATGGTCGTTATAGAATAGGTTTTGATAAATTCGTTTTAATACACTGATTAGCGGTATTACTGTACAAGTCGTCAAGGTGTGAAGATGGTTAACCAGGAAAAGCTATTAAAGGAAATAAAATCACTTAGTGATTCTATTAGACAAAAAACCGAGCTTTAAAATCAGGTATAAATGAAAGAGAGCAATTTTTAGAAACAACATTCAAACCTGTTACTGAACCTTTAAAGCGATTAGCACAAAATATGGAAAAACCTTCAATTCGCTTCGAAGGAGACAAAATGCTACCAATTTCCAAATATGAAGAAGAATTTCAGAATGATGAAAGTTTTGGCCAGTTACAAACATCTGAAGAAAGCGACGAGTATGAAGAAAGCGGAGATATAGAGGATTTAAAGGAAAAGGACATTGCAGAAGATACAAGTACAGAAGATACAAGTGTAGAAGATACAAGAGCAGAAGAAGAGGATATTAACCCATCCAACTTAAGCAAATTAGGCACGGATATTATGTTTAAAGGAACACTTGGAAGAACATATACGTTAAAAATGTTACACGCCGCACATGCTAATCGAAATTATCATACCTATGGAGCTAGAATAGAGGATAAAGGATTAATGATTGGAGATAGCAAGTTAGATATAAACGAAAATGATGATATAGTTATTGGAGATAAGAAATATAAAGGTACAAAAGGTTTGTTTGAACTTATCTTTAAAAATAATCCTGGTAAATATACTAAAAGGGATTTACAATTGTTTAAACATATATTAGAGTATACAAATGCACATAGAAAAAAGTATTCCAAAGACCTACCTATTCATAGAAATCGGTCAATAAAATATACAAGTATTATATCTAGTCTTTTCCCCTCAAAATCAAAAAAAGCTCAAATTAAAAGAAGAGCTTTATCTTCTGCTGAATTAAATGTTTTGCATAAAAAGAGAAAAACAACTGATCCTACCACATCTGGAAGGGGATTATTGAAAAACTTGTATAAAACTAATATAATATATTACAACGATATAAATAAGTTAGTTGATCGAATGAGGTTATTACATGAAGCTATGGAAGCCGGGCACACTGGTTTAGAAAACGAATGGGTAGCTTTGGTTGATGAACTGCGAAAACAAGGAATAATTGTTCAGTAGACGTATATATATATATATATATATATATATATATATATATATATATATATATATATATATATATAATAAGAACCTAAACGATAGCGATTCAGTTACATCATGAGTGTGGACAAGTTTGGACGGTATTCCGAGATTGGAGTAAAATCTGGATATAGTGAAAAAAGAGCTGGGTTTCCGTTAACACCTGATGGCAACTATAATTTTGAAGGAAAAGTAATTCAAAATGTTGGTGATCCGCTTTTGTCTTCTGATGCGGTTACGGTAAAATACATGGATAAAAGAACCCCAACTGTACACGAAGATCATTGGGGGTTTTCCGGTAAAAGGTTAAGCAATATACAACATCCCGTTTATGATGGTGAAGCAGTAAATTTCGCTACTCTAAAATTGTTAACGATTTACAAAAGGAATGAAACTGACACAAGCTATGATGTAAAAAAATTAAAATTATCAAATGTAGGTGATTGTGAGCAGGATGGAGACGCTGTAAATAAGAAAATGTTTGATATCGTACACAATAAATGGACTACGGAATATGAAAAACATTTGGAAAGGTTTGGTGCAGCTCTATTCCATTATATCCATCGGGCTTCAGGAAGAGATGCAGCTTCAGATGTTGACAGTCACAATTATTTAGACTGGAAAAATATTCACAATCCAGAGAAACCTAATCAACGAGATAAACCGTCTGAGCCTTCTAAAGTCAAGACATTAGGAAAGGGGGATAAAGTGAATGTGATTAATGAACCAACAGAAAACGATGAAGATTACATAAGAGAAAAAAGAATTTAAAATACCCCATGATAAGGGATAAAGCATCAGTCATATTTGAGAGACGATACAGAGAGGATGATGGAATCCAATATTACTGCGTGGAGTTTAATATCTCAAGAGCCGAGATTTCCCCAAGGAGTGTTGACAGATGGTTTTGTTCAACGGTTTGATAGATATATGGATTGGGCACAACTTTCCATACAATACCTCTTTACAATGACTATGTTAAGAATTTATTTTCACAGAGTTAACTGGATCCATATTTTACAAAGACAACAGTTTTCAGAAGACTTCCTCGTAGAGATGACATCAAATTTTAATAACTGTTGGGAAGTAATAAGTAAATATCAAAATCTCTCTGAGAATTACATTGACAATTTTAAAGATAAACTAGACTGGGATGTGTTATTCAATTACCAACGATTAAGTGGTAAGTTTCTAAGGGAACATGACATCTATTTAAAGTTTATTCATTTTACCGAAGACAACGATACCTTCACCAGCGGAGAAACATCTGGAACATCTTCAATTACACCTTATTTCTATTTGTACTACTTTTGTTTAATATGTCTACATTTAATTAATAAATCCATTTCTATATAATAAATTGATTTTAAACAGTATATAATACAAGAAACCAAAACTGATATTACATTCATTGTCAAACATTTATAGAGTGCACCTACTGATTGTAAGTTTTGCTATAAATAGTCATGTCGAGGGTTAAACGCATCAGTCATAATCGAGAGAGATTACAGAGAGGAAGGGGAATAGCATCAACAGCATTTTCTCTATTGAGTAAACCGGTTGGAGCTATAGTTAACAAGGCGATTGATTTATTACCTGTGGAATTACATTTACCTGGAGGATATCAATATTGTGGTCCTGGAACCAAATTAGAGAAACGTCTTGCTAGAGGAGATCCTGGAATAAATAAGCTCGATCAGGCTTGTAAACAGCACGATATAGCGTATTCCAAATTTAGTGATACTAAAAATAGATCAATAGCAGATAGAGCACTTGCTGAGAAAGCCTGGCAAAGAGTAAAATCTAGTGACGCGAGTATTGGTGAAAAAGCAGCGTCTTTAGCAGTAACAGCAGCAATGAAAGCAAAAACTACGTTTGGAGGAGGAAAGAGAAGAAGGCGTGGGAAAAAAACCCGCTAAGAAACAAGGAGGTAATATCAGAAGAAAACGTCGATCTACCAGTGGTAAAGCTAAAAAGAAACCAACAATATGGTCAATGATAAAAAAGGGAGGAGGATTATACCTAAGACCACCATTTATTATTTCGACAGTTTTGGAGACCTTCCACCACCGAAAGAACTTCAACAATACTTTCGTGCGGCAGAAAATGTTTTTTACAATCATACAAGAAAACAACCTGATGATACATCCATTTGCGGTCATTTATGTTTAGACTTTTTAGCTAAAAGTGTTAGTCAACTTTAAGATGTCTTCGTATACAGTGTCATTAACCGGTAACTCATGTACTTTGCGCAGTATTCTGTTTCCAGCGCTACGTTTGCAAAAAGGAAGACTATGGGAAGCCGCATTATTGGATTTAACAACATATAACTCTATTCCAAACGTTAGTGAAGGAATTAATAACAAAATACATTATTACAAGACAAAAGATGATAAAGGAAATTATTCAGCTTTGGAAGAATTCAGTTTACCAACAGGAGCTTATGAAAGTGATAATATAAATGAAGTTATACAAAAACATATGGGAAAAGAAAATATAACGATAAAAGGCAATAACAATACAATGAAAGCCGAAATTACGTCTAAGTATTATATTGATTTTAGTCAAGAACATTCAATTGGTAGTTTATTGGGGTTTTCTAAGGAAACAAAAGTATTAGAACCTAATAAAACTCATTCTGGGAATAAAACTGTGACGATCATCAAAGTTAATAGCATAGACATTACATGTAACATTATACAAGGATCCTACAGAGATGGAGAAAATCGTTATATATTACACACATTCTACCCATCAGTTGCACCAGGTTTCAAGATAGTAGAAAAGCCTCAAAACCTTGTGTACCTACCGTTAAACGCCAGTTTCATTTCAGACATCGTGCTGAACATAGTGGATCAAGACGGAAACCTTATTGACTTTAGAGGAGAAGCTATTACTGTAAGAATACATATAAAATCATCCGCTTAGACAATGGGGTTATCATTTAAAAAGAGAGAGCCAACCAGCAAAGAGGTCATAGCTCATCAGCTGTAGAAGGATTAACAAGTGACAACATTCGTTTTCTAGAAGAAATTGGATTAAGGGTCATTAACAATGGATATACTGGATATAGCGCAGGGTCCAACATTCGACGAGACCTTATGGGAAAAGGAATATCACACGCACAACCCTTACGCTTCGTCCAAATTAAACAATAACGATGAAATTAGGATTCCTATACAACAACAAGACATTTATACTCTTCCATGCGAAAGTTATTTATATATTGAAGGAAAAGTAACAAAAACTGATGGTACTGCTGGAACCACTGTTCCGTTCATAAATAATCCTATGGCATTTTTATTTGACGAGATTAGATATGAAATTTCAGGAGTTACAGTCGATTCAACAAAAAAGGTTGGAATTTCCAGTACATTGAAAGGATTAGCGTCTTTAACACCAAATGAGAAGAATCTGTTAGCTGTTGCAGGATGGGTTGCACCAGACAAAAGTACAATCGCTCCTGACTCTTCGGGAAACTTTGATTTCTACGTACCTTTAAGATTACTCCTAGGATTTGCTGAAGACTACAGAAGAATAATAATAAATGTAAAACAAGATCTAGTTTTATTAAGATCATCAAACGATAATGATATTATTAAAGCAGCTGCTGGAACAACTGATGCCAATTTAGACTGGAAATTAACATTAGACAAGATTGTTTGGAGAGTACCACATGTGCGACTAAATGATGAACACAGGATTACATTATTAAGAAAGTTAAAATCAGATCGAGACATTGTAATGCCATTCAGAAGCTGGGAGTTTCATGAATACCCCGTTTTACCTACAACACAACGGCATACATGGACTGTAAAAACTTCTACTCATTTGGAAAAAGCGAGATATGTAATATTTGGATTACAAACGAAGAAAAAAGGTATATTAACTGAAAATGCTGGTGAATTTGACCATTGTAAATTAACTAACTGTAAAGTGTTCCTGAATTCACAATTCTTTCCCTACGACAACTTTAATATTTCTTTTGATAAAAAAAGGTACAGTGTTTTATACGATATGTACGCTAGGTTCCAAAATTCATATTACGGCAAAACAAATACACCTCTACTATCTCCCGTACAGTTTGAATCGAAAGCTCCGATTGTTGTAATTGATTGCTCCAAACAAAATGAATCTGTAAAATCGTCTAGTGTTGATATAAAAATAGAAATGGAATTTCAAGAAAACGTACCTGCAAATACATCTGCGTATTGTTTAATTTTGCACGATAAAATTGTTACATACACACCGTTGACCGGTATTGTAAAGACAGTATTGTAAAACGTTGTACCACCACCGGCACCGCCACAGTCGCTAACCTATAAATAGCGGAGCAACAATGCAGGTCTTCAGTTGATCGTCTATCGTCGCATGGGTAACATCTTCTACAAAATGAGTTCTCCATCTGTTGTACAAGGTGATGCAGAGGTAGCACCGTTATTGGAACGTGATAATACTAGTGAAGCAGAAATCATCAAGGAAATAACTGCATTTTTAAAGTTTGGTAAAAGAGATAGAGAGGAGGAAAGTAATGCAGACCCATCAAAGGTAGTACCAAAGAGGAAGAAGAAAGTTGAAGAAAATATTCCTCCTCACATTTTAACTGAAGTTTTTTTGCGAATCTTTTACCCCATCTCAGCATGCATCAGTAAAAGTGTATCAGTTGGATTGATGAAATCATTGGATTATTCCCCTACAGTAATACTACACCATGGAACAAAAAAGGTTTTATTTTCGCAAAATGCTTGGGAGTCATTTTTGAAACATGTACATTTAATAGAATGTTATTTAACTAACAGTTTGTGTGGAAGGAAAACACATATTCGACTTTTGGATTGTGACAATGAAATCGATATTGTTAAACATCGCGGACAACTACAAGTGCGAATTAGAGACTTGACTCAACATGAAAATAAGATTCTACTATCACGTGAAGAATTCTACGTTTTAAACTATGCAACAGAACCTATTACAAGGTACATGAGACAGTTGGTATTTGCAAGCGCTATTATTAAAGAATATTTGGTCGATACTTTGGAAAAACAACCTTATAGCACCATCGTGTACGGACCTGTGGATACATCTATTTTTAATAGAATACCTCATGAAGTTTGCTTGTGGAGAAAGTTAAAGGATTTTGAACCACTTGTAGAAATCGCTACAGAAGCTACAGAAGAAACAACACAGGAAGAAGAAACAAAGAAACAAGAAGAAGAAGAAGAAGAAAACGAAACACAAGAAGAAGTTAAAAAAGACTAAAGTTTGACTTAGTAAAGAAGAACACACGTGGGGTAGGCCTATTGGGGACGGTGCCCACGTTAAATATACACCAACGCGCCTGCAATTGTACGGCCTGGTATTTAACCGACCGTGGTGTGGAAAACAGTTTAGTTGATCGCTAGGTGCCATGATGAGCGGAGGGGATGAAGAAGTGAGTGTAAAGCCTTGTGTAATAGAATTTCAAGCATTTCGAAATAATGATGATAGGTTTATTATCAAGGAATTAGTAATTTTAGACTTGCTTACATTTGTAGCCTACCCATTCACGTTTGAAGCTCCTTTTTCTTTTAACAAACTTAACGCCAAAGCAAAAATTACAAACAAATGGATAACAAACTACTTTCATCACATACACTGGTATGAAGGTTTTATAAGCTACAGTAATCTGCACAGTATTATGTTTAACTTTTGCAAACAATATTCGCATATATACACAAAAGGATTAGAAAAAAAGAATTGGATACAAAAGTACACGCACGGTTATGTTTTCGATATAACTATCAGTAAGGATTTTAACATTAATCTCGGAAATATTTGTGTCGCTGCAAAAGATCTTAAACACGGTCAAACAAACTGTGCATTGTACAACGCATATCGTTTGGCTGCTTACTTGAAACAAACGCAGGAATGTGGTGGGGGTAGCGGGGCCTATAAATACGAGGAGACAACACCGCCCCAGCACGAGTATTATTCGAGACTCCGAAGAGGCAACATCACAGAAGACACCACAACTACTGCTGACGAAGATGGCATCACAACAGTTTCTACAAACACTGGTTGATCAATTCAACACTCATTCAAAATCCGACCTTCTGCTAACTAAAAAGTGTTCAGAACTAAAAGAACAAAAACACTACATTATTCATAACATCAAGAAAGTGGAAACCACACATGGAGAAGCAATTCTAGTTTCATTGAGCGAAGGACCTTTCACTCCAGGAGATGAGCCGAAGTTTCAAGTATTTCTTCCAAAACGATTTGTTCAACTGCTACAAAATGAAGATTTGCGAGATATTCAACCGGGGACGTTGTATTTGGTATCACACGGTGTAAGCGGCAACAACTCTACGGAACTCACTCTGCACATCACGCATTTTTGTACATAATGTCTCTGTTTGTATTTCTCTGTTTGTATTTCTAGTCATTAATGTTAGACTTAAGCTTATTGTATTGTAAGATGTTTGTTTAATAAAGAAAAGAAAAAAAGAAAAACAGCAACACAGCAGTATATTATTTTATATACTGCTGTGTTGCTTTTTTTAAAATTCAAACGGATGACCTTGAACTTTCATTCAGGGTTAACTTATAAAGAGGTATAAAAGAGAGGGGAGCAGTGAAGTTAGTCTCAGTCTTGTCTAACACACGCTGCAGCTAACATGTCGGTGCCACCGATGAACAATTTATCATTCGATAACAATTTGAATACATATTGTTGCGAGTTACAATGTTTTAAAATACCAGGCGATCAAGTTGACGGGAAAGCTTGTCGTAAGTGCAGGTGTTTCAGCTATTGCATATGTAGATGTAAAACGTATCAAATGAACCGACAAGATAAAATACAAGAATTACGCCGACGGATCGCATTACTGTGGCGGCGAATGTAGTAGCAACCATCTGCCGTCCGCCATCTGCTCCGCCCCACCACACTTTTACCCCCACCATTTTGTTTGATACCAAAACGCTAGCTAGCGAATAGTCAGTACACCTCCAGCTCTTGACCAGTGTACATCGAGCTCTCTGTTGAAATGTCCATCAAAATTAGGTGTATTCATTATGACTCTATTCATCTGGCGACTTTCCAAGACCTCGAGGTTTTTAATGAAGAGTTAAGACTTCTCATTGCGTCCGGTTACGATTTATCTTTGGAACTTTACGCAACAAAAAACAACATGGACTCTGCGCAGGGATCGAAGTATCTACCTTCTTTCATCAGGAAAAAACACGATGATCGCGACTCGTCGGCATCATCAACTTCGATTTTAACCAACATCGGCGGAAGCTTCGTATTGTAATTAAGAACAAACATTGTTAATAAAATAAAGTTATTTTGTAATAGTACTACCTCGCACTCGTATCATTCGATTGTTTCATTCGATTATTTTCATTCGATATTTCTTATCGATTAACTATCGAATCACAATCGAATTTTACGCGTGCGAGGTAGTACTTTTTTAAAACACCCTCCCCGTGACCTTGAACTTTACCTCATTACGTCACAAAACCGCCTACGTCACTGGCTCAGCCTCAGATGACGTATTTATTCACTCAGCGCATCCGGTCACTGACCGGATGTGACATCACTTCCGGCGCAAAAGCCCCTTTCCCCCACTACTCCTATCACGTTAATATACTTGATGGAGGCCTAATATTGGGCACGCAGTATGTCTACATCACACTTAGTAAATAGCAGCAGTCATATGACCAGTTTTAATGAATTAAACTTGTCGAAAAATGAAAAACTCTAAATATCTTAAGATTGACAGTTTTCTTAGTATAAGTAGTAATGTATTGGGGGTTCTGTGCCAATTTATATTATTGGACATGCACGTGACACCAGTAATACTTGAGCTAGAAACGTGAGATTTGGCATGCATGTGCTTTGCACCTTTTAACCTCGCAGAAAATTCCCAAGCATTATTTTTTTAGTTTTAACTACCTCAAAAATATTGATAATAACGGTTATAAACAATCAGAATGTAGTGTTGTTTAAACAATTCTAGCAGCCAAACGGATGGTCTTATACTTAAAATATCTGCTGATTTGTCTGTTTTCTTAGTATAAGTAGTAGTCTTATTGGGGTTCTGGGCCATTTGAAACAACACCACTTCAACATGAGGCCAAACAGCAACCTGGCGGCGAAGCCCCCCACAGGGGTCTGGGGGCGGAGCCCCCAGCGAGCGAAGCGAGTATAATATATACAGACGCATGTGTAACTCACTCACTGACTGACTGAGGTATACAAACTCTAGACCACTTCTAGGGATGAGCTAGAAACGTGAAATTTGGCATGCACGTAGCTTGTACCTTGTAACTCCCATGAAAATTGCCAAAACTGACATTTTTTTTATTTCAACCCCCCTAAAAAATATATATAAATCCCCCCAAAAAAGGCTTATTTCAAAATTCCAGTTTTTGAGCTCTAGCGGCCGAACAGGTGGTCCTATCAAAAAACGGACACAATCGTGTGCCTTGGATTTTGCAAGATCTACAACTTTGGTCCTATGACATTTCGTCGTATCTCGTCTCCTCCACCCTTAGATAGCTCTAGATATTTTCAAATTTTGAGATTTTGTGGCAGTTTTTTTATTTTCTATCACGTTAATATTCTTGATGGAGGCCTAATATTGGGCACACAGTATGTCTACATCACACTTAGTAATTAGCAGCAGAAATATGACCAGCTTTGATTACTTAAATCTGTCGGAAAATCAAAAACTCTTAAAATCTATAGTTTTGACAGTTTTCTAAGTATAAGTAGTAAGGAAATGCCGGTTCTAGAACAATTGTTATTAATTAGAATGCACGTATTACCGTTTATACTTTAACTAGGATCGTGAGATATGGCATTTCTCAAATCCTATTATTTATAGTTTGAACTATCCCAAATAAATAAATAATTGTGAATAAAAAAATCAAAATGTAGTCTTTTTTTATTTGAGCTCCAGCGACCGAACGGGTTGTCCTATAGAAAAACGAAGAACACCACGTGCCACGGATTTTAGACGAACTACAACTTTGGTCCTATGACATTTTGCCGCATCTCACCCCCTTCACCCTTAGGTAGCGCTAGATTTTTTAAATTAAAATTTTTCCAAGATTTGTTCGTGGTTTTTAATAGTTTGTCGCTCTAATATAGAACTTAAGAGGCCTAATGTTTATCATAAAGTATTCCTAGATTACAATTAGTACTAAGTTACATTAAACTGTGGCCAAACAGCGACCTGGGGGCGAAGCTCCCCACAGGGGTCTGGGGGAGAGCCCCCAGCGAGCGAAGCGAGTCTAATATATATATATATATATATATATATATATATACAGCCGCTTGTATATATATAACTCGCTTCGCTCGCTGGGGGCTCCGCCCCAGACCCCTGTGGGGGGCTTTGCCCCCAGGTCGCTTATGTTAAATTTTAAGCCTCCATGTATTACCTAAGTGTTTGAAAAAAATTAATACCCTTAACTGATGTATAATGTAGCCTTAATAAGGCGTCTTTTGAACCTCATAAGGAATACGGAGGTTCCTTATGAAAATACCTGAAATGCTATGACTTGGGTAACTACAAGCCTTATGCAACAAATGTGACATGATTTATAAGGAATTTTACACTCGACAGAGTGCAGCATAAAAAATATACCCGAAAAACACGAACAAATCTACAAAAGCCCTGACTTTGATTTTTTTAGGTGTTTAAGATATTTAATCTGGGCGTGGGAGTGTTGCTTAGTACTAATTGTAATGTAGGAATACTGTGTGATAAATATTAGGCCTCTAAGTTCTATATTAGAGTGACAAACCATTAAAAACCACAAGTAAATCTTGGAAAAAAGTTTAAATTAAGAAAATCTAGCGCTACCTAAGAGTGAAGAGGGTGAGATACGGCAAAATATCATAGGACTAAAGTTGTAGTTCGTCTAAAATCCGTGGCACATGGTGGTTTTAGTTTTTTAATAGGACAACCCGTTCAGCCGCTAGAGCTCAAATTAAAAAAATACAACATTTTGATTTTTTATTCACAATTATTTATTTTTTTGAGATAGTTAATACTAAAAATAGTAGGATTTGGGAAGAAAACGTGCAAACGCACACGCATGCCATATCTCACGATCCTAGTTAGAGTATAAATGGTGATGCGTGCATTCTAATTAATAACAATTGTTCCAGAACCGGCATTTCCTTACTACTTATACTTAGAAAACGGTCAAATCTATAGATTTTAAGAGTTTTTGATTTTCCAACAGGTTTAAGTAATAAAAACTGGTCATATTTCTGCTTCTATGTATTAAGTGTGATGTAGACATACTGCGTGTCCAATATTAGGCCTCCATCAAGTATATTAACGTGATAGGAAATAAAAAACCGCTACAAAAGCTCAAAATTTGGAAAAATCTAGTGCTATCTAAGGGTGAAGGAGACGAGATACGACAAAAAGTCATAGGAACAAAGTTTTAGATCTTGCAAAATCTGTGGCACGTGGTGGGTGGTGTCTGTTTTTTGATAGGATAATCCGTTTCACCGCTAGAGCTCAAAAACTGGAATTTTAAAATAAGCCTTTTTTTTGGGGAATTTAAATTTTTTTTAGGGGGGTTAAAATAAAAAAATTTCAAATTTGGAAATTTTTCTGGGGGTTACAAGGTAAAAGCTACCTGCGTGCCAAATTTATAATAGCGATGAAATTACTATTTATATTGATATTTTGATATTGTTATAATTTTCCCATTACACTCAAAGTGAAAAGTAAAGTTCTAATAAACAGCGATGTAACAGTACTATTTCTATATATCCTCCAAATTTAAACGATTATGGCATTTACTTTTCCTAAAAATATCCGCCTATTAATGAATAAAAAGGTGGCGAAGGGGTATTGGTATTGTACTTACATTCGGCACTCGGTTTCCAAGAAATCTGTCTATCGTCACGGGGAAAGTTAGATGACAGTTCATGTTTTATCCGTTGATTTTAATTGGATTTGCATTTGAAAATACTACAAAATATATTTGTATTTATTTCTTTAAATAAACTTAATTTTTTGAAAATACCTTAATCTAAACATTTATTTCATCATCTATTTTGGCACCCCCCTCAAGCCCTCTTTGTGGCTACCGTGGGTGCCGCGGCCTATGCCAAGGCCTCTTTCTTTAAACTTTATCTAAATTCTTAAAATGTGGCATTCGATTTCTAAAAACTATGAACTCCTATAGAAAATAAGCCCATTGTGAATTATATTATATTAATTAGTTACAAATGACTTGTACAGTGTCTCGAGAGTAATTATATCTTGAAGATTCACTAATGTTACCTTTAAGCCTATTAATGTACATATTTACACCCTGAAATTTGGTTAGAGCCCCCAGCAAACTGAAGGCTCACCCGCTCACTCACTGAGGTTTTAAAATTTTAAATCTCTTCTAGATAAGATATAAATTTGACATTTGGCATGTCCTAATAAACCCTAGGAAAATCATCATAATTTTACATTTTGAACCCCTCAAACAAATTTGAAAATAGAGCAAAGCCTGAAAAATATTACCAGTTTTGAGAAACTAAATATTTATACGTATTTTCTTGGTGTTTTGGTATTTAAGGCTCACTTAAATGATCAAAAACGTTGTTATTTAAGCTTAACGAAAGACAAATGATTGATGGCTACCCTTTGAATGATTTGTTTTTTTACCCTTTTTACTTGGTAATTTCGTATTCAAAGCTCACTTTAATGACCAAGAACTTTTTTATTTTGGCTTCCATGATGATCTATAGCTACCATATTTTTGTTTTGGGTTGTTTGTAATGACTTAACTCTGGCAAATTTTAAAAACTATCTTTTAGTAATTTTGTTTGGCAAGTTTGTTTGACAGATGAAGGCTTGGCTTTTGGAACAAACTAATTCTACACCACGTTTAGTGTATAAGCAGTTAGATAATATATACAAGCCTATAATTTAACACATATTAATTCTACTTATAAATATGTATTCAGACCGTATATTTATTTCAGAGTCGCATGATCAGATGAAATTCTTTGAACTCCTCAAAACATTACAAACTCTAAATTGTAAATCGTTTGTAAATGGCATAAATAAACTACGTCCAACCAACACTACAAAGTATATTTACTCTGATACTGTAGTTACATACAATACAGTAAATATACACAAAAGTTGGTACAATGTCTATCTTTACCGTCTCATATGTAAGTACAGTCTAAGTGTAAATATACTTTGTAGTGTTATGAGACGTAGTTTATTTATGCCGTTTAATTGTAACAACACGTACCATGCTACCACAGAAATTATTTAAATCTTTTTCTCTTGGTGTTTTGAGATATAGCTGGGCTCATATATAAAGAGAAAGCTCTCCATAAGTCAGAATAAATGTATTGCAGATGGATTGTCATTAGTACAAATATAACAGTTTAGGTCATCGATGTGGAGGTTGTTCCTCCCGATAGCCTACACTTATAGTAGAATTTAGAATACCTGAAACATAACAAAAATATTTTATTTCGTAGGGGAAACCCCTGGTTGGGTCAAACTTTACTTTGTCAAACACTGCATATTTACATCATTGTAATTAGGAACTGGACTTTTTGAAAGTTTACAGTTTAAAATCACTAAATTAAAAAACCGAAGAAAAATGGCCACTTTATGAAACTTGACGTTATGAAACGTCCCCATCTAATACAAATTTGAGGGGAGACCCTGATGTGGGTCTGGGGACGGAGCCCCCAACGAGCAAAGCGAGTAATTAACTATACGTATCGAACATTCTTCAACTTATTGTTCAATTTAACTTCTTTGTCTTTCAAACTTTTTCGTCGCTTGGATATACTTATAAGAGCCCTGTCTCAGTGGCGTGGATAGACCTTTGTCAAGGGGGGGGATATCTCATTAGGGAATACAAAACAAAACTGTGTTCGTGGCCAGCGTGGATATCGGTGTACAAAGTTGAAGACATCATTGACGCGTCCCTAACATTCTTAATTATTGATATAGGCCTACACATCCAAGACATAAACCATTGATACAAAGTAATCAGTATTTGCAACAGGACTAAAAAGTACTTGTATCAGTTGTAATCAGTACTGGAAAGCTGGAAAGTAATCGTTAAGCTAGAGTTGCCAAGTCACCAGATTTCCTAAGAGATTACCCGAGTTTTAAGATAAAAATATAGCTCCGGGGAATTTCCTTGAAAAATTAAAAATCTCCCCTTTTTGAAATGCGTTGAATAGCACAAATTTTGTGTTGAAATCCTATCTGTGAATGAAAATGTATTTACGTTTGCAACTTCATCGTCATGCAACGATTGCCAAATAAGCTAAACCCTTATTTCCCTGTTCACTCTAACCTCTATTATTTGTTACTTTTTGGCTTTATTTCCTCGGGAAATATTGTTGACTTTTACATTTATTTGCGGTTATAGAATGCTGAAAACCAGTATGAAGATTTATGGCTCCCTGCTGTTAATTAAATTAGACATGTGCAGTTAATCACACCACTAAGACCGTCTAGACGTCAAGGTCAAGGTCATGTGCGCTAGTTGACGAACTGGGTACTAGGGGGTGAGGGTAGACTGTTCGGTGACTCACGTCCCAAATACGCAATGCGCAAATACCGTGCCGTGTGCTGGTGCAGTTCATTTGCTGCTTTTTATTGTACGCAAACAAGTTTTGTAATATATAAATAAGATATTTTGGAGATATTGCACACATTTTTTTTGTTTTTCAGTAACAGCATTTATTTGTAATCAAAAGGCATAAGCTTGATTTCAGGAGGATATAAATTTGTATTTTTCCAAGTTTCAAGGGGGGATATATCCCCCTGATCCCCCCCCCCTCTGTACCTACGCCACTGCCCTGTCTCTTGATCTTATGATTTTCACTTTACCACGTAGTACAATTTGCATTTTATCAGGGTTGACAACATGTAAATACAGTGATCTGTACACTGAGAAGTAAACCAACCTTCATGAACTCGTTCTGTCTCTTCCCTGATTTTTTGCACAATACAGGAAAGTTTCTTTTCAGCAACGTGCACTTTGAACAATTTGGAAAAAACAGTACTTGGTTCCGCACAATTTAAAAAAAATCAACAGAAGGATGACTCAATTTTGCAAGTTCTCCTGTATGACACGTGAACGCCCTCATACGAAGTCTTCTTTGAGTACTTCTAAGGAGTCTTCTCCTTCTGACCGCAGAACTGTATTCGTGCAATCACTGCAATGGAATTTGTCGGTTGCCTTTTTTGCCGACCAGCCATCAATATACATTATTACGTTGTCCTCCATGGGTGACATGTCAGTGAGAGCATCATAGCCAGCCTGTGACGTGATGTGAGATATTTCATCTATAAATAAAATACCCCCGTCGCAGCAAACCTGCATACTCAGCGAATTTCCAATGGAGATATAAATTTCTTAATACTACATAAAGCCACTTACCAAGTTCCATAAAAATATATTCGCAAATTAGCAATATATACTATTTTAATTATTTCCCATAAGAATAATATTGGGGTTGATTACGCAGGTTTGCTGCATCAAGGAACACAAAAAATGGATTTTTATGCTAATATCAATATAACTCAACTAGGTGAAGTCATATACCAGTTTTTATTCATTTATGTTCATAATTAAGGGAGACATAGCATTTAATTATTATCCATAAGAATAACATGGGGCTGAGTATGCAGGTTTGCTGCTATGGGAGCCTTTAACAAAAAATTATTTTTTGAGCAAATATCAATGCACCACAACCAGATGACGCCGTATACCAAGTTTCGTCAGTGTACGTTCATAACTAAGCGAGATATAAAATTTTTCTTTTCCTCCATAAGAATAGCATTAGACAACGTACTGTGTTCAGCACTTTCAATATCTCGGTAAACAACTGACGTAGAGGAATGATCAAAATACCAAATTTTGTGTTTTTTTAATCTGAATCCAATGATAAAAACTAAATTTCCAAAATTATATGTAAAAAATTCAAAAACTAATTTTTGGGGTACAAAACCCCCCAAAAATACCCCTTTGGATAGAGCGATCTGGCTGCCTTTCGAAAACTCATAAATGTTGCTTTATAAGTTTATATCAAAATTTCATCAAATCGGACAATTTTTACGAGAGTTATCGTGCTCACGGACACACATATATATATAGATATTAATAAGAAATAAAGAAATAAACCTTGAGTACCCTTTTTTCATTTTTATTTTACACAACACGTGTTTTGACTTTCAAGTCATCTTCATAGTGTAAGTACATTAACTTAATATATAAATAAACAAAGACAATCAGGTGTAATTAAAATAGTGTAACTATCATATGCTATCTTTTCTTAGTTTATAATTGTTGGTGAAGTTGTTTCTTTGATCGTCTAATTTCATTAATTTTGTCAAATAGTGGGTTTCGTGTATTTGTTTGTACTGCGTTGAGTATATTTACTTTGTCATTTTGGGAATTTTTGTAAATGCCGATTTTGTTAAAACAGGTACAAAAATGAGTTTCGGAAGCAACAGGTGTCTCAAGAGGTACCATTCAGAGAATTTTAAAAGAAGGTAAAACTCCTAAACCGCCCGGACAGCCTACTTTCTCATCACCAAAAAGGAAATGGACCAAAACCAAAAAGAAAACTTCCATAGATGACTTTGACAAAGCTGTTATAAGAAGAACAATCTACGAATTTCATAATAACGAAGGACAGCGACCCACTCTGAGAACATTACTTCCCGTACTAAAAGAAAAGATAGGCTTCACAGGAAATATTTGGTGCCTCCGACAAGTTTTAAAAGACTTAAAATTTAGATGGCGAAAAACCCAAGACAACAGGAAAGTCCTTGTTGAAAAACATGAAATTCGTGATCTGAGGGTTCGTTTCATAAGAAACATACGTCATTACAGAAGAGAAGGACGCCCTATCATATATACGGACGAAACCTACGTACATGCATCACACTCCAAGCCGTATTCATGGACAGACGACAGCAACGGTGGTTTATTAACACCAATTTCAAAGGGACAATATGCTATAATAGTGCATGGGGGCAGTGAGAATGGTTTCGTGGACGGTGCTTTATTAATATATAAGTCCGGCCAAAAATCTGGTGACTACCATGAAGCAATGAACTTCGACAACTACAAAAAGTGGCTCGAGGAAAAACTGATCCCAAACCTACCCCCTAGAAGTGTAGTGGTAGTAGATAATGCGTCGTACCACAATAAACAAGTAAACCCAGCACCAAACAGTAATTCAAGAAAAGGAGATATGACCAACTGGCTCATTGAACACAACATTCCCTTTAATGATAACATGTTAAAACCAGAACTCTACCAAATTATAAAATTACATAAGAGCACCCAAAAAATGTACTCCATAGATGCCATTTTAGCAAAACACAATCACTCTGTTCTCCGTCTCCCACCGTACCATCCAGATCTGAACCCCATAGAAATGATTTGGTCAGTTGTAAAAAACTATGTTGCCTCCAAAAACGCAACTTTTAAATTGAATGACTGCATTCAACTTGTGAATGACAAAATGTCCCAGATAACACCGGAAGAATGGAAGAAGAGATGCGAACACGCCCGCAACGTCGAGGACAAATACATGACAAACGAGGCAGCAATTGATCAACTAACGGAATCATTTGTGATCAATGTAGGAGATAGTGACAGTGATCTCAGTGACGATGTCGATGATCCACACCTTAGTAATAACGAAAGTGATGACACAATCAGTGATGTTGAATTTTCATAGCGTCTTTATATTAAGTTAGTTATACTAATTAGTAGTTTATGTGATTTTTAATTATAATAAATTATTTACTTTTTACTTTTTCATGAGCTATCTTTTTAATAGTTTTTATTACATTTAAATAGCGTTAAATAGGAGTACATTCCATAAGGGTCTCCAAAACTGAATTTGTTGCTTCAAATCCCACCAATTCTATTTCAAATATTAAATCTAATTTCTGAACATGAAAGTAGAATCCGCTGCGCCCATTTGTTTAAACACTAGTTTTATTGGAAATAATACAGTATTGAAATTACAAATACACAATCAGCAATATCAAATACAATTTTTTAAGTGTTAAGCTCTAGACATGCGTTATTCGCCGAGCACCGATTATTTGCCGAGTGGCCAGGTACTTATGTTGGTATTCGCCAATTATCGAACAGACATCTACAGACAAGCGTGTTTTTCCAAGCATCCTGTTCATTGCAGGAATAGCGAATAATCAGAAACATGGATGACGAAGACAATGCTGTTTCGTTTTGCCGCTTTTATCATTTTAGGTGGTGGATTTTTACTGTAGCGTATTTAATCTGGCGTTCATACATTCATTAAACAATAGTAATTACGTAATTACGTGTGCTTCGATGTGTGCAAAAGGCCGACGCCGTACGGGAAAAGGCGAGCAATAATGCTAGCTGCTTGCCAAGTAGGCAAATACCCATCCACACTACTCGTGATTCGGCGAGTCACTGCTCGGTGCTCGGCGAATGACGCATCTCTGGAGCCGGCTTGGAAAACAGCTGATCGTACAAGAACAAATATTCCAACTTGTGCTGCTAGCTGCCATCACTGAAACAGTTCAACAGCTTGTGTTGACGACTCCATTTGATTCTTATATTTTGAAAAGAAACTCAAGAAGCTAAACGTAAACATTTTTAGTATTTATTAAGACATAATTTAAAATAAAATATTCACACTCATTAATAGTATATTGTTGATTACAGTTTTAATATCATCCTCATGTTTATAAATAATTTCATAAAAACGTAATTACAATACGTTCACACGTTAAAATATATTTAATAAACAGGGTAGCCAAATGATTTTTGCTGGACTAGTATTATGACATATGGTAGTGTGAACTTCCCCTCCTTCGCTTATACCCCCCACTATTCTGCTGGCATCCCCTACTCAGGCTTCACGAAGATCCGCACGAGGTCTATTTCTTGTTTTGTAACAATTTATATTTTGAGGGATCAAATGTTTTCCTGATTGCTTTGTTTATTGTGGAACTATAAGGTACACACATAAACTCAGTTTTAGACTTATCATTTTTCTTTTTCTTTTCTTTTTTCTTTTTCTTTTCAATCATTTTTTCGATTAAGTCTGATTTATAGCCATTGATTTTTGCTAAGTATTTCAATATGTTTTTCTCTTCGTTATAACTTTCTTCTGACATTGGAATGTTAAGTAATCTGGTGATCATTGAATGAAAGGTTGACATCTTATGGATCCAGGGATGATTTGAATTTGCTGGTATTATAAGTGATGTTTGGGTTTGTTTCCTATAAATTTTGAATGAATGCTTATTATTTATATTAGAGATGGTTAGGTCCAAAAGGTTTATATTTGACTTTTAAATTTCCATTGTAAATTTTATATTGTTGGAAATCGAGTTTAAATATATCAGAAGTTCATTGCACGTGTTTTCATCTCCTTCAAAAAGGCATAATATGTCGTCTACGTAACGATGCCAGTATAAGATTTTATTTCTTAAAGGATTACAACTATCCATTATTTTTGTTATCTGTAAGTACTGCATATATATGTTTGCTAACAAACCAGATAAGGGAGACCCCATCGGTAAACCATCTCTTTGTTCAAAGAACTATGATTCATATTCAAAGTAATTTTGATTTGCAGTTATCTTTGTCAGTTTCATTATATCGTTAATCTCGTTACTTGATAATCGGTTGCTTTTAGTTAAATCTTCTT
Source organism: Allygus modestus (assembly GCA_963675035.1). NCBI lineage: Eukaryota > Metazoa > Arthropoda > Insecta > Hemiptera > Cicadellidae > Allygus > Allygus modestus. The sequence goes on along the minus strand of OY776112.1, from coordinate 156,550,909 downwards.
TGAGTATAGAGAGTGTTTCGGAAACAGGGATGTTTGAATACATATTTGTCACATCGAACGAGATAAATATTGTATTATTTGGTATTGCTACATCTTTGATCTTATATATTAGTTCATAATAATAATAATTATGAACTAATATATAAGATCAAAGATGTACCAATACCAAATAATACAATATTTATCTCGTTCAAAAAGTTTCATTCAATGATCACCAGATTACTTAACATTCCAATGTCAGAAGAAAGTTATAACGAAGAGAAAAACATATTGAAATAATTAGCAAAAATCAATGGTTATAAATCAGACTTATCGAAAAAATGATTGAAAAGAAAAAGAAAAAAAAGAAAAGAAACAGAAAAATGATAAGTCTAAAACTGAGTTTATGTGGGTACCTTATAGTTCCACAATAAACAAAGCAATCAGGAAAACATTTGATCCCTCAAAATATAAATTAAGTTACAAAACAAGAAATAACTCATTCCATCTAATCAACAAATTAACCAACAAAAGAAATCTTCAAAAGAATGAATTTGAAAAATCAGATATTTATAAATTAACGTGTAGCGACTGTAACGGTTATTATATCGGCCAGACAGGAAGAAGTTTCAAATCCAGATTCAATGAACACATACAGGCCATAGGATCTAACAACATGACATCACAAAAATCATCATTTGCAGAACACATTTTGAAAACAGATCACAACTATAAAAATATGAATGAAAACCTGCAAATTTTGGAATACAAAAAGAAAGGACAAAAATTAATATCAAAGAAGAACTCCACATTTACACAAATTCCCAAAATGACAAAGTAAATATACTCAACGCAGTACAAACAAATACACGAAACCCACTATTTGACAAAATTAATGAAATTAGACGATCAAAGAAACAACTTTACCAACAATTATAAACTAAGAAAAGATAGCATATGATAGTTACACTATTTTAATTACATCTGATTGAATTTGTTTATTTATATATTAGGTTAATGGACTTACTCTATGAAGATGACTTGAGAGTCAAAACACGTGTCGTGTAAAGTGAAAATGAAAAAAGGGTACTCAAGGTTTATTTCTTTATTTCTTATTAATATTATATTAGTAGCCCTAATTTGTGAATCAAACATATGTATATAGAGATATGTATATATAGATACAGTTTAGAATGAATGGTGTTTTTGGGGTCTGGGGACCTCAAAATGAAAATTTATCATGGTCCCGGGCCTAGGTCTTACCATGCCGTTTACGGTAATAGCTTCTTCCCTATAGGGAAATTCGCTAAAATAAACTTTTAACGGCTTTACCATAAAGGAAAATGTTCAATGATTTTGCAAGGGTTCTTATGAGTTTTCCAGCATTTTTATGTTAGGTCAACCGTTATGTATGAGCATAAACTTGATTTTTTATATAAAATATAATAAAACTTCACCAACAAATTAAATATGGGGTAATGTTATGGGATTCTAAATTTAAAATGCATACGATAATATAAAAGACAGTGAATTTACTGATTACAATGAAACAAAAGTTAAAATTTGAAAGTCTCCTTTTCAATATTCATGAACTATATTATAGTTATAGTATAAATGTTTATAGTATAAATGTCATGATTGATTAGATTATTTCGGATACATTTAAATACGTGTGGGAACGTCATACGAAAAATAAATTTTCTTACCTCCAATCAATATATAAGGGTTTGATTCACTTACACCCAATAAGCGTATTACGGAAGCATTTGTCGAGCTTTGGTCACAAAAAACTGCACGAACATCTATCCCGGTTTTGAAAACATTTTCCAAGCACATGTCTATCATTAGAGATAATGATTCCGATTTTTCACCATTACTAGCAGGAACATATGCAAAAGGACACTTCCATTAGTATTTTAGTCCTCGCAACAAAAAGACAAGAGCATGGCTTGCGATGTTTGCTCTTCTTCCTAGAGGCCCTAAATCTTCAAAACCTTCTATTAAATCATGCTTTGGGTCATATTCAAGAGCTTTCTTTATTCTCATCTCATCTAAGGCAAGTACACACTGTTTTTCATCATCAGTCATGGAAGCAGCTTTCTTAGTTAGCTTAGAAACTATTTCATTGGTAAATACTGGTGACACGTTGTATACATTAATCCATTTTCTAATTAGAGTAACACAAGGTAACTTATCTACTTTTTAATGTGTATTTTTTGTATTCAAAACCTCTATCTCGGAGAAAGCGGTAAACACTTGGAGATTTTTAATAAAGAGATAGAGCGATATTCTTCTCATCTTCACTCCACGCTCGATGCTTTTGGTGTTTGATTTGCATTTTTACAAAAACCAGCGTTTCTCCTGAAAGAAAACAAAATATATATACAACATATCTTAAGGGCAGTCCGACCAATTTAAAAACTTTTTTATTTTTTCCAGTTTGATATACTTAAGTTAATAACTGCAACATATTAATCAATACTGCAATACATATAAGACGATAAAAAATATGTATAGTAAAATAATTCCTAAAATTTCTATTGTAGGCACTAAATATGTAGCCTACTAATATTAAGAAAATGGGTAAATAAATCATTTAATTTTCACTATCAAAAGTCATAAAACTTTAGTTGTTAACAAGGCCTTGTTTATTTTTTTCAATTATTTAACAACATTTTCTTATTTTGTATATAAACATTATATATTATAATTTCTTACAAAATACTTAAACATTGATTTTTTAAGTGAGAAAATGTATTACAAAGGACTTAATTTCTCGATCACTCTGAAAATAAAATAAATTATTGGGCTATTCCTGGCGAGCGACCCTGTATTTTTTGTCCCATTCATAATGGCTGGACTATTGTTTGGCATCTGGTCGAGGGTCTTGGTAATTTATTCAAAAGATAAGAGATTCTATTACAAAATGCTAAAACTGAAACTAATTGTCGTACAAAGACAAAATGATGGCTTAATTTGTTTGTCTGATTACCACAAATTAAATTAAATGTCAATCAAAGTTGTGTGATGTTCCGTTCAAGAGATATGGATAATACAATCACTGTTTATCAGTTTTATTATTTTCCATGGCTATTAAAACTTTTCTATGTTGATTGACTTCTTTTCCGGCATTTTATTTATTTCTATTCAAATTCCCCACTTTCCCATATTTTTTTACTGCTAGACATCCTAAAATTTATTGTTATTCAATTTTTTTTAAGAAGTAATTTAATGTCATTTAATTTAATTTATTATTAATTTAAGTAATTTAACAGTATATTCAAAAACGTTGATCTACAATCATTAAAAATTAATTATTTTAAATTTAAATTCTGCTTTATAATTTGTATAAAAAATTAAAACCCTAAATTTAACATTAACATTCCGAATGTATTTTATTGGTCAAGAATAGTTAAAATCCAAAGTGATTATTTTATAACACAACAAACCAATTTTAAAAAAATCATAGAAGATTTATGTAACTTAAAGCATAACAATTATATAAAAAATAAATACCTCCGTCGCAGCAAACCTGCTTACTCAGCAAATTTCCAATGTCTTAATACCACATAAAGCCGCACACCAAGTTTCATAAAAATGTATTCACAAATAAGCGATAAATACAATTTGAATTATTCTCCACAAGAATAACATTAGGGATGAGTATGGAGGTTTACTGCAACAAGGAACACAAAATAATGGGTTTCTATGCAAATATCAATAGTAAAGTCACATACCAAGTTTCATTCATATATATTTATAAATAAGCGATATATAACATTTATTTTTCTCCATAAGAATAGTATTAAACAACATACTGTGTTTAGCATTTGCAATATCTCAGTAACCATTTGACGTAGAGCAATGACCCCCCAAAAACCCTCCTTCAGATGGTGCGATTCGTCTAGTTTTCGAACTCGTTCAAATAAATGCTACTTTTCACGTCTGTGCCAAATTTCATCAAGATCGGACCTTTTTTACGAGAGTTATCGTGCATACGGACACATAAATAAATATATACATATATACAAAATTTGAACGAATGGTGTTTTTGGCATCTGGGAGCCTCAAAATGAAAAGTTATCATGGTCTTGGGCTTAAGTGTTACCATGCCACCTACGGTAATAGCTTCTTCCCTATAGGGGAAATTCGCTAAAATGTAAAACAATTTTTAACTATTTTAAATTCAAATTTTTCTTTCTAATTTGTATACAAAATTTAAAACCCTAAATTTAACATTAACATTCCAAATGTATTTTTATTAGTCAAGAATAGTTAACATCTAAAGTGATTCTTCTGATGATCTCTTCAAAGAAATTAATGTATTAGATGTCTGGCAGCTATATATAAAAAAATCTGCTTGTTTATATTTTCCAAAGTCATAATTCTATTTTTTTCACATCCAACTCACAATTAAAAAACAGACAAAAGACTAATCGTTATGTAAATTGGATACATACAAAAAACAAGTTGTAAATTGGTTAAATAATATTGGTAGAGATGAAAGTGACAAGTTATCAAGGTCTCTTTACAGTTAAAGACTATAACATTTTTACATAAGAAAAAATAACAAATAAACTTATATACATTATTTTTCTCTAAATATCATAATTAATTTCAATTTATCGCTTATAAAATTCACACTCCTCAATAATCCAGGTCAGTTTGAGTAATTTGATTGGTAGTACAATTTTTGTATTGAAACCCCATCCTAAACTTCATTTGTATCTAGTATACTACAAGAAAAATTTAGTTTTCTTTTTTTAAATTTATTTAACGAGATATGCATTTCCTTTCTAAATACCATTATAACTCTTTTTATTACAGACTCTTCCCCACTCACAGACTATTAGTGTATGTGGGGGTTTATTTCTTAAGGTTAATGTATACATGTTGTAATTATGAACGGAAATAAAGATTTGTTTTGATTTGATTGTTTTATAACATAACAAACTAATTTAAAAAAATATCATGGGAGATTTATGTAACATAAAGCATAAAAATTATATGAAAAATTAACATTCAATTCAACTTAGTTTTTAGCGAATTTCACCTATAGGGAAGAAGCTATTACCGTAGTCGTCATTGTAAGACCTAGGCTCGGGACCATGATAACGTTTCGTGGGTGCGATAACTCTCGTTAAAATGGTCCGATCTTGATAAAATTTGGTACAAACGTGTAAAGCATTATTTATGTCTAAGTTCGAAAACCAAACACATCGACCCATCCGAAGTGGTATTTTGGGGGGGTTATGTACCCCTAAAAATGGGTTTTTTGAAGTTTTTACATGTAATATTTTAAAAAGTCAAATTTTAGTTTTTACCATTGGATTCAGCTTAAAAAAACACACAATTTGGTGTTTTGATCATTTCTCTACGTCAATTGGTTACAGAGATATTGAAAGTGCTAAACACAGTACGTCGTCCAATGATATTCTTATGGAGAATAAGTAAAATGTTATGTATCCCTTAATTATGAACATAAATTAATACAACTTGGTATGTTGGTTCACCTAGTTGAGTTCTATTGATATTTGCATAAAAACCCATTTTTTGTGTTCCTTGTTGCAGCAAACCTGCGTACTCATCCCCGTGTTATTCTTATGGAGAATAATCAAAACTGTATATATCGCTTAGTTATGAATTTGTATTGATGAAACTTGTGTGGCTTCACCTAGTTGAGGAATATTTATATTTACATGAAACCCCATGTTTGTTGTTCCTTGTTGCAGCAAACCTGCGTACTCATCCCCAATGTTATTCTTATGGAGAATAATTCAAATTTGATATATCACTTATTGTGAATATATTGTTATGAAACTTGGTACCTTTGCGGCTTTATGTGGTATTCATTGGAAATTCACTGAGTACGCAGGTTTGCTGCGACGGGGGTATTTTAATTATTTATTTGTGTAGGTATTTTATTTTATTAAAGAAAAATAATCATCAACGAACTGATTCTCAATTTATTAAATAAAAACCAATTACTAACTTATCATTTTTAAATCGTTTTTAAAAAATTACTTTGCTATTTCACCTGTTATTAGGAATCGATGGAATCGGAATCGAGAATCGAGAGTTGATTTGTATGAATCAGAATCGACTCATCCCTACATTATTGTGTACGTGTAGAAATTCCATTTGTGCTGGATGGTCACGAATCGAATGATCAGATTCTTTTAACCTGTAGCACAGTCTCTTTCATTTATGCAACTCCTCTTGTGGTGACATAGTTAAGCTAACACCAGTGTCCTGACACACAGATCGTGCGTGACTCCAGAACAGATTCGCCGCAAGCCCGGCCGAGAGATTGTGACATTCCTGCTAGTGACCAACCTGGCCATGTGGGCCATCAACACTCTGGAGAAGTCGCGGGCCGAGAGCCACCCGATACAGCTGCACTTCTACGGCCTCTGGGCCTGGACCATCATCACACACGTGTCCATGCCGCTGGCCATCTTCTACAGGTCAGTTGTACAAACTGAATATCTAAGAAGCCTTAAGATGCACACTTCTCAACACTAAATGTACTAGCTTTCTTCCTGTACCCTGCATTTTGTGTCTTTAAATCAAATCAACATATTTTTAATATTTCTTATAATACAACAGGTGTACATTGAATAGTATCAGTCATTTTCTTAATTGAAGGTAATTTTAAGATTAAAACTTTATATAGTGGAATCAGATAATCTAAGATTACTATCAGAATTCAGAATCATAAAACTCTTCTAAGGAGTATGGAGATAAATTAAAAATATTTTATCAGAATTAACTTAAATTCCTCAATAGACACTTAATTTTTAATTTGGTTTGGAATGAATCTGAGGTAGTGAAGGCCATTACAGATGTTTTATTTGTTTAAGTTTTAAATTGTGCTGATCTGTAGTAATAGTAATAGTAATTTCTTGTAAAATATTGATGTTTATGGTTTCTAATTTTGTGTGGTTGGTGTCATTACAATAATTGATTGGATAATGAGCAAACCTTTTACTGTTAATATTCCCAGTTATTTTTTTTTTGTATTACCATACAAGCAGAATAAGAATAAGAACTTCATTCAGCCAGAAAATATTTCATGCAAATACTTTGCCATGTCAAATCCATTTTAATAAATAAACAAAGTCTTTCATGGTCCAAACTTTGGTCATATATTCTTCCGCAGAGTAGAAAGATTCTTTGCAGAGTAATCAATTAAGTTTATCTTTAAAATCCTTGTCACTAAGTAGTCTAATAACTAACGGTAACTTATTATAAAACTTAATAGCCATTATCAAAGGGCTTCTATCAGTCTTAGCTAGTCTAACATGAGGCAGATCAATATTACTTCAAAATCTGGTGTTATAACTGTGTAGATCTCTTCCATAATTCACTTCATCAAAATTGGTTTTAAGGTAAATCAGACATTGTTGAATATATAAAGAAAACAGTTAATATTTTTAAATTTTTGAAGAGTCATCTACAACTAGAATACTTATTTACTTCTGCTATTACTCTAACAGCTTTCTTTTGCATGAGCAGATGACTTCCAACCAATTAAACCATAACTGAAATGGCAATGGAAAAGTCCAAAGTATGCCTGTACAAGAGCATCCTGGTCTAATTCACCACATAAACTTTTTATTGCAAATATACAAGAACTCAGTTTGTTTTTTACCCCAATAACAACTGTTTTGTTAGGAAAATTAAACCTTTTTGATAAACAAAATTTAAGCCGTTAATATTTTATTTGAATAAATTAATTAATTATAAAATCTGTTTTCAATAAGATGCCTGCCAGATTAGAGTTAGATCAAAAGTTAGTCCTAATGATTTTGGACACAGATCGTCTTTTAGCATATTAGGATTTTCTCTAAGGCTAAATACAACAGTAGTTGTCTTATCATTATTTACAAGTAAGTTGTTAGCAGTGAGCCAGTTCTCTACAAAATTTTGATTTATTTTCATGTCTTCTAAGAGAGTTGATTATAGTCTTTATTTCTAGTAATTACGGTAGTATCATCTGCGTATAAAACAATATTTGCAGGGATATTCACCCTTAAATCATTTACTACCACCAAAAACAGTAAAGGTCCAAGAACGGAGTCTTGCGGGACTCCACAGGTTACAGGTTTACAGTGAGATATTAATTTTTCCAAAACTATATACTGATACCTATTTTTCAGATAAGAGTCAATTAAAGCTAAAGCTACCCCTTTAATATTGTAATTTTTCTAATTTTGTTAACAGTATTTTATGATATGGTACTAGATCAAAGGCTTTACTAAGATCACAGATGGTTATTGCAGCAAAATCCTTATTTTCATAACAGTCAAGAACCTTATCAACTTAAGATATAATAGCATGAGTTGTAGCCAATCCTTTTCGGAATCCAAAATGTTCTTCACAAAGTAAAACCTTTAATTTATAAATATTGCATCAATTGTTTACCAACAACTATTTCAACTACTTAAGACAGAACTGGTACAATGGCAACAGGCCTGTGGTTTCCTATTTCATCTATTTTACCTTTTTTATAAATAGGGTGGACTTTAGTGATTTTTAAAATATCAGGAAATATACCCATACTTAGACAATTATTAATTAAAACTGTTAATGGAGAAACAAAACAAGTTATAGTTTCTTTAACCAGAACATTTGTCAATCCAAAATGATCCATACTCTTTTTAGGAGCTAGTTGCCTTATTACCTCTACAATATCGTTTTCTGTAACACATCTAAAACTAAAATCGCTAATGTTATCAGGTACAATTTTGTTACTTAAATATTAACAAAAATTACAATTACTACTTACATCTACATTAAGACTAGGAATAATTGAATCTTTGGCAATGTTTATAAAGAAATCATTAAATTTGTCCAGCTTAAAATTAATATTTACATTCCTACTTCCAGTTCCTTTTTTATTTTTATTTACAATGCTCCATAATGATTTTGTTTTATTTTTGGCATTGTCAATAAAGCTAACAATTGCTTGTTATTTAGCTTCTTTAATCTTACGTCCGTACATGATTTCTTTAATCTTACGTCCGTACATGATTTTTAATTTTTTGTACTCATCACTGTACCAAGCAATATTTATTGCTTTTGAAAAATAGTAGAGACTATCTAATCTTTTTAAGTTTTTGTAACTCCATATTGTACCAATTACACTTTTTGCGGGCCTTATTATTTTTTATTTTGACATTTTTTATATTGCTTCCAAAACATAAACTAAAATAATGTTTCAAAATATTTACAAAAGTACCAAAGCTAACATTAACATAATTTGTCATAAATACATTCTCCCAACATTATTTCTTTAAATAGTATTTGAATTCTCTAATACCTACCTCAGTTATCTTTGTCACGGTTTTAACATTTTCTTTAGAAAAATTATCCAGCTCACCCTCAACAACAATTGTAAAAAACCTGACCAAGATGATCGCAAACATGTTTATTGACTACAGTGGTCATACAATTATTTTCGAAAAATCAGTAAAATATTCAACAGTACAGACAAACCAATATTTTAGTTTGTTTTAGCCTGTCACCCTACACCGACTGACAGATTTGGAAAAAACTATCCTGAGGATAGCCCTATTCTTAAAATATAATCTAAAAGTCAGGCTAATAACCCTAGTCTCTTGGGTACCTAATAGTTTGTAATAAACTTTTCAAACAAATGTTGTTAAGGACATATTTCCCTATAGACCCCCCTGTGAAATATCAGTGGGTTTCTTTGTTAGTGAATTTCCTTTGGAAAGTGAACTATTAGCATGACCCGCACGGTGAAACTTAAGCCCGGGACCGCCATAGAAGTTCCTAACGTGACCCCCTGAACACGTTTCGGGGGGTCGTTCAAAATGTTATATATATAGACATATATATATATATATATATATATGTGTTTGCACTCTAGCGGTCGCATTTTTTGTCCGATTTACTTCAAATTTGGTAGGGATGATCCTTTCTGTAATCAGTTGGACAAGTTCGATGGGCAAAACAATCGGAAAACTCTAAATCCCTTTTTTTAGGGATTAATCTTTCAAATTTCGAGTTTTTGGGCCCAAAAAGGGTCATAAAAGCCTCAGATGCAAAATCAATGCATGTAAAAAGATGGGAATTAGTGAGGCAAAAGTTTTAAGCCCTCTCTCGTCATTCTAGCATAAATATTTACCGAGTTATTAAAGAAAATGTGTATCGAGTAAACACAGTACGTTTTCTTATGGGGGTTTTGCACTGGAAAAGCCTGTTATTCCTTTGTTATAGTACTTTTATCATCCCCAGCAACCTCACGCCTACTTTCAAGCCAGTCTGGACCTTCTCCTAACCATATAATGTGCAAAATTGTATTCCGAGCTTTGCAAGTAAATGAAACCAGGAGTATCAGAACAGCCAAAAAATCAATGTTTTCAGATTTCAATAAAAATTGGAAAAATGTATGTTTTTACACTTATTTTGAGTTTTACAAGTTTTTATGTGGAAATTCACTTCCCTCACGTCAGCGTGCTGCGTGCGAACTCGTTTAACTTTTGTTCTAGGTTTCACATTATCTTCATCGATCTCACCAAGAATCTTTACATGATCTAGGAGACCACTAATAAATGTGTGCTAACAAATAGAATCACCGAATAAAGTAGAGTACAACAATGAATCCCCTACTCTACACTGAGTCCAAAAATAAACTTTCACTTAACAGACATCAATAATGATTCAATGAATCCCCATAAAGACTGAACAATGAATCGCCAAATAAGCGTGAACGTAACAACACACTGCATAATCATGAGACTTAGACTTAACTCTGAGTGTAGGATTGTGTTTGTATTACTCTACAGGGTGAATTCCTTAATTTAAGAAGCCTTTTAATCCCTTAGACTGTTTGTGATGATGTAGCATTGTTGTTTGGCATCAAGTAGTACTTTACAATGTCAATATTGCTGTTTCTCCCCAGGTTCCATTCTACCGTTTGTCTGTGTGAGATCTGGAAGCGAGCGTACAAGATGAAGCCAGTGTACATGTAGGGCCAGGGGCCCCCAGTTTGGTATATCACTGGGTAAACTGCATCATGTCTTCGTACCGGTAACTGTGCTGGTACTGTTCTCGTCTGTACAGATATTGATTCAAATATCTTGTTAATTTCACCCCAAGATGTATGTAGGGTAGGTAATTTTGTTTTGAGAGTATTACAATATGGTTGTTGTTTTATTGTTCAAATATTCTGGAGTATTTCCTTTAACTTATATTATAGTTGAAAGGTATTTTTGTGTCAAACACTTATTGGAAAAGCATTAGTTTTTCACCTCTGCATTTTGAATTGCTGGTGTTTAGAAATGTCACAGGACAAAGTAAAACTTTATTATAGAAAGTTTTATTAACTAACATACTTTCCAAAACTTTTCCAAAATAGTGCAATAGAGTTCTATATATTTCAGGTACCTATCTAAAGACATCATATAGGTTAAAATCGAAAAATGTAATGTTCCCTCTTAGTGTTTTCCATGTCCTCAGAAAGCCATGAGTAAGAGGAACTCTGATGTATTTAACAGAAAGCTGCTAATATCTAAATAGTTTTAAAATATTATTATCAACCAATAAATCCTTATATTAAGACTAACTTTTGATTTAAGGTTTTGAAGTATTATTTTTAGTACAATGATCCTCAAAGCCAATATTCTGTCTTGATGTCCCTTCGATTTTGTAACCAACAGTTAAACTGCGATTAAGGTGTTTCTAGGATCAGTTTAACTCGAGGCAGTATGTTCCTAGGATCAGTTTAACTCGAGGTAGTATGTTCCTAGGATCAGTTATATGTTTGTTATTCATCGTTTTCCTTCAATGTTCCTACATTTTGTTTGATGTTATAAAAGTGTTCATGAAGACTGTCATAATAGATATTGTAATATGTACAACATAGTTCAGGTGATAGAAATAGATAATTTAGTCCCGAAAGTAATTGGTTTTGCTCATCCTTGTTGATGCACAAGTCAAAACGTAATTGGTCTAATGATTGCTCTGATAAACTTAGTTAATTATAATAGTTCATGGCATTAAAATAAGACCAACATTTAGGATAAACTACTACGGCTACCTTAACATCGTATGAACATCAAGTACCCCGGAGATAGTAAAATATACACAGTGATATAACAATACATATTAACGACTATCATAACAGGTCTGAAGTGTTGTCCTTTCGGTAGTTGGAGGAATAAATATTTACATAATATTTCCATGAGTTTGAGTCTGAAATGTGTTTTACAAACTTTTGAGTCTGAATCGTTTTTGAAACTCACCTAAAGTTATTTCAAAGTGTTCTAGTTGCAATATGCTACTTTAGAGTGAGTCATTGCGGTATTAGTGTCTTTGCCCATCATTGCCAGAATAGCGCATTACTGAATTTCTACTTTTTATAGATGGTATTATTATATGTAATCTTTACAAGTCACTAAGCCGAGAATGGTTGTAACTAATATTTATGAGTTTAGGAAAGTGTTTTATAAAATTTATATATAACCTATTTTTTATCTCGCCAACTTCCCCATCACCGCCATAGTTGGGAGATTGCTTGTCGATAGGGTTAATATTTTTGCAACACCATCTACAATATTACTATTACTAGTATACCATTTACTGTATTTTCTATTATATAGAGAGTAGTGTTAAATAATTGATTGTCTGATATGTGAATAGCTTATTACTTTTAAAATATTATTATTTTAAAGTGTATGCAATTGGAAGAGAATGTTTGTATATTTGTTTTTTTACTAACTCAGTGGTAATTTTTCAGTGTCCAGAATACTATTTTTATAAGTTACACCAAAGGGGACTGAAAATTTTTAATGAACAAAACCTGTTTTAAACACAAATTTGTCTTTAGTTAATTTGAAAGTCAAGCTCAGCTTTATGTATTTGACTTTAAAAACATGTTTTGACAAAATCTATATCCAGGACCGGTGTTTAAATTTTTATGGAACTGATTTTGTTGGTAAGCGTTTAGTAGCCTACATGTTATGAACTTGAGAAAAATGGGGGTACTATATCTCATAAATCAATATTACAGAGCAATACAAAATTAATTCCTGTAAACATTACTTTTGACATCTAAAGAATCTTGATTCATTAAAAGATAACAAGAAGACCACAAGAAGATGAATTTTTCTGTCCACATTCTCCATGAAAAGTGTTAATTATTTTATTCCTTTCACAAAAAGTCTAAACATATCTTGTTAATTAATCTTATTTTTTATTTAAAGGGCTTGTGTAAATGTAAGCTGTTTAAGCTTCTAAGCCTTGAAACAACATCCGACCACATAAGTCAAGCACTTGAAGGCACATGGATTTGCATACACATTTGCCTTTAGTATAAATGTCTACATCTTCAGACAATCAATTTTTTACTGTAAGTTATCTTTCACATATCTTAGTGTTCATATCACCATCTGTCTTTATTGTGGACATGGACCAAAAAAATATGAATAATATGAGATCTTAGCGTACCAGGTAGTTTATAGGGTTTTTAAACTATACTTGGGTCTGGATTTTTGTATTAACTATTTGTATTATTAAGGTCTTAAAACACGTATCACTTTCTTTGCAGGAATTGTATTATATGTTTAACAAATGGTGAATTGATACCATGAGAAAATTATTATTATTGTGGATATTTTATTTGAGCCATATTTAAGCATTTAGTCATTGAAAGCAAGCCCAGATATTTTTCCAAGGAAACTTAATATATCATATGACTATATTGAACCATTAAACTCTGACTACATTCTTATCCTCAGTCAGAATAATCATTTATATTTTTAGATCATGACTCTTGATATGCTTCACAGTAAACTTTATGCAATTCTCCAGCTCCTCAACTTACTTCATATATAAGCTTTAAATAGTTTTTGTTTTACAATATATTTGATTATATAAAATATTATAAACAGAATTGTAATTCCTGCAAAGAAATTTGCAAGTATAATGTATTTTCTATAGTTATACTTGTTTGGTCGGTACCTGTAAAATATACTAGATAAAGGAGTTCCTACAGAGGCCTGTTTTTGAACGTTATTATTAATTGATCTGTTACTGCAAAACTTGTACTGAAATTCTTTATAGTTTGCATGACATGTAATACACAAAATATACATCTTTATAAAGAGCTAGCGTACATGAATACAATCTGATGACATAAAGCTAACAAATTTGTAACAGTAGCAATAATAGTATATTTCACTACTAGTCACGAAAGTGACCTATTTTTGGGCAAGATAGCATTTTACGCTTGAGGCGAAGTCGAGCTTGGAGAATGCTATTGAGCCTCGAAATACTTTTGTGGCGAGTTTTGAACGATACTTTTCATCACGATGCAAATACCCACACTAATCTGATATTTCATAGTCTAGTAATTTTACATAAGTAAACACAACACGGTTTTACAACTCACTTTAGTGTAAAGTCAGCTGTTTGAACACAGAAACGTCAAAAATAACTAAATTACACTGGTGCTCCTGTTGAGTAAAAAAGGTACTTCAATTTTTTAAGACAGGAAAAGTAATGTTTAGGACAGGCAAAGCCAGCTGATCATTTTTTGTTATGTTACAAGGAAATTGATAATTTTCGTAGATCTCAGCTGTATGATAATGGGCTATTTTTGAATACAGAGTGATGAAAAAGTTATTTTTGTCTATTCTGTCATGTTGTCTTAGAATAAATGCTTCATTTCTCCAAAAATATGCAAAAACTCGTATGATTTGGACATTTTATTACAAATCCTGATATTACAAAATGTGTAATCCTAATTTTCTTACAGAATAATTATACAGAACAAGTTTTGCAAGTAATGAACAAGTTATTTTTACAATTATTTCAGTGATTTCAGCACTTATAGTAACATTTATTGCCGTACTGATATTCACCATTAGATTAGTAAACTGTCGTTTGCATCCGTCGTTAGTGAAATAGCTTTGACTGTGAGTCTTTATCAATAGTTGTCTTCCGAGGTAAGACTGTGGAGTACAAACAGATAAAGGCAGAACCAGCTAGTGTTCTACTCTAGTCCTTTTTAGATGCAGGAGTTGAATTTGTAAAAAAATCAATTTATTTTAAAGGTTTAAGTTATATTCTTATATTGGCACTGTGATGAGGTTTATTAGTAGGGGTGTGCGAGTACTCAAAACTTTGAGTTTTTGGCCGAGTATTTTAATACTCGAACTCGACTCGAAGTTTTGATAACTACTCAAAAGTTCGAGCGAGTATTTCCCGCCGATCGCTAATGATTGCGACCGGCCAAAACGCGTAGTAACGGCCGCAAAAGGAGATCGCATCACGAACAATCGGCCGAAAATGAAGACCGCGACCGAATGCGACCGGCCAAAACGCGTAGTAGCGGCCGCAAAAGGCGATCGCATCACGTAAAATCGGCCGAAAATGACGACCGCGAACGATTGTGACCGGCCAAAACGCTTAGTAACGGCCACTAAAGGCAATCGTATCACGTAAAATCGGCCGAAAATTACGACCGCGAACGATTGTGAACGGCCAAAAACGCGTTGTAACGGCCACGAAAGGCGAACGCATCACGTAAAATCGGCCAAAAATGACGATCGGACCGCGTAATTTCGGCCGTTACTAACGATTTTGTCATTTAATATTGATTATAAGTGATGTCTGGACCAGGTGAAATTGGCCAAATGACAACCGGGCCCTGTTTCATTGGCCGGAAACGAATGTCAAACCGTGTTTTGTTTGTCAATATGTAATCCAGTTTGTTTGTACTGGCGAAAACTTTGTATTGCTACTCATGTATTAGTTAGAAACCATGTTTAGGTTATCAAATCTAGGGTGGTATCCAAATCCCATGACACTATTTTAAACTACCAACTGATGGCAAATACTCGCTCGAAAATACTCGAAACTCAAAAATAATTGGCACTACTCGACTCGATTAAAAAAATCACTACTTGCACACTCCTATTTATTAGTTAAACCATATTACTTTATTGTAGTTTTGTATCACCTTAATTTATGTTATTTTCATATACAATTTAAATAAAACAGTAGAATTTATCTCGAGTAAATTTTTTTAATAGGCTATATAAAAAATATTAGAACATCATTGTTTAATGAATGCGGTTAAAGGTTGTTTGAAAAAATATAATTTCTTTATTAGCATGATACGTGTTGTTACAACTAAACAGGATAAATAAAATACGTCTTACAACACTATAAAGTATATTTACACTTATACTGTACTTACATACAAGACGGTAAAATATACACTAAAGATGGTACAAGGCGATCAATTTCAACCAGTTACACCGGTCATATCAGGCCCAATCAGAGAATAATTGGACATTCTCCGATTGGACCTGTTTATGACCGGTGTAACTGGTTGAAATCGATCGCCTTGTACCATCTTTTGTGTATATTTTACCGTCGTATGCAAGTACAGTATAAATGTACTTTATAGTGTTGTAAGGTGTATTTTATCCATCCTGAAAAAATGTGACCAAGATGTTTTGCGTCAAAGAAAACAGATGATCCAAATTCCTTGTGCACATAATCATAAAGGAGCAACTTTTATTTTCTTACTGGAGAAACATGTTTATTTCAAATATGTTGTTGATTTATTATGCAGTAATGATAACTTCAAATATATTTTAACTGTAATAGATTGTCATTTATATTTTACAGTGATATTCTACTTATATCATAGCTTTGGCCATTGTAATTTGTTATTAATACAAAATACAAATAATGATGTATTTGTTTCTATTTATTTTCTTAGTATTAAAAACATAATGACATCAGGTTAAGAATCAGGAAAAATATTTTTAGTCTAATGTCTATGAAACTTTTAAGTTATATAAATAATATGTAATATCCAATGTTGATAGTACCCCCTCTACCTTATTTCTCACTCCCTCAATTCTTTGATTGACTACTGTGCGCCGTCCGGAGTCAAAAATCCCGCTCTTTTCCTTCATTTAAATACTATTTTTCTGCGTTCTTTCATATAAATTATTGCCCTAAATATGCAGTCTATTGTTTACCTCTGAGGTTTAGTTATTTAAGATAATAACCTGTGTTATTTAGCTTACTTTATTTTGTAAAATAATTTCTAAAATTTGTGTACAGTGTAATATATTATGAAATTTATATATGTTTGGTTGAAACTGTATATTGTATGCTGAGTTCAGTGGTTAGTACCACATCACCTCACAAGTGTTCCATTTTTATGAGATTAAATAACTTTTAATCAGTTTTAATCATAATTTTGCCTAGTAACTAATGACTGTTTTATCGTCGAAAGACATTTGTAACGATATTTTGATTTTTCAAAGACTATTTTGTCGTTATACCAAATCCTAAAATACCAAAGAAACATAATAATGCATTTAATGTTGATATAAACTCTGTTGGAATGTCGTGTGACTTTTGTTATGTTTTGAGTGTGTATCGTATGTTCTAGTTACTTTCATCATTGTTTTAATACTCAGTAGCAATAACTACCGCATGTATATTTTAGCATTTAAGTCTCGTGTATTGTGTGCCATATTTCCATTACTCATTAAATTTTATAGTTTTACTATATAGTTAAGTTAAAATATTAGATGTTAATAATAATAGTCAATTTTTGAAATTATTTCATGTTGTTGGTAAGTTTATTACTGTTGATTCATATGTTTGAAAGCAACAACTATTGATTTATGTTGAAACTGATTTTTTTTAATGTTGGGGTTAGTAATGAAAACATGATGTTTCACCCCTGTTGTAATTGTCATGCAATAATTTGTTTTCAATTTTACTTGTAAACTCTTTGAAATGTCATACTATGGATTGATGACATTTTATATCTTTAAAATAAATCTAAATATAGATATATATCTCTTAAAGTATTAGCTTATGTGTTTGTGTTCAATTGCCGTTTTAAATGTTCGTAAAAATTGTTTTAAAATAAGAATAAATGTACAAATTTAAGAAGTATCTATAATTTGAGATTAGATAAGACTAACCAAGATATTTTTAAAGACAAAATGAACACACATTTGAATCACAAAATAATTACATTTGAAGGCAACAATGTGTGTTTATTAACAATTTGAAGCTCATATTAAGTCAACATTGCTTTGAATCTAAATCTAAAATAAATTACTCATATCAGAGTGCTTGAAGGGTTATTTAATTTAAATTTCAGTCAAGAAATATTGCAAAACAGATGTAACCTAATTGGCTTAGATATCTGATTATTTGTTATAACTATTCATTTCTTATGGTCTTCCATAAGGTTTTATAAATGAACCGTATTAAGGCAAACTGGGCTACTTTCACTTCTCTCTTAGGTTTTTTTTTGATTTAGGCATACCCCTGCATATTTTAGTTGGTGTTAGGTGCAATTGTATTGGGTGCCCCCCACCCAAAGCCCAGATCGATTCCAATTTTGTTACTATACTTCTTTTTATAATCAAATCAAATTCTTTATTGCAATAAAAAGTGTCCACTCATTAGCAATGGGGTAGTCACACAAATGGGTTCAACATAAAATTATCAAATACACTTTTTACATATATACAAAAATACATTACAGAAAGAGATAATTATGTCTTAACATCTAAATATTCTTTGACACCATAGTACTCCTTCGTGGTCAGAAAGGCCTTCAAATCTCGTGTAAACAGATGTAACTTTGGTTGAACCCTTAAACTAAGCAGCAGGGCATTGAAAAGTGTGATGCAAGCTGAATGCAGTTGTTACTTGAAAAAAGCAGTATTGTGGCGAGGAAGTGGATAATTCAATCTATGGCATAACTGTAGTTATGAGTTGGTTGGCATATTCGAAAAACCCTACCAACATGTTGTCAAAGAATTGTAAATGTGCGAGTTTAAAACCATTTCAAACATCAGATCCAAACAATGTGAGCACAGACATCTCTTTTACATCATATCTGAAATCTGTCTCAGGGAAATATTGATCCAACCCAGCCTAACAAAGTTAGGCATTATCAGTTAGAGCAAACGCATTCACGGGCCCCTGGGCAGGCCTGGTGGTGTGGGCCCTTTTTGCCGTCCGGATCCAAGTTGGTGACTTTTTTTAGACAACAGGGTCCTAAATAAGACACTGGCCGGCCTCCCCGGGCCCCCCCTTACAGATCCGGGCCTCAGGGCTTTGATTTACATAACAAAATTATATTTGCTGCTACGTCATTAAAATATAAAGAAACTCTATTAAACACGCTTTATAATAATGGTGCTTCTCTGTCACAAGGTTGTTCTGTTTGCAATCAAATATTTGTTCAAATATATTTTTTAAGCCAAACCTGAACTTATTATCAATGCATACTTTATGTGAGTTTTGAATTTCCAGTGCCCAATAACTTGACATCTTTATATTTTTCTGTAGGTTTTAGTATTTTTACAAAAGTAGTTAAGGCGGTTTCATAAAGCTAGGTTCTGCACGTTGGTTGTGCTATAGAGATTTAAGATCACCGTGATAAATCCTCCTATTTTTTATAAGTGATTTATGATATTGTATTTTGTAAAATTTCACACAGAACTAGTCGAGTACAAATTAGTTTACTTGAAATTTTTTAAACCTTTCTTGCTTGTCGTCATGTTGCCATCATTATTCTCAATGATGAAATATTATGTACTATTAAACTTTATACTTAAAATGCATAGTGTTTCATTTCATCAATCCTACAATAATTTTGGGAAGCAATTATTGTTTGTTAAGTAAAATTGACTCCTTGTTATGAAAGAGTAAATTGCTATACTTTGTCTCCCTAGGGAAACAAAGTAAATCTATAAGAATAACACTGACAATCTGGCAACACAGTGCAGTGGAAAACTGGCAACGCTGTAGCTGTAACATGACAAACCGAATCAGCTGATATTTCCTTGCAATAATTAACGTTCCAAGTTCGAGGATAGTTATTGCATTATGCAACCAAAAAATGGGCAGCGATTGTGAATGTGCAAAGTAAATTGTCTCCCTCGGGAAAATTGTTGCCCTCGCCTATGGCGTCGGGTGCCAACAATTTCCCTCAGGGAGACAAAGTTGTACTTTACTCCCTTAATACACAAATAACTATTTATCACACTGTGTAGAAAGAAGCTGTTTTCGATATCAGCTGGGAGTACTGAAAGTGGTACTTTTCCACCCTAGTGCCAGTTTAAAAACAGCTGGTGATTTTTGCCGCTCTATTATTAGTTATTCCGACACTGGTAGTGATACTAGCTTGCTGCATCTACCAATAGCAGTATATTCAAAATCAGCTGTTCTTATTTATTTATTTGGCAGTATAAATTGAAATGTGATGTGTGCATTCAAAATCAGCTGTTCTTATTAATCGAATTAATAGATGAATGTTAACACTCTTGTTGTTATTATGTCGTGAGAAATATTAATCGACAATCATGAAAAAAAGCCTGATAAAGATGTTTCATTATTATTATTATTTACAGTGTGATGAAAAGTATCATTCATAACTCGTACCTAAAGTGTTTTTCCAGCACTTGATCGAATTTCTACACTCGGCTATCGCCTCACACGGAGAAAACACAATCCCGTGCTGGAAAAGACCACTTTCGGCACTAGTTATGAAATATACTATTAGTTATTTAAACAACCTAGTCCCCCCTCAAGCAACTTAAATAAAAATGGCTGATTTTCATTTGAATTATTTACAAGCTGTTAGTACCGAATGAAAGGTGTAATGAAACAACATTGTAATGAACAGGTCAGAGCTGTTTCCCAGTGCAGTAGGGATTAGTACACAGGAGACCTAGTGAAGTACTATACAATATGCAATACCATAAGTATCAGTCTCAAAAAACTTTATTCATCTTCAAAATTCATGCCTGTACAGTGTCAACACAACATAGACTAGAAGGTATATATTTTACTAACAAACTATAAATATGTACTAATAATTTTATTTTTCTAGTAAAAACCTTCAAAAAATATTACGTAAAAACATTAAAATTCAAAGTAAATGAAGGTACAGATTTAAGAAGGTATTTTGAGATGAAATATGAAGGGCTACAATTTTTTTTAATATTAGACTTGATACACCTTGTGCTACAAGTACGAAAGAACTCTTATAGTGAATAATAACTTTTCTGCAAAACATAGTTCGTCCACATGTTTCTGAAACACCTTTTCTCAATATTGCTTTTTGAATTGACACATCAACATCAACATCACCGTATCAAATCAGATTTGTGTAAACCTTATATTATCATTTTGACATATCATTTTAATTTGTACTGATTTGTCTAAGAATGGGTTAGGATGTGAAATCATAGAAATATTTTTATATAATAATGCTTGCTTCCAAAACGAGCACTAAAGAGTTAGTTTAAATAAGTTTTTGCAGCAAACTTTTTGATTGCCACAAAAAGATAAACAATTTACTTACGTATTACACAGAGCAGTGGTTCCCAAATGACAGTCGGTCATGGACCCCCAAGTAAATAAATTAAGCCATTGGGGACCCCTGAAACCTGTGTTAGATTGAAATCAATTTTGTTATACTCCGTTACCTTATTAATTACCAAAAGTGTTAGTAAGTAATATAACATTCAATTGGGTATAACAAATTAAAGGTACTTTTTGTCGAAAAATAACTTCCAAAGTCGTCCTATAAAACTCAAATTATTTTTATTTTACAAAGCATATGAATGAGTTATATTTGTTGACAAAGCGTTGAAATTATAGTAAGTAGATACAAATTAGTAAGTGGACGTAAACAAATGTTATTTTGTTCAGTGTGAAAGATGAAATCTATCCTTTTTCCCCAAAACGTCTTCAAAATTGGGACACAATTTGGTGAAATTCATACAGAAACCATCATGCATGTTGAGATTTCTATATTTATTCTTCATGTAAAACCTATTCACAGGTTTAGGTTGTACAAAATGGTATTAAATGTGTCATTGCTTTCAGAGATAACATCTTGTGGTCTCGTTGCACAATTAGCCAGAAATCTAATAATTTCAAAACATCAAGGCAAATTATACATTGAGGTCATGGCTCTTCTTCAGAGCCAACATATGTAAATCCTAATTCCAAATACTAACTGTTGTACTTTTTATTTTTTACTTTCTCCCCCTTATACGTAGTATATGGAGAAAGTATTGTTTTCATCAACATTTTCGAATTTGAGTTGTTAGTGGAAATATTTGTTTTGGTGCTCCCTGAACCCAAAAAAGTGATTTTTACGTGATGTCTGTGTGTCTGTCTGCCTGTATGGATGTGTACAGAGCTAGAGCCCTAACCAATGGTTTGATTTTTATGAAATTTGTCATATAGGTACTAAATCCACGATATGTCCAGGCGTCTTTTTCATTTTTTGAATTTTTTATTTTTAAGGGTAATTATCCCCCAAAAAACATGACAAATCAAGATTTCTCAAAAACGGCTCTAACAATTTTCATTAAACTTTAGTAGTTTGTAGACCTTTGGTTTTTCAACAAAATGACACCCCGCATTTCTGTAAAAATTCGGGTCCAGAAATTACAAGACTTAAAATATACAAAATTTAGTTTTTTGGATTTTTCATAGAAAAAAACATAAATATAACAAATATTACTATTCACCATTAAAAAGAGCTTAAATAACCCTAAATAATTTAGTATTTTGAATTACTATTCTACGATTACTGGTTGGGGAGAAAATTTAAATTTTCATTTTGCGGTAAACACAGTACGTTGTCCAATGTTATTTTATGGGGAATACAAAAATTACTATTTCTCTATTATTTAGTGATCAATTTCGTTCAAACTTGATATGCTTGTCAAATTAGCATTGACCAACAGAGGAAATTAGAAATATGTTTCCCGTTAATAACCTGAGGGGGGGAATAGGGGGCATTTCCCCTCTTAAAACCACGTGTGTAGCGATGGAGTCTGTAGTGTCTCCTAAACAGGGATTTGGGTGGATATTTTTGAAAACAACTTGTTTATAAGATTTTCTGTACATTCGACCGTGCTTTGTATTCTATATTTAGTAAATAACAAGTAATTTATTTATTAAAGTTGGGCTAAAAGGGAGAAAGTATGTGTCAGTTTCCTGATACCGTTTATTTTAGTAGAATTAAATTTGTTACTCATGCTGTTAAATAAAAATAGGACTAGGCTGTTGACAGCTGGACATCATTTAGGCTTACATTTATACAGTGTTGCCAGACTGACTTTGAAATATTGCCTGCCATCCGCCAAGAAAATACTATCTACCATCTTTTAGTCGGCAATACAGTTGTAATCCCCACATAATTTCTACACAATCCTAACAATTCCCAAAACTGGGTAATTATTGCAGTGCGGAAAAGATTAATGGGTGGAAGGGACGATGGGATGTTGGTGCCAGATACCAGTTATGCAGGTATGGTGGGAAGAACACCATAATAGATCCTCTATTTGTATAGCTCTCTCGACAGCTAAAATTATTATTACCCAAAACAGGTTATGGACTATATTTAGGCTATTTGTTGTTAGATAAATTAAATTTCCTGAATAAAAACATATACCGCAGTTTGATTTAAAATACCAACTAGCCGCCGCGGACCCCTTGAAAATCACTCGTGGACCCCTGGGGATCCACGGACCACCTTTTGAGCGACTCCAAGACTACAGATTATAAACTGAGTTCCTTATCAACAATTTTAACAATTGTGACCGGACCACATAAAATTACAAGTGAGCTATTTCTATTACCCCACTGCTTACAACAACATACAACATACAAATTAATCTTATAAAAAAAAATTCCCCGACAAGTCGCAAATGCATTTCATAAAGTTTCCTCAACAATAGCTCTCACATTCACATGGTTAACGTCGCCGACCATCGAGAACGTACCGCTAACGTCGCTGGCAATTGAGAACGAATCTCTTAACTTCGCCGATCTTCGGGAACGCATCGATAACGTCACCGATCTTCGGGAACGAATCGCTAACATCGCCGACCATCCGAAACGTATCGCTAACGTCACCGATCTTCGGGAACGCAATGCTAACGTCGCCGACCATCGGAAACGCTTCGCTTACGTCGCTGACCATCGAGAATGTGCACCACTAACTTCGCTGATCTTCGAGAACGCAATGCTTACATCGCCAACCACAGTGGCGGATTTAAGCAATTGCCTAAGGGCTATTAGGAAATTTTCCGCCTTCCCCCCCCCCCTACCACTTCAATCTTTGTCCTTTTCGCCGCCCAGGTTTACCAACATATTATATATTGTATATATCTTGTTTGGTTATTTTGTGATAGTATCTAAAGAAGTTACGAATTAACTGAATGAATAAGTTTAAGATATTTCTGTTATTTCCTAGTTGAAAAGACCAGTAAAATAATGTATGATTGTCTTGATTCACATTAACACAGTTTAATCTATATCCATAATATTATAAAGAAGAGGTGGTTTCTGTCTGTCTGTGAAGTTCCGGGTGAACGCAAAAACTACTGAACCGGCTGGGCTGAAACTTTACACATAGGTAGATATTGAACCCATGCAACACATAGGCCTATTCACTTCCTTAAAATCCCCTCGGGCTACGCCCCGTGACGTCATAAGTTGCAATGTTTACATTTCAGAATAAAGTAAACATTCAGAAACTTTAATGCGAACAGCTGTGGATACTTCCATTTGACAGCTTAAAGAGCAGAAGCAAGAACAGCTGTTAAAAGCTAACTAAAATGGAACTTGCACTGACTAAAGAACGGGTAGAGAAAACCCCTGTGCGAAGAACGGGTTCGTCAGCTAGTAATATTATAGAGAAGAGGTGGTTTCTGTCTGTCTGTCTGATGTTACGGGTGAACGCAAAAACCTACTGAACCGACTGGGCTGAAACTTTACACAAAGGTAGATCTTGAACCCATGCAACACATAGGCCTATTCACTTCCTTAAAATCCCCTCGGGCTACGCCCCGTGAACGTCCTAAGTTTCAGAAGAAAGTAAACATTCAGAACTGTAATGCGAACAGCTGCGGACACTTCCTTTTGACAGCCTAAAGAGCAGAAGCAAGAACAGCTGTTTCAAGCTGTAAATTGCATTGACTAAAGAACGGGTAAAGAAAACACCTGTGCGAAGAACGGGTACATCAGCTAGTATTCAATATAGCCTACTCAATGACAATCAGCCCTAGAGACAAATGTTTGTGTTAAAAGTAGTGAAGCAGTGCTAGTGCTACTTTTAATAACAAGAAAATCCTTCAACAAAGGCCTAAAAATCCCTTCTTAAACTTCATCAAAACATTATTTTTTACACCAACGCATTGACTGCTGAAAATTATAATAAATAACCTGTAAATAAGATATGATGACACTGTAGCCTTAAAATTCGTAATTCGGACCATTAGCCTCAAATTTTTGACTATTTTAATCCTGAATTAGTGCTTTTCATACAGTTTTTCAGTCATTTTGTAATTTATACTTTTCTACAAAGAATTGCTTATATGTTTTAGACGTATGTTTTATATTTTTAAATATAAAATTAATTTATGTAGGCCTAATCTTCATAAAACTCTACACATTTTCAAACACTTCTTCTAGTTTCACCTCCATGATGTTGTAGATCCAATGAATTAAAATATAATACCATAGATTAAACAAACTCCTTAGTGGCATTACTTACTTGTGGTATTCTTAATCTATGATAATACCTACAGGAGTCACTACTCTCTGACAAATAACCTTCAAAAAACGTGCCGTCATGTTTGGTATTTTGTCCTGTTGTGGTGTCAAATTGTTGGTGGGACGGTGTCATTCGATGTACAAGGCGGCTTTTTTTCAACACTATTCCCAAAGCTATATTAAAAGGGTGTTTTTATTTAACTCAAATCATAACTTCGAGATAAACAATAAAATTACATAAAAAATATGTCTTAAGATTATAAAAAGTTAAGTTTAACATCATGATTTGCCTAAAATGCGACAAGATATTAATTTAAAGACTTCAAATATCACAGTTTTTCATTTAATGAAATGGGAGATTTTGACACCGTCCCACCCTAAAAATATATATAGAGGTCCCGCCTGGAGTAAAAAACTGCAGCCTACATGCTGACCACCATTTTGACCCTCTGTCAACTATTCTTGCATGGCAACAACCAATCAAATCCTCTCTTCACAAATTATGTTAGTCTTTATTTGTCTTTGGTCAGATGTTTTGTTTAAAAAATATTCTCCAGAATGAACGATTACGTGTGGTAGCCTTTGATGGTAAGTATAAGACGGCTGAAATAACTTTCTTCGTTACCTTGAGTTTGAAAATGAAACGACAATTTCATTTTAGTATAAATGTTGTTATTGTCATCTCCAATTCGATTGTTGCAACATTTCTCATCCGTATGTCTTGGTCATTATTGATATTTTTGGACCTATCATCTATGGTTGGACGTAGTCATAGTGGCGTAGTGCCTGATGTAGTTTGTGGCTTGCCGCTTTTTCTCTGTAGCGTAATCGTCTTGTCGCTAGTACGGATGAATGACAAATGCATTATGACTGCTTTGAGGAACTGCAGTATGAGGGACTGCAAGCGTTATACATTAGTCTCTGGTTACTACCTTTACCTTTAAAAGGGCGGAACACCGACATTGTCATCCGTTTTTGTTAAAATGTTCCCCGTTTCAACATTTCTTTTGTAAACAACTTATTTATTTTATGTAAATTTGCCGCCCCTAAAACTTGCCGCCCTGGGCTACAGCCCCTATAGCCCCCCCCCCTAAATCCGCCACTGGCCGACCATCGAGAACACTCAGGTAACGTAACCGACCATCGCGAACGCATTGCTATTGTCGCCGACCATCGAGAACGCATCGCTAACGTCACCTACGATTCAGAACACGTTACGCAGTCACCAACGATCGCAATCTGAAATTCCAGGTTCGGACGAAAATTCCCGCATAATCCACACATTTTTCCCCGGTCACCAAAGGTCCCGCATAATTCCCGGTCGGTGGCAACCCTGTACAAGTACCCTTTAGGTATTGATATATTTAACTGATTTTGAATGGCAGTCGTTAATTGCTTTTAATACTAAAGTACTGGGGGACCGAGCCATGCTCGGAGTTTGATTCCGCAGAAGAGGCATTGAATTTGTTTTATTTCAAATACTTGTTCATTTTCAATATGAGCTCGTTCGCTTCGCTCACGCAACTCCCGGATTTGCTCGTTCGCTTCGCTCACTCGCCTATCGAAAAAAGAGTTTGAGTTGCCATTCAAGTAGTTTTTTATTTCCATTATGAGAGTTGCCATTCAAGTAGGTTTTTTATTTCTATAATGATAAACAGCTGTTTACAATATTTTAATTTATAGAAGCTGATTTAATGGTTTGTTTTTGTTATTCATAGTAACCGGTGTTATGATTTTAAACTCCATAAGCCCAATGTTAAAATTTTCAATTTTCAAATGAGTTGTTTAGAAAAATACGAGTTTTCCTAAGGTAGTGGTTTTCACCAATCAATTTTTTAGACCCAAAAGCCCCTAATCCCAAACTTTCAGCAAAATCCTTCCACTGGATCTCGAGAATTTGCAAAATTTATCTCGGAATACAACAGAACGATTTTGTTGAAACTTTGGATTTAGAAGCTGCTGGACCTACAAAATCGATTAGTAAAAATCTCAATCCTAAGAAAAATTACATTTTGTTAAAAATCTCATTTGAAAATAGGAAATTTTAACATTGAACAAAGTTTCAATTCAAAACAAAAGAACTATAACAGCTGTGGATAAATTAACCAGTCAGTGAACTGTCAAAATAACACTTACATTGCATGGTAAAATACCGATAAATGATTTCTTGAGAACAGTGACTAGAACCATTGAATAAAGATTACACATTATAAGGTTGAAAAGCAACGCGGTTTGATTTGGCTGTTAGAAATGATTGGGTTTTAATTACGACAGCACGGCGAAAGTTAAAAATGAACGGCAGGTTCCGGCGGCAGCCACGCGCGGCGCCACCGTCGCCACTGGTGGGGAGTTGTGGGGGAAACATTGAGTCCCTCACAGACCAGGCCCGAGCGCTCATTCTCCCGACCGGCGCGGCGCATAGCTGGTCAGATCCTAATCTTAAAGGAGGTTGTGCCTGCAAAGAAAGGCTTGGAAATGAATCAAGTTTGGCAACGTTGTTT